>OY755175.1:6184794-6549168 GCA_963576735.1 Bedellia somnulentella | reverse complement strand
CGCGCTGTACGCCGGCTGCGGCGAGCGCGTGGGCTGCGACGCGGCCGGCGACGCCGTCGTGCTCGGGAACTGCTGCGGCTGCGACTGGTACGCCTGCGGCTGCGACGTCGCCGGGTTGTAGTTGCTCGCGCCCGCGTTGTAGTTGGCCGACGACTGCGGCGGCGGGTACGGGGAGTTGCCGGCGTACGGCTGCGCAGGCCCTCTCACGGGGTACGGGGAGCCCGGCCCGGCGGGGCTACCTGGAGGGGGCGCGTAAGGTTGCTGGCCCGATTGTTGAGGGTATCCCGGCCCTCCGGGATGCGATGAGGGCGGATAACTATTAGTCGATGTGATCGGAGGGCCATAATTGGAATTGGGAGGGTAGCCTTGCGGCTGTTGTGACGGGTTGGGAGGCCCGTAACCCTGGTTCGGAGGACCGTATCCCGGTTGAGGAGGGTATCCGCCGGGCGCTCCCTGGTATTGGCCTTGGTACTGCGGATTTTGTGGATACGGTCTTTGGCTGTACGACTGAGTCGGCCTCGTTTGAGGTGATGACACACCGGTCGGTGGTCTATACTGTTGCTGACCGGGATCGGCTCCACCAGGCGGGGGCGCATTAGGGCCTTGAGGTGCACTGCTAGGCGCCAATGGATGAGGTGGCTGCAAAAGAATAAAAAGAACGAATTAAAATGGTAGTACTTAACTTATCAAAGAAAATGAGCGTACTTTTAATAATTATTGCTCTTAAATGTTTTCACTAATCATAAAGCAAGCTGCAAGATTTCATAACCATTTCAATATAGTTATACCTACTACTACTTTTCAAAACTTCCTAGATAATGCAATATTAAATTATATGTCAAAACTCCTTTATGAGAATGCATATTGGCTCTGCATTTCAGGTGCATTACATTATTTGTATACAAGATAGAAAGAACAAAGTAACAAAAAACAGAGCAGATGGAAGAAAGTGAACTGGTGAAATACATATATAGAGCCAATGTGGATGGAGTGGCTAGAAGAGGATGGCCATTGGCCACACAAGATTTAAATACCAGATTGAAAATATTTTTACAAAGATGAGAGAGTACAAAGTGAGAACAAAAGAACCTATATGAGAAGACTAGCTGATCAACAGACTTCATACTATAAAATTGCTTATGCCAAACTTTAGGCATTCAATCAGGCGTGAATATTTTATTGGTCATGTTTTTCCGGGGTAAAAAGTATCCTATGTTATAATTTGGGTCATTATCTAGCATTATGATAAATTTAATTCATACACATTCTGTAATTGAAAAGCTTTTTTACCTCAAACACACAAACATCTCTAAGCTTTCACATTTATAATATTAATAGGATAAGTGAAATTGAGGCAAGCAAAAGAGATTTAACAGGATTATGCAAAGTGGCAAAGCTTCTGGCCACCTCAAAGGGAACAATGAGCATTATTATGAGTAGAAAAGTAAAAATAAAACTCATATTCTAAGCACATGTAAATGCTACATAAATACTTGTACTTTGTGAAATCAATACAATCAACATACACAAGATTTGTGAGCTATGTTCAAAAATCAATTGAGCTGCCATTATAAAATGCCATGAGATATAGGATGTTTGAGTATCTGGGAAATTTGTAACAAACTATGGAAAGTATGATGAAGATATCAAAAGAAGGGTGAAAAAGGCTAATGTGGTTAATGGAGCACTGAATAATTTAGTGTCAAGTCAGTTGGTGTCCAAAAAAACCCGAATGGAAGCAAATGTTAGATGAAGGTGCTATGTTATAAGAAGCATGAGATTAGATTGAATGTAGTAGAGATGAGGTCCCGCAGTAAAAAATAATAATGTAAGGTTATGTAATTGAGTGATTCATGAAAGGTGTGATGTGAAAGATGATATTGTAAAAAAGAAATAAAAAATATGTTATAATGACTAATAAAGGAAAGAAAAATTTCGACACAGGCGGGAATCGAACCCTGATCTCGGGTTTACGCCCCTATCACTCTGCAAATTGAGCTGCCGTGTCAATGGCTGCCAATGCGAAATTCTTCTATCCTTTGTTTCTTTTACACCTTTAAGGAGTGTTTTGCGTTCCCTACCGCGAGGTCACAGGTTTGATTCCCAACTGTGTTGAAAAATTTTTCTTTCCTTAATTTATTAGTAATAATCCCCACATGATGTTTTCATGAACAAAAACATTCAAATTATGTTATAATGGTTTGGGCACATAGAGAGGATGGATGATTGTAAATTGGTTAAGGTGGATGGTTAGAAAAGATTGGTGGATGTCAACAATCCCATGGTGGTTTGCAAGAACCATACTAAGTGGAGATCAACCTACTAGTCTCAACCTACCCCAATGAGAAATAATGGTGTGAGTATGTATGTAATTAAAATGACTTTTTGATTCATTAATATAGTGTTTGCTTTGAGCAAATTTATTTAATCTAAAATTTTTCATTATGGATTTTCAAATGACACCTTTTAAAGCCAATGGCTCATAGCAATACATGTCTTAAGCACTAAATATATACTTTTCAGAATTATATTGTCATAGGGACCATGAATATTTTTAACATATTTCTGGACACAATTTTAAATATTGGAAATACCAGAAGGCACCTATTTTCTTTAATAGAAAAAAATAGGTTGTCACACATAATATACTTATTAAGTTTAAGATACATAAAATATACAAAGTTCATGAAGAAAAGGTATTCATTTTCATTAATTTCATAACTATGTTTTCTTTACTCATAAATAAAAGATGTTATTAAAGGAAAGAAAAATTTCGACACTGGCGGGGTTCGAACACGCGACCTTCGGGTATACGCCCCCGTCGCTCTGCCAACTGAGCTACAGTGTCAGTTGGCATCCAGCGCGAAATTTCTCTATCCTTTGTTTCTTTTTTACACGTTCAAGTAGTGTTTGCGTTTCCTACCTCCGAATTTTAACTAATTCGGACGGCCACTTGTCTACCTTTTCAGATAGAATGCAAATGTTGGAAACGCCTAACTATCACATAATTTAATGTTTTTTGACATGAATTCCTCATGTGGGGATTATTACTCATAAATAAAAGATGTTATTAAAGGAAAGAAAAATTTCGACACTGGCGGGGTTCGAACCCGCGACCTTCGGGTATACGCCCCCGTCAAATTCTTTTATTTATGAGTAATAATCCCCACATGAGGAATTCATGTCAAAAAACATTAAATTATATGTTTTCTTTGTTTGGAATAATTAGTAAATAAACTATTAATTTTTAAACCTACAAAAATCTTAACTGTAATTAAATTGTAGCAAGTGGTTGCAGTGTTACAGTAATGTTTACTATGGAAGAGTGTGGTCCCCTGGCACATGTACTAATATACTTAATAGGGGGAGCTCCAAGCTAATACTTTTGTTATATTAGGGCATTGAAACTGAATAGTTACCAAATGCAGTAACTTGTGTTAGATAACAAGAAATCAGGCCATGAACAGGAATCTCCTATATTTTAGGTTTAATTTTCTCAATTTTTTGGCTGAATAAGGATAAGAATGTATGATGCAGAAGCAATGCCCCCACTAAATGGTAATTTTATATAAAAACATGATTTGCATATGAGTAAGCATGACTATCAAAATCCTGCTCTCTAAATTAAGCTTCTAGAAATTGGGAAAGTGGATTGATCACTTTGTTTGACAGTCTAGCAGAAATTACAAAAAGAGATTTCATAAACTATACCAACCGGTAGGAGTGCTTGAATGTTTTGATTTGCATCAGCAACTGAAGCCAAATAGACGAGATTTCTGTGTAAAACTTGCTGATATTGATGACATTCCATTAGTTGACCTTTAGATTGATATTCTTGAATAGTTTGGATTAGATGTGCATTTTCATCTAGTATCTTCTGAATTTGAGCTGGGTTCAGTGGGGGCCGGGTGCCTCTCGGAACAAATACAACAGACATATCTATATGTTGAACAATATCACTCCTTGATTTGATATTGGCTATAGCTTGGCAGTACACAATGAACACATAAGTGGTTTGTTAATATATTTAGTCCTAGGTTTACACTTAAATATAGTGAAAATGCCCTAATCGTTACCGAAAAACTACCATCTTACAGAATAGAGAAAAAGAAAACAAAATTTCTATAGAGTTGTCTATCAGTTCAAAGCGCGTATTGTCAAAATGAATCTGGATACAGTCTATTTGATCCAAACAAATCGATATGCAAATTTATATCAAAGTGATGCTGATTTAATCACAAATCCATTTCGAGATATTATGTTTCTAGGAAATATTTTAATGAATTCAAATTAAATGAGGCTATGATATGATGCTCCTATTTCAACAAAAATACTGTGCTATAGTTCGGCCGTTCAGAGAATGCGTTCCTAAATGCAGGTAAAGCGCCCAGTACACAATGGCCGACGATGGCCCACTGCACGCCATAGCCACTGTGTACAGGGGGCAATGGTGCATGACGGCGGACAATTGTCGATCGTGGCGCGCAATGGCGAAGTTATCGGTTTTTCGGGCACACTTCAAAGGAATCGTGGCGTAGCGTGGCCGGTGGTGTTTCCACAGTGGGCTATTGTTTAGTTCGTCACCGGCCGCTCATAGATATTTATACTTTTTTGGAATATTTTATTGCAAAATGTATTTATAATCACTATATGACGTAAAAATAACATAAATAGCGCATTAAATAACATAAATTACATACATAATAATAAATAAATAGCTGCAGCCATAATTACTTTGACGTCCATCGCAAGTGGATTGCCAGGCAGTAATGAGCAATGGGCCATTGTGTGAACACCAAGTGATTGTGGCCTACAATTGTGCATTGTGGAGCGTGGCCCATCACTGGCCATTGTGTACTGGCCGCTTAACACGTCGTGATTGAACAAACGACGTAACTTTGTAATGGCGTTGCAGTTACGATAAAAATATGTTTGCTGGTTGTTTACCGTTTTAACAATTGATGAGCATTAAAACAACATTATGATATCAATGAATGTTATAATTTTGTGCCAAACTGAGTGTCAAATAACTTGGTAAACAATATTTTTCTAAATCTATACTGCGCTATTACAAGGTTATGTCAGCGCTTTATGTTGACTTTATTATGACTAACTGATAGGTGTCAGGAACGCATTCTCTGAACGGCCGAAGTAAAGTGATAGACCTTCAATATTCTATCAAAGACTTTTGTGTTTGCAGTTTATTAGTAAAAGGTATCTCTATCATTTCAAATAACAAATTCAGGGGTAATTTCATCGTAATAATAGTAAACTAGCACTCAGCAATTGTTGTGCGAGTTTTATCAAATCATTTAACTGACGCAGAAAAATCAAACGTAAACATGGCAGCGAAATTCAAATTTGCATTGCTGTCATAGTGCGGTTCATACGGTCACGAGCATAAAAGTCAAAAAAAAAAAAAGTCAAAAGTCAAAAAGTTTATTTTTCAAAATTAAGTTAAAAATTAACATTTTTTGAACGTCAAATTTTTTTAAATTTATCATTAGTCCGTTGCTTCGGAAGGTGTTCGTAAAGAGAAGAAGCAACAAAGAAACTCTTTACATTCACATTTTTTCATTTTTTCAAAACATGGTTTGTACAATTTCAGTTTATTAACATGTTTTTACTTTATAAAAGATTTTCTATGCGACAAAACCAAACGCTAGTTTGACATATTTAAAATAAATTGTCCATCACAAAAACCAATCACATAACGTGAGAAGAAAAATCCTCACCAGACAATTATTCCTAGGAATAACGAGGGAAGATTTATAGCTTTACGGACACGGTCATGTGCGCGTTGGGTCCTTGTCGTTTAAAAAATCTTGAACACTGTAGTAAGACTTCTTTAAAAGCATGGTTTTTATTGCCTTTTTAAAAGATGCCACAGGCAATTCCAATATGTCAGAAGGAAGTTTGTTGAACATTTTCAGGGATAGTCCCATAAAGGAGTTACTTACTTTATTAAGTCTCCACTTCGGTACGTGAAGTTTGTCCTTATTTCGAGTGTTAACAGTATGCCTATCACTAACTTTACTAAATTGGCCTATATTCTTTTTGGCATACATTAAATTCTCAAATATGTATTGGCAAGGGACAGTTAAAATGCCAATTTCTTTAAATTTTTCGCGCAACGAATACCTCGACCTCAACATGTAAATAGATGTGTGCGTGATTAATGATATGTACGGTTACGAGCAAGTGTGCGCAAGACTAGAAGGTCACATGACGCGCTCGCTTTTCTCTGTGTGTGGGTGAGACATTATACGGGTAGGAGTGTGTGCGCTAGGCTAGTGTAGATAACTACAGTTTTCCAACTGACGGAGAAAGTAAGTTTTTCTGCTAAAGTGGTTTTAACCTTTTTTTTATTTCATGTGGTGGATATTAAGCATTAAACTTTAATATACGAATTAATATTGAAGTCACAATCGCCGCCAAACTAACACGCTGTATATGAATAATGTTTATATGTACGACAAAATATTTCAAGTTTTAAAGCCATGTATCAGGAGGGAAGTAGACTACGGCAGAAATATCCGCTCAATATTGAAGTGCCATTTTCACATTCAAGTTTGGGAAACAAATGTTGTCGAGTGATGCTCAATAAAAATTTTAATAACATTCCAGATGATTTGAAAAGCTGTCAATTAAATCGTTTAAAGTATAAACTGAAAGAGTGGTTGGTTCAAAGCTGCTTTTATGATATGAAGGATTTTTTAATAGTTTGTTTAATCATTAATGTACTGTGATATTAAATTATGAATGCTATGTTAGATAATGAATTTTAAATTATATAAATATTTGTGTTATGAATTTGCATGCCTGCAAAGGTTAGACATGTGAAACTAAAATAATTTAATTGTGTCATCAAATGTACCGTGTCTAAATAGCAAATATAATGAATTTGAATTTGAAAATCATTTTCTTTTTCCAAGTAGCTCTGAGGCCACACGTTAAATTCACTTGTATTTTGTTTACATAATACAATCCCAACCCGGGTATATTGTGATGCATAGGATCTATATTTTTCTATTGAGTATACGAGTAGCTAGTGAAGTAGGGTTGTTCTTCGAGCTCACTTGGATACACAATATTTAATCTGTGGGATACACCCTGCTGCCTGTTTTTATTGTTGCTGGCGAAGATGGTCGAAGTACCACTTGTCTGTTATTACCATTTACAAAAAATAAAAATTTGTTTGTTTTGTTTTTGTCTAATGTGATAATTTAAGTCTCCATTTCCATTGAAAATTATATTTATCATAGAAAGTATAAGAATATAACTAATACTAGATAACAATGGAGTTTTGGTCTTCCTTATACTTATTTGTTATTATTTTATTTGTTAGTAGTACTGTGGGACTAAAAGTTTCTATAACTGGGCCAGGACTTTATCCTGGTAATGTATCGTTGCCGGCACGTTATATGATAGTTAATTTTTCAACTATTAATGTTGCGGAAGGGTATGTTATCATATTAATTAATAATACCTAATGAAGTAAAAATTTGGATAATTTCTAATAAATTATTCTAAACCATCTTGATGTACATCAAAGTATCAGTTTTCTTCACTTTATGCCACATATCTCGGAAAATAGATGTTCACTGAATGTTAATGTTGTTGGTGCAGTCTTCAATCATACATACATACATACATATACTCACGGCGATATTTCCCTAGAAGGGGTAGCCAGAGCTAAGGAATTATAAATTCCTCAGCCACTTTTGGAAGTTGAGTGGGGGAAAGATGGTTAAAATAAAGGTTTTTGGTGATGGGTCTCCAACCGCATCGCCCAAAAATCCAATAAAAAGCCCCAATACCCTTAGTCGCCTCTTACGACACCCGTGGGTAGAAATGGGTAGCGACATTCTAAGCCCGCACTACACGGCTAAAAGTTAAGTCTTAAATCAAAATGTTGCCAAAATATATTTTGTCTGTTTTTCCAGGTATAGCAAACAATTTGCTGAGAGTGTGTCATTTGAAATAATAGGCCAATCGACACATGATAAGAACTGTCGTATTTGGGTAAATAAGTTAGACAGAAAAGATAGTAGCTTTATTGTCCGATATAAATTATATGAGACTTGTTATAATTTATACCTCAACGTTTTTTACAAGAATAATCATGTTGAAGGATCACCTTTTAAGTTATCTGGTAAGTTATATTTATAGTTACATTATAACACACTTTTTTTTAACTCTTTACTTCAACTTTTCACTCTTGAAAAAACCTATGAAGGTTATGATTTGCATTATCACAAATAAAGCTGAGAACTAACACATCCAGTATGACTTTGTAAAGTTGATTGAGATGTCATTTTGCTTAGTACAAAGCATTGTAGTTACTGCTTTATATTTAATGTGTTAATAATTTAAATTAATTTCTCTATAATTTTTAACAGACAATTTGGTATTCAAAGTTTTATGAAAGTTTAATAATAGTATTGATATTGCTTAATAGTAAGAGGCACCTAAGGGTATTGAGGCTTTGATAGGGATTTTTAGGCGATGATGTTAGATACATGTGTATCAATATAACCTTTATTTTTAACCTTCCCCACTCACCTACCAAAATAGGCTGAAGAAACACCTGATGAGTGCCAGAACCGAATTCTACTTATTTAGCTTGAACTTTACATGGGTATTTGTCTTTTTGGTCTATTAACTGTGAATTAATCAGCAACATTAACCATGCCATTAATGTAAAACGGTGGTAAAAGTTCCAGAGGAGAGGTACTATCAACATATTTATTCTCCACTAACCTAAATGTAGCTAATATAGGATCCGAACCAACATGGGTTACATCCCGAGGGCAAACAATAGTTTATATAACCTTAGTTAGTATGGGAGCTTCCCATCTTGTAACAAATTGGCATGTATCTCAAGATGTAAGTTGCTCCGACCAAAGGCGAATTTGTTTTGATCTATCTAACCAATTTTCCAAACAGCCACCTAAACGTAACCCACGGACAATGAATGTCCTGAAATATCGAACATTACTGAGGGTCGAGTTAACCTCCGTAACCGCGCCAAATCTAGATAGTACAGTAGCGATAGAAGATAATGTTAAATTTTCACTGATGCTATCACCAAATCTTACGAGGCGTCCTGACCCCTTAAGAAACCCACAACTCCAGGGAAAGAGTCTGATAGATGGTGGGATGGGGAACTCGAATCTATGTGCGGGGAACTCCAAAATCTCTTTAACAAAGCCAAAAACTCCAGAAAACCAGCTGACTGGGAGGAATACAAATTATTCTTAAGAAATTACAAAAAACTCAATAGATCACGCAGAAGGAAAGCTTGGCGGAAATTCTGAGGATCAATAGAATCAAACAATAAAGCGGCGAGAATCAGGAAGCTCCTGTCCTGGCTACAGATAACAATCTCACCGTAGGGCCGATAAAAATACCAGACGAAACATTTACTACCACACATACAGAAACACACAAATTGCTACTGGAATGCCACTTCCCAGACTGCCGTCACACAGACGAAGTGTCCTGGCCTGAGGAACTAATCAGCAGCCCCACAAACATAGACCTATCCCAATCTGAAAAGATAGTCACACAAGATAGAGTTGAATGGGCAATTAAGACCTACAACCCCTTCAAATCGCCGTGTCTTGACGGTATAATTCCGGCACTACTACAGTGGGCCAGAGATATCATCACCCCGTGGTTGGTAAAACTCTACCAATCGTGCATCGCGCACAGAAACAACCCCCCACCATGGCGGGAGGTTAAAGTGACCTTCATTCCCAAACCTGGAAAATCTGACTATGCAGACCCCAAATCGTTTAGACCCATTAGCCTAACTTCCTTTCTCTTGAAAACACTAGAGAGACTCTGTGACAGATTCATTAGAGAAGAGATATTAACAAAAAAGCCCCTACATACTCATCAGCATGCCTACACGAAGGACAAATCAACCGAAACAGCCCTCCACAGAGTTGTTTCCAAAATTGAACGTGCTCTCAGCACTAAATTGTCCTCATTATGCACCTTCATAGACATTGAAGGTGCTTTTGATAAAACTAATATCCCAAGTATCAATAGAGCCCTGGAAAAATTCCATGTTAATCCCACACTGCGGGGCTGGATAGTAAACATGTTGAAATTCAGAGCGGTACAAATAACTGTTAATGACACCAACAGAGCGGTAATAACAAGGGGTTGTCCTCAAGGAGGTGTATTATCTCCACTGCTCTGGAACATGGTGGTCGACTCACTCATTAAAAGACTAAACATGCAAGGCTACCTAACTATTGGCTATGCAGACGACCTCACAATTCTCATAAACGGAAACCATGCGAACATCCTCTGTAATCAAATGGGTCACGCTCTGAGGGTGGTTGAAAAATGGTGTAAAGACTTTGACCTACACGTCAATCCTAACAAGACTGAACTAATTCTCTTCACTCGCAGACGGAAACTACCTCCGTTTGATCCTCCTTAGTGGTTTGGCACGCAACTTACTTTATCCAAAACAGCAAAATATCTAGGAATCACCCTAGATGATAAACTAAACTGGAAACCACATTTAGAAAAGGTAATAAAAAAAGCCAGCGCCACCTTGTGGCAATGTAAAAGAATCTTGGGTAAGAACTGGGGACTCAAACCGAGGATCATGCACTGGCTTTATACTACTATCATCAGACCAGTGATATCCTACGGAGCTCTGATCTGGTAGCCAAGAACGAAACAACTTATGAGCAGCATGAATTAGACAAGATGCAACGACAGGCTTGTCTAACAATAACGGGCTGCATGTGCACTACGCCTACAGCCGCGCTACAAGCCTTACTAAATCTTCCCCCACTGTATTTATACATACAGCAAGAAGCAGCCATCTCTGCTGTAAGGCTACATAGAGCAGGACACTTAAGCAATGACTCCCGAATCCTACATACAGAAGTTCTCACGGAAGCTTTGAAAGACCAGCCCCTATTGGCCGCTCCGTGTGACAGGATCACCAAAAATATTAAATCCAAACATAACTATCGGGTTATACTTGATGAAGAAAAGTCAGATTTTTCTGGCTCAAAGGAGTTACGTGTGTATACTGATGGGTCTAAGACCAATCAAGGCACGGGGGCTGGCACACACTGCCTAGATCTAAATATAAAAATATCAAAAAGCCTGGGTCAATATAACACTGTTTTTCAGGCAGAATGTCTCGGAATCATCCAAGCTGCCCAGACCATAAAAGTAAGATATATCTCAGAAATGACCATAAAAATCATTTCTGACAGCACTTCTGTCCTGCATGCCCTCAATCGAAGCGAACACACTTCAGGTCTAATCCTGGAATGTCACCAAGCCTTACAAGACAACAATATCATCCTTCAATGGATAAAAGGCCACAGTGGGTCCCTGGGCAACGATGCATCTGATGAGCTGGCTAGAGGAGGATCGGCTACGTCTCTGTACGGACCCGAACCCATAATACGTCTTCCATTCAATCAGCTGCGCATGTGGTTAAGGGAACGCACACTAACTTTAGCAAACGCG
This sequence comes from Bedellia somnulentella, assembly GCA_963576735.1. Classification (NCBI taxonomy): domain Eukaryota; kingdom Metazoa; phylum Arthropoda; class Insecta; order Lepidoptera; family Bedelliidae; genus Bedellia; species Bedellia somnulentella. Next base: position 6,537,654 of record OY755175.1, on the reverse strand, counting down.
TGTTGGCGAGGCACGTCTGGATGCAGACATTCTAAAGAGACAATGCCAACTCTTAGCAAAAATCTGGCCTTAGCAGACCAAATCTACGAACTCTAGTGGTTGTTGTCACAGGGCACTATGCCCTAAACAAACACTTCCCAACATAGGCATCACCGATAGCCCTCTGTGCCGTGCGTGCATGGAGGCTGACGAAACGGTCACTCACGTGCTCCAGGAATGCAACGGTGTAACCGATATCCGAAATAACACCATCGGATCCAAAAAGTCGCTACCAGAGGCAATGGCTGACCTGGATAAGCTTTTGTCCTTCTGGTCTGAATTAGGTTGGGAAACTTAAACGGCCAAATGGTCCACGTACAATGGCCCACCTCGTAGCTGGGTTAAGTGCGGAGAGGTAATAATAATAATAATGGACGGCTTCAATTCTCTTTGCCGCCGCAATGACAGTTTGTCAATTTGTCGGCGTCAGGATGCCGCCAACAAGAGCTGGTGGCTCCCGCCAGGCTGGCAGTACTAGTCTCAGGACTAGAACTAGACCAGCCTGGATGAGGCGGATTGAAAGCCGTATCACAAGGGCCAGGGTCCTCATCGGCAAACTAACCAGCATCAGATGAGGCAACAATAGGCCGAGGGTGGTGCGCTTCGTCAGGGAGGCATTCCCTGGTGAGAATGTCTTTGACAACTCACCGGAGTTTGCCTGTAGACTGGTGGAGCGCATCGATGATCTGAAGCAGAAGATCGCTGCTTGGGGTAAGCGAATTAGGCGATATTCTGAAAGGGTAAAGAGGTACCAACAGAATCGTCTCTTCATGAGTGACCAGAAGAAGTTCTACAGAACTTTGGAGCGTCCCGATGTGGTTTCGACGGGTCAGCGACCGGAAAAAGCCGACGAAGTTGCCTTTTGGCGTGGGCTTTGGTCGCTGCCTGTTGATCACGAAGAGGGCCGATGGTTCGAGGCGGTCGAGGGAGCGTGCAAGCCCATAGCGCCTATGAACCCCGTCAACATATCCAAGGAGGATGTGGTGGCTGCGATCCGTAAGGCTCCGAACTGGAAAAGTCCGGGGCCGGACGGATTGCACCATTACTGGTTGAAGGGGTTCACGCGCTGTCATGCTACTCTGGCCAACTGGTCAAACGCAACCGTCGGAACTTTTCCGCTGGCTGGATAGACTACAGGAAGGCGTTCGATTCGGTACCTCATTCATGGCTCATGAGGGTCCTCGAGCTGTACAAAATTGATAGTGCAGTTCGACACTTCCTCGGGCAATGTATGGGGTGCTGGAGAACGATCCTGAGTTTAGACGGTCAGCGGATGACGGACGCGGATGACCAAATTGATATAAGGCGAGGGATTTTCCAGGGCGATTGCCCGTGTCCAGTTTGGTTTTGCTTGGCCCTGAATCCTCTAAGTTCACTCTTGGAGAATTCGGGGACAGGCTTTCAATTTCGGAGAGGCGGACCACGCTTGCCTCATCTCCTTTACATGGATGACCTGAAGCTTTACGCCCCCACGGCTGACAGATTGGCGGAGCTACTGACGATCACTAACGATTTCAGTGGTTCCGTCAAGATGGAGCTCGGGGTCGATAAGTGTGCGGTCATTCATGTTGAGAAGGGGCATGTCGTGCACTCTGATGGTGTCGATGTCGGCACCAATCATTTGAGGGCAGTCTCCGAGGCTGAAACATACCGGTATCTGGGCATGTCACAAACCATCGGTGTGAAGGTGGCAGACGTGAAACAGGGTGTTTGCGAGGAGTTTTATGAACGCCTGAAAAGTGTGCTTTATAGCTACTTGTCAGGCGTTAATAAGATCCGAGCCATTAACTCCTGGGTCATGCCTGTACTGATGTACACATTTGGCGTGCTCAGATGGACTCAGACCGAACTCGACGCTCTGGACAGACGAGTCCGCACGATGATGACCTCTCATCGAATGCATCATCCGAGGTCGTTGGTTATGAGATTGTATGTCCCGCGGAAGTGTGATGGTCGAGGCCTCTTGAGTGCCAAAACCATGCACAACCGCGAGGTATGCAACCTCAGAAACTATTTTTTGACGATAACGGATGATAGTATTCGGGGAGAGGTGGTCGCTAGTGATAAAGGACTGACTCCCTTATCGTTGGCCTCACAGGATTAGCGAACCCCGGAGGTACTTAGAACCTCTGATCGGGAGTCCGTATGGAAAGAGAAGGAGCTGCACGGGAGGTTTTACAAGGTACTTCACGAACCTTTCGTGGACCGTAAAGCCTCCCTGCATTGGCTGCGTTTCGGGGACCTCTTTGGGGAAACCGAAGGTTTTGTCTGTGCAACCAACCGTGATAGCCCAGTGGGTAGAACACTCGGTTATCGTGCAAACGACTAGTGTTCAAATCCTGGGTCGGGCCTACACCAATTTGTCTTTTCTAAAGACATATGTGTGGTTAATTTATCATGGTTGTTAACGGTGAGGGAAAACATCGTGAGGAAACCCACATGGCTGAGTTGTACTTAGTCATGTGACAGTGTATTCGTACAAAACGGCGATAGGCCTGCCCCCTATCACGTGAGTACACTGTCCATGCAAAACGTGGGTACTCTTAACACCAGGTGACAAAGTCACGTGATGTTCAGAAGTATTAGTACCTCTGCCAACCCCTTCGGGGATATTCGGCGTGAACGTTTATGTTATATGTTATGTTATGTATGTTGTCTGTGCAATACAAGACCAGGTTATCAAGACGCGGAACTATCGGAAATACATCCTAAAGGACGGTACCACAGACGTTTGTCGAGCATGTGGCCGTCCCGGAGAGTCACTTATGCATGTTATTTCCGGTTGTTCGGCTCTTGCTAACACTGAGTACTTGCACAGACACAACCAAGCAGCCAAAATCCTGCATCAGCTCGCTCTAAAATACGAACTCTTGCAACAGAGGCTGCCGTATTACAAGTATCTGCCGGAGCCAATCCTAAAAAACGACCGAGCCAAAATCTATTGGGACCGATCCGTTATCACGGACAGGACTATTCTAGCGAATAAGCCTGATATCGTGGTATGGGATCGGAAGCGTCGGAAATATCTCGACCTGGCTCACGAGATTACCGACATGTGGGGTGTGACTTCGACAGAAATAATCCCAATTGTTTTGTCCGCGAACGGGTTAATTCCAACCAGCCTCGCGACCAACTTGAGGCGGTTGGATTTCTGTGGCGTGTCGGTTCCAGCACAAATGCAGAAAGCGGTGCTGCTCGATACGGCTCGGATCGTCCGTCGGTTCTTAAACCTGACTCCCTGACCCCGACCGACTGTGCTTTTGTCGGGGAGTACCGCCTCGCCCATTTAAAAATTTTATTTTCATTTTCGGCCATGGGAGAGGCGAGAAACAAAAATGATTGATTTTCGAAATAATAATGGTGGCAAAAGTTCAATTCGGAAACCCTTTTCGGACATTTACCATTAGGAATTAGAAAGTCTTTGGTTTTGCTGGAATATCTAAGATTTACTGCAGTTCTGTTACAATAAGAACCTGTAAGAAACCTCACTTTTTTACCCTTAAAATTTTCTCACATTGTTCACTTTCCCTCAAAGGGGTGGATTTTTTGTCAGCTGGTGTTCTAAATTCCCACTTATTTATTAATCCACATACATACATACATACATGGGTGCGCAACAGGGTGACCCCCTGGGTCCACTTTTATTCAGCCTGGCCATACACAACCTAGTCAAATCAGTGAGGTCCCCATTGAACGTTTGGTATCTCGATGATGGTACCATATTTTAGAAAGTTGTGGATGATCTGAAAACTGTTATTAGTGGGTTAGAAGACTTGGGCCTTCACATGAACTCAGAAAAATGTGAGGTTTTTCCTTGCTCTGGGTATCTGGCACAGAGTTCCAAAGCGGAGTTAGAATTATTGATGCCGGGGGTGAAAGTTCTTGACAAGGCAAATTTCATGTTGTTGGGCGCACCCATTTTTCCGGAAGGAGTGCCGGGGGTTCTGCGGAGCAAGTTGAATACCATGGTTGGAGCTGAGCCACATCTTAAGGAGTTATCTGCGCATGTGGCTCTTGCTGTTCTTAGGAACTGCCTTTCCCAGCCAAGGTTGACATATACTTTACGAACTGCCCCAGTATGGTTGTGTCGCGGGGAGGCAGACTCATATGACGAAACTTTGAAGTGTCTATTAGAGACAATTTTAAACGTTCATATGTCTCCCTCACAGTGGTCGCAGGCAGCACTTCCAATACGTTTTGGTGGTCTCTGCGTTCGTCGCCTACAGGACACGGAACTCCCAGCATTCTTGGCCTCTTCGCATGGGGTGCTGAAGCTTGTCACTCGTATTCTAAGTTTTGATGGTGACAGTTTTAGCATCCCATTCGCCGATGAGGCTTTTCAGCTGTGGCGAGCCCGTTGCCCGGCAGGAGATTGTCCAGAGAAGCCTAGCGTACAGCGCTCCTGGGATGAGGAACTGTGCAAGTCCTCCCTCGGTGGGTTGTTTGCGCAGAGCTCGGGAGCGGAGCTTGCTCGTCTGAGAGCAGTCTCTCAGCCGGAGTCGGGTGCTTGGTTGCATGCGTTGCCATCTCCGCATTAAGGTACATTTCTGGACAACAACTCCCTGCGTGTAGCCGTGGCGCTTCGTCTTGGATGCAACATATGTGAGCCACACCGCTGTATTTGTGGTTCATCGGTCGATTCGCTGGGGCGTCATGGGCTACACTGTGTCAAAAGCGCAGGGAGACTCTCTCGCCATCACTCAATCAATGACATCGTCCGGAGGGCTCTCGTGTCTGCTGACATTCCATCCGTTTTGGAACCACCAGGTTTGTGTCGCAGCGACGGGAAATGTCCGGACGGTCTCACTTTAATACCGTGGGAGAGAGGTCGTTGCCTTTTATGGGATGCTACGTGTGTATGTACATTGGCGGCATCCCACATTAGCTCCACAAGTTTAACTCCTGGGGCCGCGGCGGAGATGGCAGCGCGGCAAAAATCAATGAAGTACGCGCAGCTGATGGGGAGTTATTTGTTTGTACCATTAGCTGTCGAGACAATGGGGGTGTGGGGATCCCAGGGTAGACACTTTGTTAGGGAAATAGGTCGTCGCTTGAGGGATCGGGGATTGGACTACCGCTCAGGGGCATTTCTGGTCCAGAGGATTTCGCTCGCTGTGCAGCGTGGAAATGCTGCCAGTGTGATGGTAACCTTTGGGCCGGGTATGACTTGGGGCGGTTTGTTTGCCTAATTTTGACGTGTTACTTTTAATTATATTTTTTTTATTATTTTTGATTTAGTTAAAGTTAATGGTTAATTTATTTTCTACAAATATATAAATTTCAGGTTAGTAATAAACAATAAGTTTTACATATATATATCTATATATATTTCCTTTTTGGGATATATTTATATATATATCCCAAAAAGGGGTAGCAAGAGCCTCAGAGCAGAAACTCCTCAGCCACATTTGGAAGTTGATATTTTTCCATCTTTATGATATTTATCTACCTCTTTATTAATCTACATACTAAAATTATGCCTTAATACATTATCTGAGTTACATGTGTGCCACATGTTGTTACGCTCATAAAAAATAAGACAAAATAGTTCCTACATTATTTTTTTCAGACATCCTCTATTTAATATTTATACCTCTCGCGATTGCCCCCTGCCAGCATTGCCGTCTGTATTGGCTTAACATATGCTTCATCACTTTTCTGTCATTCAACCACCAAGCCAACTGTTTAACATTTATAATTCTTGATTTTCTTTTTAGGTGTTGCATATCCAGATGATTGTATCTGTCCAGAGGATAATTTTGACCAGTGGTTGCAGAAATATGGTTGCCCTAACAGTATAAACTGGATCCAAGAAGACATTAATAAGTTTCATAATATCAATATGAGTGAGACAATTCCAAAAATTGTTAAAAGATTTCATCAGCCAGAAAGCAAGAGCTTTTGTCATTATGTTTTGAAAAATAATGAACTTTTCAGGCAGTGCTATGGAAAGCATGTTGGGTTTAACATGTTTTCAGATAAAATATTACTCTTTCTGACCAGAAAAGTGGTTATGCCTGATATGGAGTTGGTAATAAATCTTGGAGATTGGCCTTTTGTTGCCAAGAATAGTGACCCACTGCCTATCTTTTCATGGTGTGGTAGTGATGATACAATTGATATGATATTGCCTACATATGATATTACGGAATCTACTTTAGAAAATATGGGCAGGTAAATAAACATTGACATTCTATAGAAAGAAAAATACAGCATACACAATACTTACTATACACAATATAAGACCGATCGAACAAAGAAATTCTAATTGCTTATTAAAAAAACAAAATAGGTGTATTTTTAGCACAATAACAATTGCTCCTGACTGCATGGATGGATTTCAACGAGATGACTCTTTAAAAACTCATTAAAAGATGGGATAGGCAAAGTCTCTTCATTTATTTTATGCACTATTACAAGGAAAGTATTAAAGCCTGTATTCATAAACACATCTTCAATAAACGTTCGAAGTGTTTATTTTTTTAAAAGAGTACTATTGTGACATGATAGTCCAGTGGTCAGAACACCCGCCCCAAAATAGAAGGGCGTGAGTTCCAATCCTGGGACGGGCCTACACCAATTTGTCTTTTCTAAAGTCATATGTGTGGTTAATTTATCATGGTTGCTAACGGTGAGGGAAAACATCGTGAGGAAACCCACATGGCTGAGTTGTACTTAGTCATGTGACAGTGTATTCGTACAAAAACGGCGATAGGCCTGCCCCCTATCACGTGAGTACACTGTCTAAGCAAAACGTGGGTACCTTCTCTGGTAACTAGATGGCGCTTGCCATGTGAGTTCAGGAGTATTGGTACCTCTGCCAACCCCTTCGGGGATAAACGGCGTGAACGTTTATGTTATGTTTATGTACTATTGTGTTATCATGTTACAAATAACCCAGTTTTCCAAAATTTTCCATCCAGTTTTTTCTATATGTGGCCACTGGCTCTAAGTACATTCATTATAGTATTCATTACGTAATCCCTTCACCATGGAATACTCTTTTTACATATTTAAAGTTGAATCCCTTGTAATAATAAAACTGTTTTCAGAGTATCAATGGATATGTTGTCTGTACAAGGAAGCACTACATATACATGGCCAGAAAGAGAATCGAAAGCATTTTGGCGTGGCCGGGACTCACGTGCTGAGCGCCTGAAGGTGGTCGACATTGCTCGCCAATATCCAGACTTAATCAATGCTTCCTTAACCAACTTTTTCTTTTTTCGTGATAAAGAAGAAGAATATGGACCAAAACAGCCACATATTTCATTCTTTAAATTTTTTGATGTAAGTAATAAGAATATCGGATCCATTCATTCAGCTAACATTATATTTAGTTTCCTTTACATCAATTTATTTGCTGAACGAAGGCAGCGCATGCTAGGCAAAACGCATGAGAACAGAACAAAAAAGGCACGTAATTCATCCATCGGAGCCAATAGACAAGCACCGCTGCACATAGGCCTTACGATAGATCTCCACAACTATACTGTGCTGCCTTATCAATATGATACCAGCGATCTCCAACACGTTGTCGATCCATTATGTTGTACTTACATGGCGGCGTACTGACGTCGCTGCCTTTCTTTAATAATATAATATAAAAGTATATTGTATGAAAATATTGATGGATGTAAACGAAGCTAGAGAGATTTAACTGCATTTGTTTTGTACCTACATTAAAAGTTCTGCACCTAAATTAATCTTTTGTATGCTTTATTTTATTCCTATGATTTATCGATGTTCCAGTAATCCATCTCAGTCTCAGAAGTGTTCTTTTAATTACAGTACAAGTACCAAGTGAACATAGATGGCACGGTGGCGGCGTATCGGCTCCCGTACCTATTAGCGGGTGGCGGTCTTGTTTTAAAACAAGATTCCCCATACCACGAACATTTCTACCGCAGACTCAAACCTTGGGTCCACTATGTGCCAGTGTCTCGAGACCTATCCGACCTGACTGAACGGATCCGATGGGCTAAAGATCATGACAAAGAGGCACAGATGATAGCGGAGAATGGCAAAAATTTTGCTAACGAACATTTATTGCCTCAACATATCATTTGCTACCATGCTGTGTTGTTTAAGGTAAGATTTTTTTTAACCTTATGTTATGATAGTGAAACTAATTCCGAGTATTTTTTTATAATATACAATAAAGCTAAAAACAATCTTTATCCTTTAAATTTCAGTCTAAAAGAGGGGTCTTTATGTCAATATATCGTAATATTTGAACATTTAGGAAAAACATTATTCAAAATATAAGATATGGATTGTTTGGTTGATTAACTTTTTTCCACTAGTTAAATAAATCAATGTATTTTTCAGGAATGGAGTAAGAAGCTGATTAATGAAATTAATGTACTAGAAGGCATGGAGCATGTTCCTCATCCTGAAGGCCCATCGTGTGGCTGTGAAAAGAAAGGGTCGCGTGATGAACTATAAATAATTATTTTGAACCAAATACGATATGTGATAATAAGTTTTATGCTGTATTTAGAATAAATAAATAAGAGTAATTTTAGTAGTAACCATTGTGCTTTATTTATTCTTATAGTAACTTTGATAAACAAAAGCAAAAGTAGGATGGAAAGATGGGCAGAGGTAGTAAACTTTGCATTGTACTGAGCTTAGCTAACAGAGCTATGCCCAGCAGTGGTTTCTATTCGATTTGAAGCCTATTCGCTGATGATGATAGATTCAATTTTTTTTTAATTGTTAAAGTCTTTTCAAATGAATAATAACATTCAATAAAGAGATACCTATTTACATCTCAGTATATATATATGGACAGTTCACTGACCTCCATTATACTATATAAGTACGCTGGACTAATGATACGTATTAAAATGACAGCTATTTATTGTGCCGATTTGAAGCGCCCCCAATGAGGGGAAAAAAGAACTAAATCTGACGTAAACTGCAAAATGGCCAGTCCTTTTTTTACCATAAAGCATAATATATCTATGGTTTTTTAAAAACTATAATATTCAATAGTGCTGTTAACATGCTGAGAAATTCAGTTTCGATAAAACTTACCGATATATGCCGTGTAGTGCTTATAAACAGATTGTTAAATAATGATTACCTTGTAATTAACAGGTTTTCAACTGAAAATAGGAGTTTGGAATTATAGTTGAAAGTATTAATAAGTCTAGTTCGTGTCCAAAAGCATATGGTTACATATGTGATTTATTTAGCATAAGCATGAAATACTTTGAGAAAGTAAAAAACGTTGTTTTTGTTTATAGTTAATATAAAAAATAATATAATTTTGTTTATTTTTTATAAATACCTTACCTAATCTGTTGTTTGTATTGTCACGGGCAAGTGAAACGGATAGCAGCTCATTACGTACTGAAGTTGCAGATTCATTTTTATAAATAAAACGCACGAAGGTTTCCATACTATCATCTATAATAGAATGTTATTTTGACTTTGATATTTACTTTACTGTTAGTTTTTAGTATTTGTTGTTATAGCGGCAACAGAAATACATAATTTTTGAAATTTTCAGCTTTCTAACTATCACGGTTTCTGAGAGACAGCCTAGAGACAGACCGACAGACAACGAACTCTTAGTAATAGGGTCCCGTTTTACCTTTTGGTACGGAACCCTAAAAACGTTCCAATTTTACGTTGGATCTAGTTAGCTAAGTCACACACCACTCACATTCCCCAGCTTCGGCTTATCCTACGATTACTCCATCCTTCCTTAGTCATAGTATTAGCGATCAATTGAATTAGTTTGGACATGAGCCATGATTTATGAATGAAGAGTATTATGATCCATTCCTTAAAGTAGAAACTCTTATCTATAATATATATTATATTCTATCTTACTGTCCCATCCTTTCATTAGTTCCTTTCCCTCTCACTGCTTCCGTAAGCGCCAAAATGGCGAAAATCAAATTGCCTCAATATGTCACGGCCTATAATTGGTCCAGCGTACTTATATAGTATAATGGAGGTCAGTGGGACAGTTAATAAACTCCGTAAAATATAGAGCAAAAACATAACTCTTAAATGAAAATGGACAACATAAAAAAAGCACATTTACATACCTTCATTGCCACTACGCTCGGAATTTGTCCAATATTATGATTAAGTATTATCGTTCAGCAAATATACTTCTACTGTTGGCTTCTTAAAATGGGGTAGGCAGAGACTATCGCTACTTCTAGCTTCGTTCATTTCCATCAATATTTTCATACATGCCCATTGTTCTCCTGTATTCCGCGGTGCCCGCTCGAAACGGCCATAAGAGAAGCCCCCTCAGAATAATAGGCTCAGTGCTTTTATCGAATGCAACAATTCATAGACAGAAACTGATAAGGTGAGGCGGGGCTATTCCATCGCGAAAATTTACGTAAAAATTTTACACTGCTTTAGCTTCTTTAGTTAAAAATATACAGTTAACTTGATAACATCATCCACAGGACCGTTTCTTCTTTTTTCAATGACATTGGATTTTGTATTATAATACCTTAGTCTTCAGTGTTAAAAATGACAAAGAATTGAAGAAAAACGAGATTGACTGAATAGCCCCTCTGCGGGGTTATTCAGTCACAACATAATAACATCGCCATCTTTCGCGTTATAAGGTTTAAAATCAAACCTATATAATATTTCCGTAACGAACTTCTCAAAACTAAGCTTCATCACAATCTTATAAGCTCCAGTTTCAAGAAAAAACATGTTGAAATTTTGGCAATTCCGTCAGTTCAATTTCAGCGGCCATACAAGCTAGTGATGGGCAAAACGGAAGTCGATAGACAGAACAAAACTACAACACTTATTATGAAAATTAAATGCGACTTATAAATGTTGGTTAAGTTTGTAATAAGTTGAGTAATACATCAGTTTTGAGCTTGAGATCATTTATTAATTATAATCATTATAGCATCAAGGCACACTAGTGGGTAACCCTGGCGCGACTACGTCGCGTACAATAAAATAGTTTATTTTGAAATTTTCCGACCAATCACAGCGCAGCTATTTTGAATTACTAGTGAATTTTTCTGATTGGCCGGTTTGAAAAAAATCCGAAAAATTTTGTCCACACCACGGCCGCGAACTGTACAAAACGATACCTAAACCAAATTTCTAGCTTAACTCATCGCCAAAGAGTTCATCGCGTCACAGGCTTCCGGGCAAGAAAGAGGCTTACAGAAATAGTATATAAAGATTACATAGTCTTTACTGAATCACAATGAAATAGAGTGAAATAATCAAATTCACAACTCCAGAACTTCAATTTTACATGGGAATATGTATTCGTTGTCCTCTAGTTTTGGATTTGGAAGATATTGAACAATGTCATCATAGTCATTTTTTTTTCTAATGTGGCCGTTAAAAAATATCCCTAAATACACATAAAATAACACGGGTTCACATAAAATAGCCGTGTAGTGACGGCTTAGAATAACACTACCCCTATTTCTACCCGTGGGTGATCGTAAGAGGCGACTAAGGGTATAGGGGCTTTTTAAATGTTGGGAGGGAGACCAAAAACATTTATTATTACCATCTTTTCCCAAATCAACTTCCGAAAGTGGCTGAGAAATTTCTCATTCCAAAGCTCGGGCTACCCCGTTAAGGGATTTATAGCCGTGAGTATATATATGTATGTATGTAACACGGGTTCAATTCCCGCCCAGACAAACACAAAGATCCAACTTATATTTATAATAGTATAGATAGAATTAAATATATCTTCTTCCAATATCCATAGTATTGACATAATTGACAGAACTAACTCGTACATCACTGGCTTTTTGCAACTTCATACAAAAGTAGCGGGGCTATTACGTCGTGAATTTCGACTGATTTGCCCCGCGCCGAGGATCAAGAGGGGCAATTACGTTTTGATAAATGTTTTCGTCAAATCTAAACGTATAAGAAAACAAATTAGCACAAAATAATCTACAGATCTTAAACTTATCGCTTACCTTGGCTACAGCAACCGAAAATCACAAAAACCAGAAAATAAATTAAAAAACACGTAGCATTGTTTTAACGTGTTCATGCAAACAAAATAGCGTCTTTGTAAAAGGTCCTGTAGGCATATCAGTTTAAGCGTCAGGCACGCAATCTATACTTTGTCATAAGAACCTGAAGTTTTTCTTTTAAAGGTAGATTTCGCTATTAACATAAATTATATAACACTAAAGTTATAGCCGGAAGACTGAATAACCCCTCTGACTGAATAGCCCCTCCTCACCTTACCATATAGAGAAAAAAATAAAAAAAGATATGAAAGTCACTACAGGCTGTCGAGATAACGTTGGCCTTCCGATGCGATATAGAAAGATAAGCGGGAAGCGGTAGTCGAGCACGTCGAGACGTGCAAATCAGATTTTATCGTCGTTAGTTGCTTATTCTTTTATGCGAACTCTTTTTTATACCGGAGCTAAAGTAACCAAACTAACAATTTACTTTATTGGATCGTTGTTTAGAATCCATACTTCCATACTAATATTATAAATGGGAAAGTGAGTTTGTTTATTTGTGGCGCTTTCACGCCGCAACTACTGAACCGATTGCTTTGAAATTTTGCAGACATATAGTTAGAAGTCCAGATTAAATAATAGAGTACTTTTATCCCGGAAAGCGGACGTTACGTTATGACGTTACAAACCGTGATAGCCCAGTGGGTAGAACACTCGGTTATCGTGCAAGCGACTAGTGTTCAAATCCTGGGTCGGGCCAATTTGTATTTTCTAAAGACATATGTGTGGTTAATTTATCATGGTTGTTAACGGTGAGGGAAAACATCGTGAGGAAACCCACATGGCTGAGTTGTACTTAGTCATGTGACAGTGTATTCGTACAAAACGGCGATAGGCCTGCCCCCTATCACGTGAGTACACTGTCCATGCAAAACGTGGGTACTCTGAACACCAGGTGACAAAGTCACGTGATGTTCAGAAGTATTAGTACCTCTGCCAACCCCTTCGGGGATATTCGGCGTGAACGTTTATGTTATGTTATGTTATTTACTTTTATCCCGGAAAAATGATATTCCCGAGGGATAACAAAAATATTGTTGGCTTGCGGTGTGTGCTGTTTAAACAAGGTAATATTTACTTCTCGAGGAATGCAAGAGATGGCGCTGGGTATTTTTTAAAACGTGGTAAAGATTAATTTTTAAGATACTTAAGAAGTGGGATGATATCTTACGCTTTAACCAGGGGCCGGAAACTTCCCGACATCCTCAATTTGTGGATTTTAGCAGCGCAACCTTCAACCTTTCAGCTGAAACCTTATAAAAAAGCGCGGCGTTGTTTGCATGTTCACCAATAGATGGCGCTGTCTGAACTTTCTACATCGCGGTATGATTTCTTCTTTATTAGTTTGTTTTTTGTCAATATTATTAAAATACTTTTTTAATAATAGTAACGATGATCTATTTCACTTCGATCATCGTTACTTGCACATTTTCGAGTGTTTTACTTAGTTACTGGTATGTGTGTGTGTTTTTAGGTTTACTACCATTGTATAATGTATATATTGTAATGTGCATTTATTGGATTATAGGTTTTTCGCAGTAGGCTGAATAATAGTTAGGTTAGTTTAGTGCACTTTGTTCGTTGTATAGATTTTTATAGTTTAGTTTGGGATATTTAAATATTTATAGGCAGTAGTTGTATAACAGTTAGGTTAATTTAGTGCTTTTTTCTAGGTGCTGTGCGAACGCGCAATATTAGCACCAAAAAATGAAACGGTCACTAAAATAAATGAAAATATTTTGGTTGATGAAGTTATGGGAGAAAATACTGCATATTTATCTGCAGTTACAGTGATAGAAATAGAACATAGTACGTCATATCCTGTGGAGTTCTTAAATTCTTTGGATCTATCTGGGGTGCCTTCTCATAAAAAGAAAATAAAATTAGGTGTTCCGGTGATGCTCATGCGCAATCTCGATGCCCCTAGACTGTGTAATGGTACCTGGCTGCGTGTCATTACTGAGCGAAACATTATTACAGCCACTATTTTAACTGGCGCAGCCAAGGGTGAAAGTGTACTCATACCTCGGATTCCGATTATTCCAAAAGACCTCCCATTTCAATTTAAAAGACTTCAATTTCCTATAAGGGTTTCATTTGCAATGACCATTAATAGAGCACAAGGCCAAACTCTAAGGGTTGCTGGAGTACACTTGGAAAAACATTGTTTTTCGCATGGTCAGCTCTATGTAGCGTGTTCCCGGGTTTTCAGTGCCCAAAATCTGCATGTTTTAGTTCCACAAGGGAAAACATTTAATATAGTGTACCATTTAGTTTTGGTTTAACAACTGAGCATATCCAGCGATACATCGCTTTTCTTAGATTTTTCTGTGGGAATGAGAAGTTTTATACTTTATACCGCAATATAACCGAATTCCACGCGGGTGAAGCTGTGGGCGGAAAGTGAATTTGCCACCGCCGCATATTTAACTAAAACTATTATGAATCAATCGTTCCGGATTCGTATCTCAGGTGATTCAAGCTTTTTGTATTATTTTTTTTGTTTTGTTAGCTTTGAATAGCAATCTATATATTATAATAGCAAGCGCTATCCCTTTACTTCAGCGATTATTTTGTATGGAGATCGACCACTAACCATCCCCATATTTCCGAGCAATCGCTGCAAGCTCTCCCGCTATCACCAACGGTCAGTGGCGGCAGCACCGGGCCGCCGCCGCCGAATTGCCAAACTACTATTCGTATTTGTACTCACTAAGATATTCTCATTTTGAACATAGAAACTTGGTACAAAATGGTTTGGTTCATGATTCTTATGAAAAATTTAAAAAAATTTTTTTGGAACTCAACCCCTAAGAGGTTGATATAGCAAATGAAAGTTAATATAGAGATTTTTGACATTTTTGTATCTAGAAACATAAAACTTGGTACGATCGAATTTATGAAATTCATCTATCAATCCTTCATGAGTATGTACAGTCGCCATCAGATATATCGGAGCGGCCGAGGTACTCAAATATATCTGAGAAGCAATAAATTTCAATAAATTCTTTACGGTAAATAAGGTCAATAAGATCTTAACATCCAATTCGCCACAAATATATGAGCAGTCGGTTTTCAATTAAATCTGAACACCCAAAGAGACAATAATATATGAAAGCACAACTCATCAAAGTTATCTGCTCAGACAGGGTGATCATAAATATCTGAACATTTAGGGAAAATATACCTTAAAGCACTAGGCATACAGTTTAAATGTAATCGTATCAAAATGAGTAGGTATACAAAATAGAAATCTGCGTAAAGCAACTTTACAGTCTTGTAACAAGAAAGACATTTGAATAAAATATTTGCCAATTGCATGTATTTTATCAAATACTAGTGGTCCGCCCAGGCTTCGCACGGATGGTGTAAAGTTTTTATACTGCTTACTCCCTACGATATTTAGCATGATGATATCCTATACTTATAATAAATCTGTAGAGAGGTCAATTCTGCACATTAAATATATTTTCAAAATAACTATCAGGGGGTGATTAGTGATCGATACTGATGCTAAAAATGCAATCAGTGAAATTTTTGTCTGTCTGTCCGTCTGTCTGTCGGTTTGCATGTTCCTTATGGAAACAAAAACTACTGGACGGATTTTAACGATACTAGGTAGAATTATTCGTCATACTCCTAGGCAGGTCATAGTGTGCTTTTCAGCAGAGTAGTGAAGGGAAATTTTGGGAAAACGGGAGAAGTTACTCCATTTTTTAAGCTTCCGTCGCGTGTGCAGCGTTAATGGTTACAGTTACATAGAAATCATGTATTACGGAAATATTTGCCATAAAATTGTCTATAAAATATCCTTCAATAGCATGTGTCTATCTTTTATGGTTGACTCACAATAACACGTGTAACTCCTGATAGCTTAGCAGTTCGGTGCATCCTGATTATATTTGTTTACTCTAACATTTATAGTTCTCTCATTCATCTCTTATTTAAAAAAGTTTACATTATTACCTATTCAATAAAAAAAGAATCATAGAAATCGGTATAGAAACACCAAACTTATACATGAAATAAGCCATCGCGTCCTGTCGTCGCACGTGAATACTGAATCATGCTGGATTATTTTTTAGTAATGGTTGCGCGGGCAAAAGATAGCCGTGAGTATAAAACTACGCTACCCGTGCGAAGCTAGGCCATACCACTAGTATATCCTATATCCTTTTCCCGGTTCTAAGCTACCTCTCTAACAATTTTTAGCCAAATCGGTTCATCCGTTCTTGAGTTATAAATAGTGTTACTAACACCACTTTCTTTTACATATATAGATTCGCAGATTTATTATGCTATAATTACGTATATAAATTGGCAATACAAATACGACAAGCGAGACAAAAAAAAAGTACAACGGTGTGCGTAAATGAATGTGTGTGCGTGACATTAGTATGGCGGATCCCATACTAGCCCTATTAAAATTAATAAAAATTCACGTATTTTCTTTTGCCCAATTGTAAACTTTACAGTAATTTTAATACTATGATGACACAAGATATTTTTTATCATATATTTGCATTGAAAACTTTGGTTTTAGATCATATAGACCTGTAATTATTTATTACAGTCTTAGTTTGGACATAAATGGCTAATAATTTTGTGTTTGCCAAAGAATATGTATTCGATTTAGATTTTTTTTTTCACATTGATTAAGTTATTAAATATTAATAACTTAATCCAAAAATCATTAAGGTTAAAATAAGTCAATTATTTTCTTTCATGTTTTATGTCAAAATCGTTGTAGGAATTTATCGTCTCTGAGAGGTCCTGCCTTTGTTGACGTTTATGCTATGACGTTTGTCACTTACTGCTAATCCATGTGCTTCTATATCTATGGTAATATAAAAGCTGCCAAATTAAAATAAGCACGAATGCTTTGCAATATTTCATCCACTTTCGAGTCAGTCACCGTGGCTTAGCGGTTTAGTGAATAGAAATCATAATTGCAATCCGTTGCGTCAGGGTTCAAATCCTAACTTGTGTTTATTTTTATCAAGAATTCATGTTCTTTTTTTTCTATTTTATTTATTAAGTCTTTAGATTTATTGTCCTCATTTAATATAATGCTATATATTACGTTATAATTATATATATGAATACGTATAATACGTTACAGAAAACAGCAGGAAAAAGTACAATTTTGCAAAAACTAGTTTATCCTTTCATTTTATTAAAGCTGCATTTATATTTATGCTACCCTGGTACATACAATGTAAAAAATGGCATACATGTTTCAAAAATTCTAAGTTATTTTACCTCTTGATGTTTTTGTACCGGTGAAAATTATACAACTACAAACCCATTCCTCTATTAACACCATGTACTTACCTGTTTCTGTCAAAAAATGGAGTTGGTCAGTGGGGAATGACTTAGTATTTTTTTTCTAATAATATACTAACCGTACAACTAGTTGGGACCGTATAACCAGTGGGGCATACCTCCCAGCAGAAGACTCTTTTTAGTTTTGACATTGATAAAACAAAATGGTGGTTGTGTAGAAAATGTATTCTAGCGTAGTACGATTAAGAATTTTAAACTGTATGTTTAGTGCTTTAAGGTATATTTTCCTTAAATGTTCAGATATTTATGAACACCCTGTCTGAGCAGATAACTTTGACGAGTTGTGCTTTCAGATATTATTGTCTCTTTGGGTGTTCAGATTTAATTGAAAAACCACTGCTCATATATTTGTGGCGAATTGGATGTTCAGAGCTTTTTGACCTTATTTACCGTAAAGAATTTATTGAAATTTATTGCTGCTCAGATATATTTGAGTACCTCGGCCGCTCCGATATATCTGATGGCGACTGTACTAACGGCCATAAATTCCATAATTGGGTAGCCATTGCTTCAGAGAAAGCAATTCTTCATCCACTTTTGGAAATAGACTAGGGAAAAGGTAGTTAAATAAAGGTAATTAGTGATGGGTCACCAACTGCATCGCCCAACAATCACTTGAAAAGCCTCAATGTCCTTTATATCCTTTCCAACGCCCCACGTACGGCAAAATTGAACATTTAGCTTGACAAAAATATTTTCACGCCAAAACTTAGAGAAAACACTGTTTTTCGTCTAGTTTTAATATTTTATTGTAGATTACTTTGTTTAAATGCTGAGAAGTACATATTTTTGTTGCAATATTGAAAATATAGGTATTAAATATTTTTAGTTCACTTTGCTATAATATCTGGTGATTACATACATACATAAACGCTTACGGCTGTCATTCCAATCTGGAGTGACCAGATCCCAGGCATCACGAAGATCTCATGGTCACTTTTAGCATAGGTAGGTATAATTTGAGGAAGAGATGGTATAATTTATGTACATCACTGATGAGATCGTTCTGTTTCTGATGGTTGTCTGTTGAGTCATTATGCTTTTAATATACAAAAAATACAAATTAACTGTAAAGTGACCTATATAAAATAACCAATGCCTATTTAAAAAAACAAACAGAGTCAAAAAGAATATTTTTATTTAAGATAGGTAATAGAAATAACTTAATATTAATCAAAAATTACTTGTACAAAAACATTAATGAATAAATATACATAAGATACACATTTTAACTGCTGTTTACGTTATGTATTTGAATCATCTGGGTTTTCGCCATCACTCTTAGCATCATCTTCTTCGTCTTCGTCATCATAAACATTGTTATCAAAACATGTTGGCAGGGTGAGCATTGCCATTACGGTTTCATTATAACCTTTTTTTATTTGCTTGCGTGTCTCTCTTAACGCAGTGATCTTTGGATCCGAGTTAATACACATCCAATGAATAATATCAGTGTTTGTATTAACCCTCGAAGTTTTCCTGGTATGCTGCAGTCTGATATTTTTGTAAGCTTTTTGACTAGCTTCTAGCACGTCTTCAGATAGCTGCCCAACTGGCAAAGGTAACGATTTAATTATATCGCTGCTGTGTATAAGTATCTTATGCACTGATGCTGGCATCTTGTACCATCCATAATATTGTATGCATAATTCTGCTGTTTTCAGGCAATACGCTCTGTAATTTTCAATATTTACGTAATGGTTACTAGAAATGACTTTAAGAATGTTGGAAAATCGATCAATAAGTTCTTTGTTCAGCCCAGTAATTTCGGAAACAGTCTCAGAGTTATCGAAGAACTTTCGTGCTGTATTTCCGTCGTTTGTATTGCCTCCTTTCTGTGTGGATTGATCTACAACTAGTCCTAATTTCTCGTAGAAGAGATCTGCCAAGATTTTTTTCTTCTCCTTAACTCTATCTTTAGCAGCTTGACCCCTTGCCTGCCACTCTTTTAATTCAATTTTATACGAAAGGTGCAAAAGATACTCAAAACACCTTAAGTAGGCATGCAAGACTGGTAATCCGTAATTATACACAGATGTGTCACAAGTCCGTGCAGAAACTTTCATAAGATTGTTTATATCTTTTGGAGTGACCTTACACACATTACATGTTTGAGTTGAGGTAGTCCCAGTCAAAACGTTGCATGTTTTGCCATCCATCATTGAGCAAATTGGAATGTGTTTGAACTGTATAGATTTTTCGGAATCTAAGGAAGTTTTTGTTGGTATAACCACGTCTAGTTGTTGCTGAACAAAATCATGTTCCTGCTGAGTTGTTTCATTCGTTTCCTTAACTAGTTTAAATCCAATGGGACGGCACCATCTAGTAGAAGATGGAGTGGTGTTTTTCCAAAATATAAGTTTTTGCCCTTCGTGTATTGTCGAGATTTCTAGAGGAACTATGGTACTTAGAATAATGTTTAAATCGGAATATTGTGGATTATCAGAAAAGTGCTGTTTGTAAATACTATGGCATCCACTGCCGTCGAGCCCCCATTTGTAAATAACATCAACTTGTTCAATTTCTGCTGGCAGGTGTTGAAGAAAAACTTCACGCTGCACCTCAAAAAGTCTGCCAACTGTGTGGTCTAATAGGCTTTGTAAAGGTTGCAATAACGGGATAAGAAGGATATATGTTTGCTCCTAGAGCTTTTGCACTCCTCTGTATTTTAAGGTAATTTTCCTTCGTCAGGTTCGTATCCACTATTAGAGCTAACGCTTGTTCAGGATTGTAGACTCCGTAAGATGGTCTCGCAGTTTTTGCTTTTTGCATCCTTTTTAAGCTTTTGGGTGATGCTCCTATCGCTAAATTAACAACACTTGCTGTTTGTCTGCGTCCTGCTTTTCTTAGACTTCGCTCCATTGCAATGGTCAGCTGCTCCGGGGAATGCTTATTAACCAGACTCTGAACTTTTCTATGTTTTGTGCGAGCGGACGCAACATCGAATTGCTTACTGGGTCTGCCTTTAATCTGTGTTGGTTGTGAAATGCTATCGATCACAGAATCAACTTGCTGAGATGGGAATATTTGAGGAACTTTAAACTCCTTATTCAACCAATCACCGTGTTTCTTCAAAAGCCTGTCATGTGTTCGATTGCACTGCTTCCATTTCGCAAATATTTTTTTCACGAAGTCTTTCACGGATGATTTCACTGATCTTTCAAAGTCTTTACTATATTTTTCTAAGTTTAAACTATTTACAACAAAATCAAATAATCGTTCCTGACACTTCGCAGACGAAAACTTAAAAAAAAATTCACTGTGAATAAACAAATATAGTTCTTTTCTTGTGATAGTCCGAGGGCCTTCCACGGAGTCATTCTGACTACCTGCGAAAAAACATTAAACATTTTTATATAGGCAAATTGGGGCAAAAAACACTTTCTGTCTCGTTATAATAACAATCTAAGCTATCGATTAAGCAGTCATTCAATGTGGCCCTTTAAGGCCTTCCTAGTTAAAACCTTTGTTGAAAAATTAAACTTTAAAAAAGTATGAAAATTTTAGCTTCACAGAGAAATCAATTATGTTCATATAATAACTGGATTAACATAATTGATTACTATGTGTTATAACAGTACTTACCACATGTTAACACCTCCATAGTTAAATAACCGTAAATACTTTACGCAAACGCGGCAATGACACAACGTAACTGCTCTGAGTTCAGAACGAAACTACTCGCGCGCTTGGCTACCTGGAATAGGCGAACAATAGAACCCGTTTTCAAAGTGTAGGCTGACTCTTTTGTCTAAATCTGTTTTGTTCCTCAACTATTAGTTATTTAAGCATATTTTGCCATCTTTTATTTTACATTTTGAGACATTGATGTTTTTTGTTTTTGTCAAACTAAATGTTCAATTTTGCCGTACGTGCGGGAATATAAATATAAAAAACAGAAGGTGAGATAGTGTTTCGGTATTTTGAATGTAAACCGGATGCAAAAAAAGAAGTCCACGCGGACGAAGTCGCGGGAAAAAAGCTAGTATTACATAACGTCTAAATAGTATTAGAATATTACGCATTTTTAATTACGCACGCTACGGGTAAAAACATCTTAGTCGCTGAATTGTGCTGCCTTCCCATTTCCTAATTGTTTTTGAGATACATTTTACATGTTCCTAGTACGATTTGTTATCGTAAATTGTAACACCAAAAAGAATGGCGACTGTAAATTTTACCATTTTTCAAAAACCTGGTGGTCACGAGACCACAGAAATCGGTAGGTAGATAATTTCTGTAAAAAAGACCCATTATTACAGTAGCAGGATACACTCTCAACGTGAAAATCGGTGAACAGCATTGAGTAAATTGATACGTTCGACACAGAATAAGCTTTAATTTAACGGCCTTTAGTTAGTTGGAAAATGTTATAGAAGAAGAAGAAAAATGTTTATTCGCCATTGTAGGCACAAGAAAAACAAGTAACATATTTATAATATAACATAGTTATCGTGTATGGTGGGACGAATCCCCATTTTAGTCACCAGTAAGCTATTAGTACAGTGTAGTTCAAAATGGCTTGCCAGTGTAGGATCACTTGTTTCATAGTTAAAAGCAGGTTAAAGTAATAAAACAATATATTTTCATTTAGACTGTTATGTAGTACTTTAATATAATAAATAAATAACAATCATAATACTTTTGCTAACATCGTTAAATATCTAACATAACATCGGACTTACATATTTTATAACTGCATTACAATGAATTACAGTTCACATTATCCTAATACTAAAGATTTTAAGTAAATAAATGAAGTTTTCTGCATTGTGTTTCTGAATTTGTTTTATTTATTCTCAGAATACTAATTGTAGTGGACGCTACAACACCCGATTTTACAAAATAATAAAATAATCGGGATATAATACACTAACAATAAAATTAATAAGCCATATTCTCTCAAGCATACTCTAGCAAATAAATAAATAAAATATCCTATTTACATATATAAAATGCATGTACATTATGAAAAGTAATTAAATATTATGTATATGTCATTTTATTTACCTATTGCTCATATATGTTCAAAGTTTAACGACACAAAAATATCAATTTGAGACAAATATTTCCACTAATTCTACGACCATAACGTTCTTTACAATATCTTGTAAATAAATGATCAGGTAACCAATGATCTACTTTTTTTACGTTTAAAGACCTTCTAGGTTTTATCTTTTTTATAAACAGGTTAAGTTGCTGGAGGAGATCTATGGATTTACTAAACCAAATTACAATAATTTATTTCATGAATGATAAGCTTTAATAGTTCCCAAGTGATAAAGGCTATATATTATTCCATATAATCATAGGCTAACTGTCTTGGCTTAACCAAGACAGATCGATTACAAACCTTCATATATATATATATCTCGTATCACTGCATGCTGCATTAGTTATCGGACGTTATTGTTTGAGATCTTTGTAACTGACTTTATTTAATTACGTTTAATTTGGCCTGGTATAATACCTAACATGGCCGGTGTATAATTTATACAAATGCATTTTCTTTCACTAAAATATGCTTAACATTTTCTCAGCTAGTTATATTTTAACACATACATAGACTGCCACTTCCCAACTGTGAAACAATCTAAAGTGGCAATTATTTGCTTCTCTACACATTTTTAATAAGTTAAGTTTTGAGTAAGGAACAATAGAAAGCAAGCAGTACCGCGATGTAAGTTTTGAACTAGCGCCATCTAGTGTAATTTTTAAAACTACAAACGCATCAACCAAACTTTAAGACATCTAGATCCGCGTTAGGTGCACGCTATTTTATATGGGTAATGTGAATATAATAAAACACTATCTGGTTAGTAGTGTTACCGGTACATGGCCAGGTCGTTGCTGCGGTAGAAGCACATGTATGCGTCGCACAGTAGTCGCTTGGCGCGCGGCGGTAGCAGGCGGTCGCTGGGCGCGGCGGCCAGCGCGGCGCGGGCACCCTCCTCTGTCAGCCAGCGCGCGCCCGCCAGAGCACACACCTCGGGGATGTTGTAGCCGTCGCGCTCTCCTGGGAACATTATTGTTCAAACTTTAGAGCATTTAGGTATCGCGTCTTTTTGGCGCCGGCGACGCACGTTGCCGGTGTATCGCGTCTGTATGGCTACAAACACGCGTCAACGGCGCGAGAATAAGACGTTAAGTGACAACTTTTAAATTACTTTGACGCCATAAACGCTCACACAATTGATAAGATGGCTTAACAAAGTTGAGATACCGGGAGTGTGTGAAGAATAAATAAAACGATAGAACAGTTTTATGATTACTAGTAAAAATGGAGAAAAATATTATGATCATACCATGTAGCAAAGGATAGTGTCCACATATTCAATTCAATCGAAGTAAATTGCGCGAATCTACCTCTGTCTAAGTACAGATACAAAAATTTAAGAAGGAACCAAAAGGATCATAATTCCTAATCATACATTAAAAATCCGTGTCATTTAATCAGTGTGAGAAAAATGGTTCTAAACCTTTCTCATTCTTCTACACCGCTAACCAAACATAACTCACCCTTCCGATCCGCCATGGAGTCAAAGAAGCACCAAGGCGCGTCATGCTGCGACCCCGCCTTCACGAACGCGACGTAGTGGCTGGTCTCGATGCTGAGCACCGCGAATAGTTCCATGTACACTCGTGGAACCGTGCTGGATTGTAGTAGGTGGGCGCATTCCTCGCTTATGGGAAGGGGGGTGGCCTGTGTGCAAACGTTTTATTTTAACCGACTTAAAAAAAAGAAGGAGAAGGTTATCAATTCATCGTGATATTTTTATATTTTATAATATGGACATATTATACACAGTTCAAGTCAGCCCCAAATTATGTAAGACTTGTATTATGGGATACTATCTCAACAATATATATTGAATATTATATACCATAAAGACAGAAACAAATCTAAATGCTCCACTCTCCATGCGCCACGTTCCGATACACAGTCCTCAGTAATATATCAGGAGGTCACACATCAAATCTAAAAAGCTCCATACTACTCCATGCGCGACGTTCCGATACGCAATCCGCAGACACGTACCACACAAAAGGTCGTCCCCCCACTCCTTCCCCCTCCTATACAGACCGAAACAAATCTAAATGCTCCATACCGCTCCATGCGCGACGTTCCGATGAGCGGTCCACAGACACGTGTCACAGAAGGCGGTTCCCCACTCCTACCCCCCTCCCATACAGACAGAAACTAATCTAGAAAGCTCCATACCGCTCCATACGCTACGTTCCTATGCGCAGTCAGCAGACACGTTTTACAGAAGGCGGTCCCCCCTCTCATACAGACAGAAACAAATCCAAAAAACTCCATACCGCTCCATGCGCGACGTTCCGATGCGCGGTCCGTAAACACGTATCACAGAAGGCGGTCCCCCCCGCCCCTGCTGCTGTGCCCCCCGCGCCGCAACGCCCCGCGCACTGCGAGCAGCTCCACCGCGCTAGGGCGCCGCATACCGCGCATGATACTGGCACTGCAAAGTATCCCAACATTATATTATTGGCATTGGGTCGGTTTACTCTATACTTCCAATCACTACATAATCCAGTCACCCACACATAAAAAAGTAATAAACATAAACGTTCACGCCGTTTATCCCCGAAGGGGTTGGCAGAGGTACCAATACTCCTGAACTCACATGGCAAGCGCCATCTAGTTTCCAGAGGAGGTACCCACGTTTTGCTTAGACAGTGTACTCACGTGATAGGGGGCAGGCCTATCGCCGTTTTGTACGATAAAGTAAATAGGCGCTTTATTACCTAAGTAGTGAAACCATAAATGGGAAAAGTGATAAGGACATAGACCATAAGGCGTACCTGGGAGGTAGAGATACAAAAAATATTTCTCTCAGCAACTAAATTAATAACGCGAGTACTGCTAAGGAACGAACGCAATCCAGGGAGATAATTATCATATGTTTTTACATTTGTTTTATTATCTTGATATATTAATTTACCTACATGAAATAGTTTGTGAAAAAGGTGTTAAGATAATGAATCTAATTTGGGTATTGATTTAAAGACGGTACGTGACGTGGGGATCAAGCAACTGATTAACTAAATTCTCCTTTACAGAACCTTTCTCGGAACAACACCAAACAGACCCCAAAAAATACTTTTGCTTATTAAAAACCAGCTCTTAAAACTCACGAAATTATCAGGAGTTCAACTCTTTAACCCTAGACACCTAACGTTTTCTCGCCCCCTATAAACCCTTACCATACGTCGATGCGACGAGCATTTTTCAAAAGTTCTTTTTTAAATATTTTTTATTGATTGTATGAATCAACTACTATTCTTTAAAATAAAATCTTGTATCAACAAAAAACATTTTTTCTTAGAGTAATCTTAAAAATAACTTTATTACTATTTAGAAAAAAAATAAAAACATAAATGTTTCGATGCACATCTCCTGCAGAAATCAACCTTATGTTAACCGAAAATTACAGTGTTACATTTTGTGCACACTGACTTCACCATGCGTCGATTTTGTAGGAATAGATCATCAAAGACTATTGTATTTCTATTTTTTGGTGCTTCTGCCAATTCCAAATCATTCTCAAGTGATTACTGACCTTCTTGAGATTCATTCTTTAAATGATATCTATTATGTGCGACGGAATTGTAAGAATTTTTAGTCTGATTTTCAGCCACAGATCAACAAGCTGTGAATGCAGTTTCTTTATCAAATCACGGTAAGTATTTTTTTTCGCCCTGTGCAGAGGTGTTATGACATTGACATACTTATGTACTTTTTGATAGATGAATAATCATCATCCCATAATAAATTCACATTTGCCATCGATTTGTTTCTCTGACATAACTGAGCACGTTTGCTCAAATGGGTCTCCACCACCTTTAGAACCATTGTAAAATTCAATGATGCATGGCTTCTTTTGTGGGATTGACAGCAGCTTTTACATCACAAAATGATAGCATGTAAACTATCTAAGATGGCTTAGGTTTGTACGATAGAAATGTAGAGGACTTTTCTGACTGATTGTCACTTTAAACATCAGTTTCTTTGAATTTTTCTTAATTTTCACCAGTAAATAAGTCTTCTTATGCATTGTTGTCTTCCTCTTCTAATAACAAACACGTTAGTAAAAATTCGGAGGTAGGAAACGCAAACACTACTTAAACGTGTAAAAGAAATAAAGGATAGAAGAATTTCGCGCTGGGAGCCATTGACACGGTAGCTCAATTGGCAGAGCGACGGGGGCGTATACCCGAGGTCGCGGGTTCGATTCCCGAATGGTTATATTATTGGAATATCTAAATAATAATATGTTGCCTACCAGATGAGGTCGGCGAACACTGTCGTCATTATAAACGTTGTCATTATATCTGTAAGCGCAGAAAAAGGACAACGAATTTTCTGTTGTGTACTCGTCGCATCGACGAAGGTTAGGTGTCTAGGGTTAAACTAACAACAATGATTTTATTCGCACGTCTTCTACGTTATTGTAACATAATATTCGTGTGGCAATAGCCACCACAAAAATCAAAGCTTATTAAAAATATTAAGCACTCTAACAATTATGGTACTCCCTAGAAGATGAAACCAACAACAACTACAGAGGTATCATTAGATTAATCTAATATATCACCAGGGAACCCCATAGACGACCCCAAAGTGCGACAGTAATAATTGAAGTAGAGATAAGGACGAAATTATCGTTTTGAAATTGAAGAGTAGACCTACTGTACTCTGCTTCCATTGCTGACGATTTCATCATTCACAGCACTAGAGTGAAATATATTATGTCATTGTAATTAAAAGTTATATGGAATACTTACATCCTTCTATGAGATCAGTTACATCTAAAAGTGGCGAAGGCAGCACTCTAGGATATAACTTATATTGTTTGCCGAATCGAGGCATCTGTATAATTAGGGCAGCTGGGACCTGTAAACAAACTAAACCTTTTTTTATCCTTCTACTAATGTTCTGACTCGCAACTCGGAAAGTCAGAATACAATAAATAAAGAAAATATGCTTCTTTAAGAAATATATCATAGATGTTATAAACTTAAATATTTGTACAGCGTAACAAATATTTCTGACCCAAATATTACCTCGCTAAGTTTGACACCAGATGTAGCAAACGACTGTTCAAGGAGTTGCTGTACAGTAGGCAAAGATGCTTGTTCGTCCTTTTCTACGAACAGCTGGTAGCAATACGCTTCCTGGCCAGAGGACAGCTTCAGGAACGGCTCTGCTCGAAGAATTTGCGCCACCAGACCATTTAAAAACTCTTCAGGGTCCTAAAGAAAGGAATTTATTATTAAGTTTTCATTTGGAAATATACTGTGTAGTTTCGGCATAGGTTTATATTTTATGTATTTAATTTACTTTCAAAGGCTGGGTTACGAACTTGTAACCAAGCCTTTGATAATAAACTGAGTGGAATTCAACTTTTATTTTCGCTGACAGTATACAGTAGACTAGATATGTTAGTTTCAGGTGTGTACACTCTCCTCTTCGTACCTTCTCCTCGGAGGTGAGGCCGGTGAGGTCGGTGAGGCGGTCGAGTAGTGTGCGCAGTTTCATCACGTGCTCTGCGCTCACGTACCCGCGCTTCCTCAGCGGGTTCACTACCTCCTCGCGCAGTACGCGTTGCACCTCTGTGTATGCTGCGCAGTCCTGTCAATATACACTTGCGTTATTCGAATTTGATTGTGAAGAAATCTACTTATCTTCTAACGAAACTTTAAGCTGTATTGAGAAAACTTTGCTCCCTTTTCATTACTGGTACAAACTCAAATTCTCTCATCTCATTAATAATTAAACCACCTTCGTCGACTTAATGTTTTAATATATTTCTGCAATAATTTTTATATCTCTCAGTCCGTCAATTATATTTTATTTCTTAATATATTTTTTAGTTTTTTTTTTGGGCGGAGACTGCATGCATGGTAACAATTTAGGATAAAAACAAAGTTTCATCCACTCTTACATCACCTTCCAACTTACCTCCGGCTCAGGCGGCCTATAGAGCAGCGAGTCAAAGACGCTGGTGAAGGAGAACATGGCGAAGAGCGTGGCGTCCAGGTAGCACGAGTTGTGGTGCCCCTGGATGCCGCGACTGCGTCCTGCTAGAGCGCCCAGCGACGCGTGGGGAGGCACCACGCCCGGCACTGCTACGCATTCGGGTTGCTGGCAATGTTTTCAATTATTTTATATTATGTTATGTTTGATTGTATGCTGAGGTACTGATTGAAAGAGTGATGAATGAAACTGATGAGAAAATATGGGATGTGCAAGCGGGATTTAGGAAAGGAATGGGATGTATGGATCAAATCTTCTCTCTAAGGAGCATCACCGAAAAGTTCTTAGCTAAGAACCAAAAGGTGTATTGCTCCTTCAATGATTTAGTATGATAGGGTGGTAAGAAAGTGTTTATGGGAGGTATTATCCAAGTTCGGTTTGAGGAGTCAACTTATACGTGCATTGGTATCACTCTATGAGGATTCTAAGTGCATGTGTAAGAGTAAACGGGGAAAACACTGACTGGTTCTGAATCTCTAGGGGTGTCCGACAGGGATGTGTAGCTTCTCTGTGGCTCTTCAATTTGTTCATGGATGACTGTTTGACAGAGTTGCGTGAAAGTGATTATGGACTAAGCATGAGTGGATTCATCATTAATTGCCTCTTGTATGCTGACTATCAAGTGCTAATTGCATCGTCGGCAGAAGAGTTGCAAGAGATGATGAATATTGTATGTGAGTCTTTTGTAAGAAAGAGAATGAGGGTGAATGTGGATAAGACCAAAACGATGGTTTTTGAGAGACAGGAAGATGTGACAGAATGCGTGATTGCGATTGATGGTAAGAATGTGGAACAGGTGAAGGAGTTTGTATATCTGGGAAGTTTGTTTACAAGGGATGGAAAATGTGATGAAGATATTGAAACAAGAGTGAAAAAGGGTAATGCGGTAAATGGAGCAATGAATAGTCTAATGACCTGTCAATCGGTGTCTGAAAAGGCCCGAATGGCTGTGCATGATGCTGTTCTTGTTCCTACGCTTATGTATGGAAGCGAAAGTTGGGTGTGGCAGAAGAAGCATGAGAGCAGAGTGAATGCAGTAGAGATGAGGTCCCTCAGAAAAAATTGTAATGTTAGATTATGTGACCGAGTGAGAAATAGTGTTATTCGTGAAAACTGTGGTGTGAAAGATGATATTGTAAGAAAGATAGAAAAAGGAATGTTGAGATGGTTTGAGCACATAGAGAGGATGGGTGATAGAAAATTGGTAAAAGGGATCTATAGAGCTAGTATGGATGGTAATGTTAGTAGAGGACGACCACGGAGAACACACTTGGACCAAATTGAGAGTGTGCTCAAAAAGGCTGGCGTCCGAAATATGAAGAATAAAAGAGCATGTATGAAAAGATTGATGGATGTAAACGAAGCTAGAGAGGTTTGTCAGGATCGTACGAAGTGGCGATCAATAGTCTCTGCCTACCCCAATGGGAACTAATGGCGTGAGTATATGTATGTGTATGAAAAGAATTGGCTACCAGACTCAGTTTCCCTCTATAAGTTTTGGAAAATGGAAAAGGCTAAGTTAATAAAATAACTGATCAATGCTAATAGCTTTGCCACCGCATATTTCTACGGTAACTTAAACTTAAACCCTGATTCTTTAGTTGCCATCTTCAACATGAAACGGTACATGTAAAATAAAAAGTAACCATAACAATATTTGACATTAATTGAGCTTGAGGTAAGACGACTATTAAACAACTTAATTTTTACTCTCACCTGGTCAAGCGCGTGTGTGGCAGCAGGCGGACACACCGGCGGCGGCGTGTCGCGGAACCTACCGTCGCGGCGACACAACGCCAGCGGCACGAACAGCGCGCGGCCCGGCCCGCACGAGAACAGGCGGGATCCGTCGCGAGACCCGTCGCCTAGTCCCGCCACGCTCGCTTCTAGCTCTATGCCTGCCGTTGCTGTGTCTGGGGTACGAAATACTAGTTATCTACTGTGTACTGCGTTTACTACCTAGTTTTGTATCGAAAGGTCTGGAAACCAGGGCTGTAAAACCATTATAAAACGTTGCGTGGATTGGACGCACGAGAACAGACGGGATCAGTCGCGAGGCCCGTCGCCTAGACCGGCCATGCTCGCTTCTAGCTCTATGCCTGCCGTTGCTGTGTCTAGGGTAAGAAATACTAGTTATCTACTGTGTATTGCGTTTACGACCTAGTTTTGTATCGAAAGGTCTGGAAACCAGGGCCGTAAAACAATTATAAAACGTGTCACACAAGAACAGGCGGGCGCCGTTGTCAGACCTGCTACGCTGGCTTCTAGCTCTATGCCTGCGGTTGCTGTGTCTGGGATATGACAAACGCGCCATAAAACGATTATTAAAAACAATCTACCTTGAGTTGAAGCTTGTGACAAAACTTTACATTACTTATGCAATTTTATTAATATTTACTTTAGAAATGGCAATTATGTTGATTCTAAAAAATTAAGCATAAATGCAAAAACTTACTTATTATCTTTTCCCTTGCCGCGTAAAGGTGGTAATGCATGGTTACGGTACTGCATGGTTACGGTACTGTCTAGGACTACAACTGCGATCCTATCAGAAGGTTAGAATGACAGTCATACATAACTTTCTAACTTT
Source organism: Bedellia somnulentella (assembly GCA_963576735.1). Lineage (NCBI taxonomy): Eukaryota > Metazoa > Arthropoda > Insecta > Lepidoptera > Bedelliidae > Bedellia > Bedellia somnulentella. The sequence continues at coordinate 6,506,606 of OY755175.1, read as the reverse complement.
GAGTATGATAATTACATATAGATCATAGTAATTTGTTCCTTTTCGCAATCACCACAACAAGAAACACAATTACATTTATGAATTGTTAGCTATTTGAAAGACAATATAACATAATAATGAATGACAGAAAAGTGCGAAATTTACCGGTATTGCTCAAAGGTCACAAATAAAAATTCATTTACTCTGTTACATTAGATTTATGAATAGGCGCAAAGTTTAATTAGTCGATAATGGGTATAATGTGCTGGTATGATTACTTAAAACGTAATAGCAATCTATAAATTTATTTAAGCTATTCATTTTCATTTCATGATTTCTTGATATGGTAAAGATGGCAAAAAAGATGGTTTTTAATCTAGAACCCATGTCTAAATTTAGGTCTGACGATGTTTACCCACCAACGCCTACCATACCATATATTCGCATTTTGATTGACGACAAAAAGTGATTTTTCCGTGAAAGCGCAAAATTTACCACTGAAGTTATGCGTGAAGTAGAGGCTAAAGCCAAAATCATACAGGTATTCAAGAGGGGTTACCTCTTTCGCTCTTTGTCTATTAAAGATGGTAATGATTATGTTAAATGAGCTGAATTATGAATAGTTGCTAATGGGCTAAGTGATGAACATTGCTTAATATCCCATGTCCACTTACAGTGGTTTGACCTGGAACTGTACATTAACTGAAATATTTACCTTATATATTGGTGAAATTTAGCAATGGATATGATTTATGTTCCTCAATATATATTAGTATCCTGCAGTAGATCTTCCATAGAACATTAATCAATTGTTAAAAGCACAAAACGATATCTTATTCTATGATCCGTATCTATGACCGTGATTAGAATTTAATTGAGACATAACTAGAGCAGATTATAATTCTAATATGACGCTGAGACGCAACAAAATTAGGACATCGTGAATCTTGTACGCAAGAAAATTTCTATGAGTTTGCGTTGCCAATCTTCTCCATTTTCCGCTTTAATAAATGAAAACAAAATTAACAGCTGAAACTTTACCAGCACTGAAGACTGTTACAACTTACATCGGTTTCAAGAGAAGTGTAAGTTTGGAACGTATGAATGTAAGTATAAACGTGAATAAAACAAAACTACTTTATATAGAACGATAAAACTATCTAAATAATAAAAAAATCGTACCATCGATAAGTCCAATCCATCTCACGACGCCGTAGTAGTTATGGTCTACGTCCGTAGCCACCTCCACGAGCGAGCCGACGCCGATGTCGTCTTGCAGCAGCAGCGGCGCCGCGGACGGCTCCGAGTACACATGCTCTGCGATGTTGTCTGCAAACACATTGCACACTGCACTATGTGTATGAATAATTCATTAAACTACTGATTTGTCGGCTTTTTAAACATCCGGGGCAAATACTAAAACAGAATTAGCCGAAGCGATCAAGCTTTCCTCATGTTATGGTGTGACTGGAAATTCAGGGACCAATGAAGTCTACTATTTTTTTATATATAGTTATATACAAGATAAATACACACTTTCTTCCAATTCAAGAACACTGAGCGGTATTTCGTCCCTCGAAACTTCTAACAGGTATCCCTGATACATTATTTAGGGCGATGCAGACCGCCAACTGAACGATCTCCCTCCACGGCACTAAAGGATCTATTATTAGAATCTACGAAGTCTAAGATTGGATTTTGATCGTAGTGGAATAGAGTTCAGTGCTTTTTCATGTTGTGTTAAAACTGTTTTATAAGAATGTCAACCAGTTGTTTTAATAACAAATGTGGTTTATACCTGGTGTTATTATATAATATATTGTAGTCTAAGTTGTTTCTTGCTCAATTTTGTGATATTAATATAGATAGATCATGTTCAAAATGAATAATAACGAACCTCATACGCATAGTATGGTAAGTCACTATTTAAAGGATGTCTACTACTTAAGACATCCATAATAAGGGTGCTATAACATGAGTCCATCGCAGTTTACTAACTCTGCATAATTCATGTTTTATTTGAACAAGTCACTAACTTCTGTTAGTTATGGTAAAATTGGGATAAATAGCTAACAGTCACCTTTTCACCTTGTGAGGTAGACAACAACTTAATCTCTTCACTTTTACAAACTTGTTCTTCTAAACGAATACAATTTTGAAATGGGCTTCCAAAATGTTTAACATCGAGTTATATGCAATAAGGGAGAGCATAAATAAGTAATTAAAATAGTAAATGGATATTTCCTTTCATACATATATATTGAAAACACTGTATTCTTGAAACACGCAACAAGATATCAATATAATATAAATTAATGTAATTAAATATATGCTCTATAAATAAATACATAACCCACCACTTAAAATAATGAAATTAAAATATCGCGCGAATCGACTGATTATTTAGGCACGAAAGTGTTTCATATATCTCACATAATATAAGTGACACTGTAAAAATTGTAAAACACTTTCAAGAATGTTCTAGCTCTGACAGCATATTTGATACTTAGGCTTAGTACCTACTTTTAACAGTATTAATAATAAGCTACATAAAGATAACTCATCAATCGAATTCCGCATTAATGCACCGTTAACATCTAAAATTGTAGTTAAGACACACTAAACACATGAAATTCATTATCAACAGCCCCCGTAGCATGAGGCGTGTGAGAGCGAGTATGTCATGTGAGAAGTGAGATACTGACAGATTTTGTATGAGCAATCTGTCAGTTTCTCACTTCTCATGTGTCAAACGCGCTCTCACAAGCCTCATGCTACCAGTGCTGGTTAAGAAAGCAAGCCCTCTCAATCTAACGTTTTGTAATTCTGTAGATTATAGTGTTTATTTAAATGTAAATCTTGAAGTTTCATAGTTACCTCTTTCAGCTCTCAACTCCCCTTGAACCATCTTCTTTTGATTAGTTTCTTGAAATTTATTTATAGGTGCTGGTGCTCGTCTTCTTTCAAAATGTTCTATTATGTTAGCAGACTTCACTCTCTCGTTTTGTGATGGTCTTTGCATAATTTGAGTTCGCGTTCGGGGCATAGATCCATATTCTAAATGTTCAGGTTCTCTGGGAGCAGGTGGCCAGCTACCACCAATTAAATTGTATAAATCAACCTGTATCATAATATTATTATTATTATAGCCTAATTCACTTCCCACTGCTGGGCAAAGGCCTCACAATTTCTGTATCATAAAAGATCTTAAATTAGTAAACTGCTTGAAATATAACTATTAATTTAATATTGGACTAGATTACCAAATAAGGTTAAAGAAAAAGGTCTGGCCTCAGGCAGGTCCCCTGATTTCGTACCTATTAAGACCGCTAGTTTACGAAGTTGCAAGGTTGCAAGATTGCTGTGACCTCAGGCACAATCGGCGGCCTCATAGATCCCTACTACAGGATTCCGCCCCTGAAGGATTTCGTAATAGTACAACCCAGATAATATAATACTCTACTGTTTGATAAGAAATCAACATCCAGGGTAACAAGTATATTTTTGGAATTAATAAGAATACAATTTTTTTTCTAGAGTTTTGTAAGAATCACAATATAATATTTGCAGTTTTTCAAAATGTATACTCTGTATCAATATTCTTACAAAGATCAACAGCATATATTTTATTAGTTCTGTTGTCCCTGCCTTGATTTAAAAGTGGGTGTGTTTCCAAGTTCCCAAACTAGGCTAGGCTTGTATTTTGGGAATCCAGTTGAAGATTTTATTAAAAATTTACACTGTTTTTTTAATTAGAATTGAGTTGATCTTGGTAATAAATTATAAAATATTCAACAAGATTACATTAAAAATTATATTAATATTCATATGAAGGGTTGGTCAAGTTAGTAATGTAGAAAAAATATGTAATATTTTTTTAAACAAATATGCAATACAAATTTATTATTACATACAGGGATGTAGAATTAACTTTATAGTTCATGCATACAATATGAAAACCAAAATTATCTCTGCACTTATTGATTACTGCAGAAAAATATTACTGTCTATTATGTGTATGAAGGTGAAATGTAAAAAAAAACTAATAATTTGATTTAAGAAATCATAGTCAATCTAGCCAAACAATTTATATCTTTATAAGTATTAGTAATTAAGAGAACATATAGACCCCTATGGGAAAGTAGGTGCCTTGTTCACATATATAAGAAAGCAGTTATATAATGTTTGTAAAATTTAGGTTGCAGCAGATTCTAATATGTATATATATTTCTATTACTAAGTTTATTTCACATTTAAATTAAATTAAATAATTAGTATTTTAATATATGCAATACTTTTTAAGTTAATAACTAAATAAGAATACACACATACATGCACTCACAGCTATAAATCCATAAAAGGGGTTGCCAGAGATATGAAATTCTACAGCCATTTTTGGAAGTTAGATTGGAAGTCTACTGTGTAGTGTCGGCTTAGAATAGCACTACCCCATTTCTTCCGGTGGGTGTACGTAAGAGTACGCGACTAACGGTATTGGGGCTTTGTAAGGAATTTTGGGCGATGCGGTTGGAGACCCATCACCAACAACCTTTATTTTACCATCTTTTCCCCACGCATCTTCCAAAAGAGGCTGAGGAATTTCTAATTCCTTAGCTCTGGCTACCCCTTCTAGGGATTTATAGCCGTGAGTATATGTATGTATGTATGTAGATTGTAATATAAATGTCCAATTAATTATATTTTCTTATTCAAAACTTGATAGTATTGTTTTTCAATCCCATGAAAGAATTGTGGGCTCCTTGACCTTTTCAATTAAAGTGGTAATTTAATTCAATTTCAGTTTCAGAATTTTATATGATAAACAAAGTAGTCAGGAATGAAACTAAAGAGTGCAATTACTATGAACATTCAAAACCAAATCAAACAAAAATATTGCGTCAAATATTTAAATATATTATTTTGTGAATGTACAATATACCGAACCATCTTATTTCAAATAATCTGACAGGGAAATTCATTACTATTCTTACATGGTTTAAGTTTGACCAAGTAATATGCTATTGGTATAAATGGACAGAGAGGCATAGTTCAAACCTTGCTGATAAACCTCAAACCACTATACAAAATATGCTGCTTAGAATGTTACTACCCCTTTCTGCCTACATGTGTCATAAGAGGCAACTAAGGGTATGGGGCTTTTTATAGTGGTTTTTTGACCCATCACCAACAATACTGTATTTCTACCATCTTGCCCCCTATTAACTTCCAAATGTGGCTGAGGAGTTTCCAGCTCTTGAGCTCTGGCTACCCCTTTTTTGGGATATATTGCCGTGAGTATATGTATGTTTGCATGTAATATATAACTTTGAGTTTAATGTATTCTGAACTTGGTTGTGCAACTATCATCCTGGCTGCCTTCATTAGGGGTCAGATAAAAATGCCGGGAAGCTGGGTGAACTATAATGACAATTGAAATAGCAGCTTTACCAGGCCTAAAATAAATTGTTAGTAAGATCACCAAAAAAAATAAACCTGTGCATTAGGGTTGCTCCGCGAATTTTCGTTATTTTTGGATGGAACTTTATCACTCATAATATTTTTTGAAATGTACTATCATAGAAAATAATTCTATATTCTACTAAAAACATCTAAAATAGCACTTTTCTTATACGTATAACCACCTATTTTGTGTTTCTTTTCTTCTTAATCTCGTTGACCTCACTGACTTAACTTATCTAAGATCCTAGCAAATCAGTAAAAAAAATCGTGGGTACACAAAGAACGTAACACAAACAAGGACAGCACAAACTACTTTACTTGATAATATTTACAACAAACTAAGAAAACATCAGAAAGTATGTGAATTGAATTAATTTATCGTATAACAAACAAATATTTATTTATTATTGTCGAAGTTTGAAGTTTGTCAAGTCCAATAGTGATGTGTTGTGATATGTGAATAATTATTTTAGTTCGAATGGTCCGTGGCCCTATTCGAACTTATCGAATAATTAGAAGAAAAGACATTATTCGAATGATATAAATTGTTTTTCATTTAGCCTGTATGAAAGTACAACGTAACGTATTAGTAAGATGAAAATTTGCAGATTTGAAGTGTATGTAGATATAGATTTCATGTACGTACACATATATGTTTGCACATTAGAATTAGAATTAGGAAAAGCTTATTTTACTACGAGAAACATTTCTTGTTCTCTCTCATCAAAAAACTCATTCAGCAAGCTGCGAAACAAAATAACATGCATTATTTGTCACCCACAATTTTATATCCACCAAACCAACAATATAAGTTATTTCAGATAATCAAATATTAAAGTAAATATATTTGTAGTCAATTTTCAAAGTAATAAAAAAAAAATCAGACGTGAAAGGGGAGTTCCTCAAAACACAAGTAAAAGTGAGATGAAGGATGAAAAAGTCTAATACTAAATCATATTCTAGTACTATAGTCTAATACAATATATATTGTCATAAAATATAGTACTAATAACTGATGGAACAAAGTATGGAGTATGGAAGGATTATTTTGAGGGTCTCTTTGAAAAAGAGGATGATCCCATTACTTCAGCAATTGATAGCGATGTTAATTTTGACGAGGTAATGGGTCACGTCTCTGAAAGTATGATAAGTATGGAAGAAATTGTAAAAGCAATGAAATTTTTTGCAAAATGAAAATAAAAGCAATTTTTCAGAAGAGTTGGGCACTTTGCAAAGTGCAAAAGATTGGTGTAGAGGCGTGATTGTGCCCCTATATAAAGAGAAAGGGTCACGACAAGAAGCAAAAATCTACCGAGGTATTAGCCTACTCAGTGTTGTCGGGAAATTGTATACGAAGTTTCTGATCGAAAGGGTGATGAAAGAAACGGATGAAATTGGGATGTGCAAGCAGGATTTAGGAAAGGAATAGGATGTATGAATCAAGTCTTCTCCTTAAGGTGCATCACAGATAAATTTTTGGCAAGAAACCAAAAAGTGTATTGCACCTTCATTGATTTGGAGAAGGTGTATGATAGGGTAGTAAGAAAGTATTTGTGGGAGGTGCTGTCTAAGTTCGGTTTGGGGAGCCAACTTATACGTGCATTGGAGTCACTCTATGAGAACTCCAATTCATGTGTGAGAGTAAACGGTGAGGACACGGACTGGTTCGAGATCTCAAGGGGTGTTCGACAGGGTTGTGTGGCTTCTCCGTGGCTCTTCAATTTGTTCACGGACGACTGTTTGAAAGAACTGCGCGAATCATCGTTCATCATTAAATGCCTCTTATACGCTGACGAACAAGTGTTACTTGCATTAACGGTAAATGAGTTGCAGGAGATAGAGAACATTGCGTGAAAGTCTTTCGAAAGAAAGGGAATGAGAGTGAACGTGGACAAAACCAAAACAACGGTTTTTGAGAAAGGAAAGTATGACAGAATGTGAGATTGTTATAAATGGTAAGAAAGTGGAACTAGTAAAATAATTTGTATATCTGGGGAGTTTGTTTTCTAGGGATGGAAAATGTGAGGAAAATGTTGAAAGGAGAGTTAAAAGGGGAAATGCGGTGAATGGAGCCATGAACGGTCTGATGTCGAGCCAGTCGTCGTCAGAAAAGGCTCGAATAGCTGTGCATAATGATTTAAATCTTTTTGTTCATGAATAAAGGAAAGAAAAATTTAAATTATGAAGATTTAAATTATGTGATAGTTAGACGTTTTCAACATTTGCATTCTACCTGAAAAGGTAGACAAGTGGCCTTCCGAATTAGTAAAAATTCGGAGGGAAACGCAAACACTATTTAAACGTGTAAAAGAAATAAAGGATAGAAGAATTTCGCGCTGGCAGCCATTGACACGGTAGCTCAATTGGCAGAGCGACGGGGGCGTATACCCGAGGTCGCGAATGTGTCGAAATTTTTTTTTCCTTTATTTATTCTTTATTTATGTGCATAATGATGTTCTGGTTCCCACGCTAATGTATGGTAGTGTATGTTGGGCATGGCAGAAGAAGCATGAAAGTAAAGTTAATGCAGTGGAAATGAGATCCCTCAGAAGTATATGTAATGTAAGGTTGTGTGATAGAGTGAGAAATAGTATGATCTGTGAATGAGAAGGTTTGAAAGATGACGTAGTATGCAAGATAGAAAAAGGAATGTTGAAAGAAAAAGGAGAGAGGATGGATGAAAATAAAGTAGCGAAAGAGATATATAGAGCCAATGTGGATGGGATTGTTAGTAGAGGACGGCCTCGTAAAACGTTTCTAGATCAGATAGAAAACGTTCTTATAAAGGCGGGAGTCCGAAGTGAGAAGAATAAAAGAGCATGTATAAGAAGAATATTGAATGTAAGGGAAGCAAGGGAGGTTTGTCAAGATCTTACTAAGTGGCGATTCGATAGTCTCTGCCTACCCCAATGGGGATAATGGACGTGAGTATAAGTAAGTAGTAGTAACTGACTTCAACTCGATACAGTCATTTTCAATAATTAAATATACAAGTAGGATGTATGGTTTGTACTATAGCCTGTCTTAATCCTGATAATGGACGAATAATAAAAGTATTATTTTATATTTCTCGTTTTTACTAAATTCAGACTAAACCAATGAAAAAACGACCCTAATGAAAGGGATATAAAAATTTATTATCCCCTAACCTCTTACTGTGAAAGAAAAGTCAATGTCATGAAAGTCCAATATATAAAAATAAATAGATAGATTACAGCTGATTACAGCACTACAATAACAAACAGAACAGTTCTATAAATAATTTAATAAATGTATTTTACTTAAACACTGTTTAAGATAGGTAAGTTAGCTTCTTTTATATTTTTAACTGCTTTTGTGTACATGTGCATTAAATTATATATTAGGGAATTTAATCATCTTAGCGTGAGTAGGAAAGGTTATTTATTGACATAATTCTATGGAATATATAAACAAGATTATATTACTATTTTTTCGTGTTTTAATCTCTTTAACTAGTCAACATTTAAAGCTACCAATTGATTTACCATCAGAATACCACTTTAATTGAAGTGACTTTGATTTGACTTTTGTATTATATTTTACTATGGTACCTAACCTGTGATGATTGGCTTTATTCTACTTGCATAAATATTGTTATTGTTAAAACATTTTTGGAAAAAAATAAATAAACAGGTAACATTTAGCCATCTATAAGAGCATTTAGCTTACATTTATTTAGTGTTGCATAAAAATACTACTTATCAAAAATGTATTACAACCTTGCTAGAATAATAGGAAGAGCACTGCTTCTGATACAGAGAAGGCAGGGCTTCAAATTCTTAATCCAGTTTGTATAATGTAGCTTTAGGCAATGGTGCACCATCTCATGTTTTGCACCAAAAAAATTATTGGATACTGGGTTGGTATTATAGCAAATAGTACATGTAAATATAAAGGTTAAAGTGCATGGCTTTCACTATTGTTGATGGTTCTATAAAATCAATCAAAATCTTTGTTTAAAATGTTATCAAAATCAATTAAATTAAATTTATGTTCTTAACTAGGAATTTTGGAAAGAGAAGAAAACAACAAGAAACAACCACATCTTCTCATTTATATTTTTAAAAGATTTAAAGAAAGTATAAATAAAAAAGATAACTTAAAAACTTATAGTTTTTTAAGATATAAACTATGCCACAAGGTAGTACAAACCTTTACATCTTCTACCATTAAATACCTCTTGGTCCTGACCTAATGAGAAAAATCTTAAATATGCAGTCTCTTTCAAAATTATTGTTATTTTTCAGATCTTTGCCGACATGATTCGCCAAGGCAGTATTGATGACATAAGCTCTCATCAGTATCTAAAATTATCCAACTATGAAGACACTGTCAGGCAATTAGATATATACTATGCCATAGGTTTGTATTTATCATTAAAATATTTGGTTTCAAAATATACAAAAACTTTATCATTTATTTTTCATTAAGATAGCAACACATATTATCATGGTGTTTTAGTTTAAAGGTAGCATCATATAAATGAAAGTTAAATTGGGTTCAACCTAAATATCAATTGGTCATCATTGGTAAACGTCCGGATGGACTCACTCTCATTCCGTGGGAGAAGGGACGATGCCTCGTGTGGGACGCCACCTGCGTCAGTACATATGCAGCATCCCACCTACCCAGAGCCACGAGAGCCCCACGTGCCGCGGCGGAGTGGGCAGCTGCTCAGAAGCACGCGAAGTACCTGGCTCTGAAGGACACGTACTTGTTCGTGCCGTTTGCGATCGAGGTGAGCGGCGCGTGGTGCGATGAGGCGTGGGAGCTTGTCCGGAGCATTGGACGGCGCTTGAGGGACGTGGGATGAGATCCACGCTCCGTGTCTTATCTGGTTCAAAGAATATCGTTGGCCATACAACGGGGCAATGCTGCAAGCGTGCTAGGCACTTTTACACTAGATATGACACGGGGCGCGTATTGTGTCTTGTAAATATTAGTAAATAAGTTGTAAATTGTCTAGTTAGTGCATAATAATTTACATGTTTGCCTTGGACCTTCTAAACTACCACAACTTAACTCCCAAAATTGGTCATTTATATTAAAAATATTTTTAAGTTTCAAATAGTAACCTTAAAACAGAAAAATATTAAGTGTATGGTATTGAAATTTAAATAACTAGCATTAACATTATTATAATAACTACTTTATCTTCATCATCAGCTGGTAGACATCATTTACCTAGACCTCCCTGCAAATCTTTACAGTGATTATTTTCTCTTCGATTTACCCTGTATTGTTTTGAGTCTCACTACTGTTATCTTCTTATGATGGCCAATATAAGAAACCATCTCTCAGTGACATTACTCATCACTGGCAGATGCTAATTACGCAGTTTCCAGAACGCGGCTGCTAGCTAGCTAGAGTCATTGGTGGACGAAATTCTCTAATTTAAATCTATGTACTTAATAGTTTTAATGCTTGACGAATATATCTGATATTGGTCAAACATTTCGAAAGTAGACTATCCAGTAAAAATAAGTGTTGAATGACATGTTTTTTTCCTGTGTATTGTACTTTTTAAGTCCCATACTCGCAGATATTCTACTATAATTATTCACCATCATCGATTCAGTCTCGTTAATGAATGCCTCTGCCTTACAAATAAATCTCTTGCTAGTTGCGGGACGCCCCAAGATAAACTTAAAGCGTTGTGAAATATTTCTACTAACCCGTCGTTTATTATTCACGTTGACTTTACGACAGATTTTTCGTTTCTCATTGAGCTGGATAGTTTTATCCCGAAAGTTCCCAAAAATAATAATATTTTAGTCATCCTTATCTATGCAAAATCCGTCAAATTCTCGATGCAGCTCAAGTCGAAGTGTTCGGAATCAAAGTAGTGTGCCAAAATATTGATTGTTAGCAAAGAAAACTCGTCGTCTTCGTCGTCGGGCCTACACCAATTTGTCTTTTCTAAAGTCACATGTGTGGTTAACTTATAATGATTGTTAATGGTGAGGGAAAACATCGTGAGGGAACCCACACGACTAAGTTATACTTTAACATTAGGTGACCATGTCACTGGCATGACACTTTACCTCCGGGTTAAACGATGTGAACGTTGAGTTAGCAAAGAAAACTTAAGTGAAAGTAAAGTACTTAAAGTCAAATATATTCGTTTGTGAATGGGAAAATGTTGATTCTTCACCAAGCACATATTTGCTGACGTAGCCAGAGTTGTAGCAAATAGATGGTAGACTTTTCAATAGAAGTGTAATATTATGAAGTTCAAAATTTTAATATTAGGTACTTCATCCTGTATGGGTTTCACATGCCATCCTTCAAGTTCCCGAACTCTTCCAAGAGACCTCAAAAGTTATGGAATTCGATAGAATTACAACTTAACAAGGATCGATCGTGCCTCCTACTCATAATTTTATCGTTCAACTGCCCTTTTTTTTACAATCGGAACTTTTAAATAAGAGACACTATAAAATTTACTTCTATTAACCATTTGTTTTCAGTTAAAAGACAGTTACTCCGGTACCAAAGTCCAATCACCGGCTTATTTCCTGTCATGTCATCGGACCTACATATTGGAAGTGTACGAGATAGTATTTATTGTGCCTCCGCTGTTTGGGGTCTATATCAAGCATACAGGTATGGGCCATTTATAAGTCGGCTAAATAATAATGTTTTGCAACGCCTTGATTTTTATGACCAATAAATATTTTTTCAGACGTATCGACGATGATAGAGGAAAATCCCATGAACTCGGTCAGAGCACAGTAAAATGCATGCGCGGTATTTTAGAATGTTGGGTGAAGCAGTCTGCACGAGTAGAAGCGTTTAAGACCAGACAAGGAGCGGCGCACGCCTTGCATGTGAAATTCCATCTCACTACTGGAGAACCGGTGCTGACTGACGAACAGTACCATCACCTACAGATTGATGTCGTGTCACTGTACCTTCTGTTTCTTGTGCAAATGATAACTTCTGGTCTCCAGATTATTTATACTCAGGTTTGTATGTGATTCAATTATACTGCGCTAGAAGATCTATTAACATACAAAAATATGGTATTTCTGGTGAATTTAAGGGTCAGTGCTTTTTATAACGTTTTTTTAACTTATTTCGATTCTAATATTTTCTTTCAATATAATTGTGGTTGTCTTAAATACATTTATTGATTATATGTTATAAAAATTCAGGATGAAGTGGCTTTTGTACAAAACCTTGTGTACTATGTTGAGAGAGCGTACCGTACTCCTGATTATGGAATGTGGGAGAGAGGATCTAAATATAATGATGGAAAGCCTGAAATTCACGCGTCTTCCATTGGTGAGTTGTTAAATAATCACGTTTCACACTATTTCCTATTTAATGCGTTATCTTATTGGTTTTTATTAAGTTTTTATTTAAATAGGTATGGCAAAGGCTGCTCTAGAAGCTATAAATGGATGTAACCTCTTTGGTGATAAAGGAGCTTCCTGGAGCGTTGTGTATGTTGACATTGATGCTCACAACAGAAATAGAAGTATTTTTGAAACCATGTTACCGCGTGAATCTAGTTCTAAGGTAAATTGTTATAAGTATTTTATACTAACCTATTGTTATATATTATTGAATAAATTGTTAGAAATAGTTTAATATTTAATAATCTTTCAGGGGGTAGACGTAGCACTATTACCGACAATATCTTTTCCTGCTTTTGCGACTCACGAAGAGCATTTGGTTCAACTTACAAAATCTAATATTTTACGTCGCTTGCAAGGAAAATACGGATTTAAACGATTTAGCAGAGATGGTTATAAATGTGTTTTAGAAGATCCTAATAGACGGTAAGCATCAACATAGTCCAAATTGAAATAAGTCCGTCATCCTGTTTTTGCAATATTCTTTGGCACCGGATGACGCAGTGTGGGTAGGCCTCCCGCAAGGTGGACCGACGACTTGGTCAAGATCGCGGGAAGCCGAGTGATGAAGGCAGCACACGACCGGTCGTTGCAGAGATCTTTGAGTGAGGCCTATGTCCAGCAATGGTGGTGGTGATGATGACCATAGTAAAACGTTCATAAAGTTCTTTTTACTTATATATATATATTGAAAACACCCGCTTTGCTACTATTGATTGTGTCTCAAGTTGGAAGTCGTCGTTATCAAGTTGCGTTTTGAAAGTTTACAAAACGACAACTTGCGACCTATCGTCGGTCGCAAAGATCTTTACTAAAGGGGCCCAGTGAACCCAGTGGATTAAATTTTAAATATTATTAGTTATCAATGGTTTTATAGAGAAAAGCATTTGATTTTAAATCTATTGCAGATATTACAATGAAGGAGAGTTAAAAGAGTTTGAGGGGCTGGAATCGGAATGGCCTCTATTTTACGTGATGATGATCATCGACGGTGTATTTCGTACGTTACCTGAGCAAGTTGAAGAATACCAAAGACTTTTAAAAGCGAGGATTTATATGGATGAAAATGGAGGCAAGTTTCAATCTTACGATTTAAAAAAATTATCAACTAAAGTTGTCTGATTTTTCGTATTTTTTTTTCTACTCTTAGAAAAATATTAGAATTGCTTAGGACACAGAATTGTTGTTTTAAGTATACATACAAACTTTTCATTTTACCTGTACTTGCGATGTGTTCAGTACGTGAGTAATATATTCTGATGGTATGCATTTTTTATGACAGATCCGGTTATACCGTGGTACTTCTATGTACCTAAGGAAGGGATCGAGAGTGAACGCAGCGAACCCTATTCAGTGCGCCGAATTCCAGCAAGTAAGTAATTAAGCTCTTTGTTGAGTTCTTATTAATTTATTGAAAACAATATTTTGTATACAATATCAATAAAACATATATATCATGATCTTCAAGAATTATAGAAAATTAAACATAAACGTGCGTAATGTTCTCGTGTTGTAACTATGTTAATGGATCCTCTGAAAACAAAGGATCTCCTTACTCTAATTATTTACGCGTCTCCGATGGATTGTAAATACAAATTTATTCGATTTAACTTTGATTTTTTGAAGGTGTTTATTTTTAAAATACGTTTTTTTATATGGTACATAATGAGATGCTTAAAAATGATGTTTGTTAAAAACTTTACAGACCAAAACGGCGATAGTGAAAACAAAGGTAAACTTAGCAAAGAATTCTTCTATTTGCATAGCTTTCCTTCTTCTACCCTCTTTGGTGATGCGATGCCTTTGTAAACTGACCTTCTTCATATTTTTCTAACAACTTTTTATTTATTTTATTCTAGTACTATAGCTGCACTTGCATATTCTTTTCATAAGCTTTCTTGATAAAATGTTGTAGATCTTCTTGTTTTGATTAGATATTTAGAAACGCTAATTACTAATGCTTTGAAAGATTGGACAAGATAAAAGACTGTAATTTAATTATTTTTCCATCATCCTTGACATTAATGTAGCTCATATTTTGTGTTCTCCTTCCTGCCCCCAACCATCATACTTATAAAAGTAAAAAATAAATGCTCTTTCCTTTGATAAGATATATTAAATCTCAATAAGCTCAAGATTGGTTTCGCCCTATCCTTCAGATTTCTATTGGATCCTAAGTTTTGAATTTTGCCAATTATTTTATAATGTAACAGTTTCCGCAGAGAAAGCCACTTATCCTTACTTTACAGTCATATGACAAACTAATTTTAAGTTCGTAGTTGATGTTGAGTTGTTTAGAATTCGCATTTAGAGGCCTTCTTTATTTAGCATTATGTCCTTTTGACCACATCGAATAAAGAGGATAATATTGAAAAAGCAATGAAAGAATGCTGAACAAAACAAAACCATTAATTTTAAGTTACTTATGGTGATTTGGAAACGATCTTAATTCAATTTAAATTATAAACTTTGCATTTTCTGCAGATTGTTTTGACACATTTAACACAAAAAGTAACTAATGTAATATAATTTTGTCATTTATAACGCTTTCGCATCGTACACAATATATTTTATGCTATTTGGCAAATAAAAATTCATAACAAATTATTAAAATGAATTATCTAAAAACGTAGATACAAAAGCTCTTTGTTCTACGTGCAATAGCCGATACAATTACACCTACAAGAAAACCATATAAACCAAGTGTTATAACAGACGCAGGCGGTCTATTCCTGTGGGCGCAGTCTTTGTTCGTGGTCTCGCAGCTGCTGACGGGCGGGCTGCTGCACGTCAACGAGCTCGACCCGGTCCGGAGGTACCTGCCCTCGTTCAACAGGCCGCGGCGGGCGGGACGGTACTCTGCTTTTCAGGTGAAACTTCTACGGTTTTGTGAATCTATGGGTGTATTTGAATGTGTATCCAGTCAACTCAACTGGAAGGTTAAATCCGTATATGTTCGAAGATGTAGCAGAGGTACTAACACTTCTCATCATGTTACATAAATGCCACCTTGTGTTAAGGGTAACCACATTTTGCTTGGATAGGGTACTCACGTGTTAGGGGTCAGGCTTTGAACCCACGTCTGTCTGCATGACGGATAGGTTTTCATATTTTGATTGAACAATCACGGTATTGCGTCAATAATAAAAGAATTTTGATCAATAGGTGATTTTGGATTGGTTTTAAGCATGAAAGAGTTTTTCTATATTGAATATACGACAGGACGTATGAATTAAAACCAAATTTTTTGTTCGCTTCCTCCAGGCCAAACCGGTAAGTATAATTGAAATTCATATTTATTTTAACAGTTAAGGCACTCTTTTCAATGTTTTTTAAAATTATCCTTTCGAGGAATATGAGATGTTAACATAATTTATGAAAATTCATATAGACCGCTACAGAGCCGCCCTTAAGCTTACCCGGCCTATATTTAATACTGATTACCAATTATTTTTTCTTCTAAATGCCGTGTAGTTTTGGCTTAGAATGTCACTACCCCTTTCTACCCACGGGTGTCGTAAGAACCGACTAAGGGTATGGGGCTTTTTAAAGTGTTTATTGGGCGATGTGGTTGGAGACCCATCACCAACGATACTTAATTTCTAACATCTGGTCCCCTATTAACTTCTAAATGTGGCTGAGGAGTTTCTAGCTCTGAAGCTCTGGCTACCTCTTTTTGGGATTTATGGCCGTGAGTATATGTATGTATGTAAATGCTTTATCTGCAGCGCCATTACTATTTATTAATAACAAGATGCACAAAAGTTAAATACAATTCATTATTAACAATGAGTTACACAATATGCGGGCACCTCACTCTAAGCGCTGACTTTGTTTGGTCAAATTATTAACTTCACATAACAACATATAGAGTAAGCAACTGCTTACTGCTGAATATAGAGATTAACATTGTCAAAAACACAATAATTATATAATTTGCTAAATTTGTGTTCCCATTGTTTCGTCCAGGGTATCGCAACCGACCTGGTAGTGCAAGTAGTACTGATAGCCGAATCCATGCGGCTGCAAGCCATGATGGGCACCTACGGGATTCATACTCAAACTCCTCATGAAGTGGAACCTGTGCAGGTAACAAATTTACTTAAATTTCGTTAATTTTATGAAGTATCGAATTGAATAGTTTGTTACTCAATGCTCGAGTCTTTAAATTCTATGTCGACGACAGACTTAAATAGCATTCAAGTCAATGCAAGTATTTAAATGTTATAAGTTTTTTTTTCACATCAAGCAAAGAGTTATCGAAAGGCGAATATAAACATTTAACAAAGACTCCTCGTTTAATATATTTATACCGAACGAGTTTTATCTATTTTAATGTTTAAATTATGACTTTATCTTACAGGTTTGCAGTTCAACTCAGCTGGTGCACGTTTACAGAGAATTGGGGGTCTGTCCGAAACTGAAGTTAACTGGCCGTCCAATACGTCCCATTGGATCTTTAGGAACAAGTAAGGTTAGTGTTTCATTTCAAGGCTATAAAGTACCAGTCGATATAGAGTTTAGATACCAAATGTTTATTCGCTGGGTGCAAAGTAGGGGGTGGGGGAGCTCGAATCGATCACAGCGCGCACTGTGGCAAAAAAAGGAACATTCGGCGGCTAATCAAGTGTAAAATGTAATGATGGAAAATATTCATAGTACTAAAATTGACAAATAATGCCAAGTTAATATATTTCGCGTGTCGGAAATGAAGCAAAAATATTCATCTGCAATATTTATGCACAAAGTGGCAAAGATATATGTGACTCTGAAGTTCAAACTGAAATATCAAGCTATTCGAAGATTATCAAGTTTGGTAAAAAATCAAGCACCAAGGATTTAATACTATTGTAAAAACCTTGCTTACAAATGCCGGCCAGCTTTCATCCAAATTACAGTAACACTAGAGTCATTATTGATGGTACAGAGTTTCAAGCAGAAGTACCATCTACAGTTGTTAATCGTGTATGGTGCTACTCACACTACAAGAAAGAATTTACTGCAAATGTGCTCATAGGTATTACACCAAGAGGCTTCATTTCCTTTATATCAAAAGTGGCCGGTGGAAGGAAAAGCTATGCTCAAATAACAGTTAAATCAGGATAAGTTGATTATTTAGAAAATGGAGACATTGTTTTGGCTGACAAAGGACTTCCACAAATAAAGAAAACTTTAGATGAAAGTTGAAAAGAAATAGAAATTGTTATGCCACCTTTTCTAAGTGATAAAAGGAAATTTCCAAGAGATGAGACAGACACTACTTACAGTATCGCTCGGGTTAGGATTCATGACGAGAGGATAGTGCAAGGGCTGAGACTTTATCAAATATTAAATAAAATTCCTCAAAACTTGTTTTGCCATACAGATGATATTCTGCATATTTGTTGTGCATCAGAAAATTAACACAAAACACACAATAAACACAATTTACTTTTATTTAAGAACAATATAATAGAACAGAACTATAGAATATACTTTACAAGATAATCAACAACAGTATTCACCTAACTTAATAATTTTTATAGATTTATTATGTTTTTACCAGTAAAAGAACACTTTGGCAGATTCTGTTTATTATTATTTTCAGATTTATTTTCTTTCACATCTTGCACATGTTGAACTAAAACTAATTTACTTCTTTTTATTGTCGTTTGTGGTTGGAAAGTGAAGTCGTGTGTTATTGCTCGGAATCCAGTTTTCATAATTAATTTGGCCATGTTTAACTGAAAATACATAAAAAGAGTTCATTACTTACAACAATACAGTCATAAAAAAAACATCTGCAATGTTTAAATTAATGTATCGTTCGATTACATTTGTTTATTTCTGTACTTACGTCTCGTGAAGTCAGTGATGAGAAAGTCCGTGTTTACTATCTGTAATTTATTTATTGTCACTCTAGACGGGTAATACAAAACATCAGCGTTATTATCGACGCTATAGATTTACATGATCGAATAGAATAAATATAAATTACGATACTTTCTTGAAATTATTAGTTTGTTTACAGCCGCTCATTTGATATTCAATGTCCGCCATAATTGAGAACGCTACTTGGCGCTGTCATCGCGCACCCATCGAATAGTGTAAAACAATTTTTATGCCACAAAAGGTTTCTATTAGAACAGTCGAAGTAGAGCTTACAGGCATCTATATACACACATACAGGGACCGCTCAAACACGGATCAGTTGATAGCAACAGCTTGGGCTGCCCGAGTACATCGATCACTGGCTAACTGCACGAGCTGTCTATGTATGGTGGCTCTAAGATTCAGATAATTTTTTGCATGAAAAGCATCAATACGGTCGGGAAATATAATACAAAATCAGTTGAGTCGAATGTGTTACGATTTAATACGCTAATATTTAAAAATGTGTTGTTTCAGATATACCGTGTATGTGGGATGACAGTACTATGTTACCCGCTCATATTCGAAGTGTCAGAGTTCTACCTGTACCGCGACATGGCGTTACTTATTGACGACATCAAGACTGAGCTGCAGTTTGTCGGGAAGTAAGTTTTATGCGATATCTTACTTTAACTAGTTTATTGCGCCTTAAGTGTGACCGTTTCAGAATATGTAACATGGGCTTCGCATTCATAAATTGATAAGATCGTGACAAAAGAGTGCCTTATGTGCGGGCCTATTTTGACGTACCTACCGTTAATAGTAATCGGCACTAAGACAACTGTTCAGACGGACAGATGACAATGATGCAACCTGTTATGTCCTAAATCCTAACCAAACTGTTCTAGTACACCAGTGTTTAGTAGCAAAAAAAGTGATTTTCGAAGGGTATTGATTTATATCTGAGATCCTTAAGTTTAAAACCCGGAGTTTTTAACATAATGCTGATTGTTACTCTACGGAGGCAGTTACACATACAGTCATGAAGAAATCAGACATATGTATATTTTATAAATTCAGGTACTGGCGTCTGTCCGGGCGACCCACAGTGTGTTTGCTGGTTCGAGAAGAACACATGCGGGATCCCCATTTCAAGCAGATGTTGGATCTCTTCGCGATGCTCAAGAAAGGACATTGTGATGGAGTCAAAGTACGACTTGGAAGACTCCAGAATTTGATATCCAGCTCTTGTATGGGTGAGTTTTTATTTGAGTTATATTCAGACCGGAGAATAACATGTATGTGATGAGCATAAACGATTGATTTTAGTCTTGGATGTTATTTATTTGTGTATCATACGGCCGGTTTCACATCTAAGAATTCAACGATAAAAGCATCTCAAACCGTATTTAAGTACGTACTTACCAAAATTACGTTTCTGATTTGATGAAATATTGTAATTTAATCAAGTGTTGATTAAATGATCAAAATTTTGCGCATCTGTCAAAAAACTGACCTAAATGTCGAAATTTGCGTTTCTGAACTCGTTTGACAATACTCAAACAGTCATCATCGCAGATTTGAGTGAGTGACAGTTAAGTTGTCGAAATCGGCTTCTTAAACGGTGCACCAATTTGTAATTGTGAAATATTAGACGATAAACACATTGTTTTCGACAATATTCTGAAGATGTCTACGGATACATCGTTATCTTCACTAGAGGAACCACAGCAGATACCTCAGAGGCAAATACGCCGTCGCCGAGGAGTTCCTAGGATCCGGCCAAATTTCTTTGAAACGCTCAGTGAAAACCAATTTAAAGAACATTTCAGGTTCAGTAAAGAATCGGTGCGCAGCATCTTTAGGAAAGTGCAACGAAGGATCCCACCAGCAAGAACGCAACGGAGTGATTGTTTATCACCATTGCTCCAACTGTTAATAACACTGCGGTTCTATGCAACTGGGAGCTTCCAAGCTGTCATTGGGGATACTGCAAATGTCAGCAAAGCTACCGTATGCCGTGTCACGGATAGGGTCACAACAGCAATAGCACTATTGAGACCAGAATTTATTTATATGCCAACTCAAGAGCAGCGTCCTACAGTGGCTTCAAGATTTCATGACATAGCTGGATTCCCTAGAGTTATTGCAGCTGTTGATTGTACCCATGTCAAAATAAATTCCCCAGGTGGCAATAGGGCTGAGCTTTACCGGAATCGAAAAGGCTTTTTTTCAGTTAATGTGCAAGCATTATGCGATGCAAATTTAAGAATATGCAGTCTGATTGCAAGATGGCCTGGATCAGTTCATGACGGGTGTAGTTGGGAGACCTTTTTTTTAATTCTTTTTCCATGTCTAGTCCCCCTGCTCGGTGTTACTTAATTAATTAACCACGAAAGATTACACGTAACTCCTTAACTATCTTTCCTCATTTACAGCAAGCAAGAACTACCGATACCGAACAAAACAAGCTTAAATTTCATTTTCATTATAATTTCGGCTTGAAATAAATTCGTTGATCTGGATCGAGATTCATATATACGTATTTATATATTAGATTTTATTGGTATATATTCCAAGTCATGTTGGTATCTTTGGTAATGAAAAGGTAGATAGTCTTGCAAAACTTGCTACGAATTCAGTTACTGACATGAAACCCTATTATATTATGGGTTATGACCAGCGTAATGCAGCTCTTCCTCATCTTCGTTCTGCCTGGCAAAGAAGATGGGACGAGGCTAGCAAGGGGTTTTATTTCAAATCTATTCAACCAATTATTCCATGTGAACCATGGTTTAGTAAATTTAAAAAAATGACAAAATCAGTCACATCAACCTTGATCCGTCTACGTATTGGTCATTGTTGTTCTTCAGTTTTTCTAAATAAAATTTGGGTTCGAGATAAATATGTCTATGCCTATGCGAGTGTGGTGTAGATGAGGGAACATTAGACTTTATCTTTTAATCTATACATTGCTTTAGCCAGAATTCGCATCCCGCTTCCCACTAATTTTCATAGTATGTTGAGTTTATCATCTTCATCCTCCGATCTAATTACGGTTCTAGGTAAATTTATCAGAATCAACAATATAAGATTATAGTTTTAATAATACAATAATTAATGTAAAATGACAGTTATTGCTTAATTTTTGATTTTAAGATAGTTTTTCATTTTATTTTTATTTGTTTCTTCACTTTTTTTTTAATTTAATTTAATTTTGCTTTTATATTTTGTCTAAACTTTAGAGCATGACATAATTTGTTGGGATTCGCAATAATGGGATTTCGTTATTATTTTTTCTTTAATTTTATGTTCTTCCCAAAATATAAATAACTCTTAACTTAGTCTTTACTTAACCATTGATTAAATACCTTCAAGATCTAATTGTTTAATAATTACATTCTTTATATATATATTTTTTTCGCTTTAATGATAAAAATCCTTACAACTAAAATTCACATGCGAGACTAAATCACGCTGTTCGTGGCGAAATTGCTGAAAAAATATTCGGCAGATACCGCCAATAACAAAAAATAATAAATATAATTTTGATTGACGTTTGATCACAATAATTGGTTTGGTGACGTTCCGTTGCCCAGTTTTATTGTTTGTTTATTTCTATTTTTTATTTAATTAAATGGTCTCAAAACCTCATAATAAATGTAACTACTAATGAAATATTATTGAATCAAGTTTGTAGATACAAGTCGCTAATTAATATAAAATATAATTAATGAAATATAACTTCATCGGTATTACCGGTTTTTGTAGGTAAATTGAAACGTTCATAGATTTTGATTAGAATCTTAACTAAATGCTTTGTTGATCACATTATAGCAGCGAGCAGTGTTTGTTCTGTGAAACACCTTAAACTTAAGTACTTACTTAGAGTTTGATAAAAACTCAACTGATTAGAGCTAGAATGCTCAGATGTGAAACCGGCAAATATTATATTAAATATATCTTTGAGTTAGTTTCCAATAGCACAACTTTAACTTAGTCTCCGTATATTTATTTTTTATTGATGTGATTTATGTAACTACGAGGGCGGGTCAATAAGTCCGTGACTTTTTGAATTTCTGACCTCTTTACTGAAACAGCAACACTGCTCCTGTGAACAGGCATCTGTCAGTTGACTCCTGTCTAAATTTTAACTTGCTGCGTCAGTTAGTTTGTGTTTGACAGCTATTTTATCAGACTACTCACAAATTTGAGGAGAAAATGGAAAAAAGTGAATTTAGTGTGCTTGTTAAGCATTATTTCTTGCGAAAAAAAACCATTACCGAGACCAATGCTAAGCTTGATAAATACTATGGGGACTCTGCACCATCGATTTCAATGGTAAAAAAGTGGTTTACTGAATTTCGTTGTGGCCGTACAAGCACTGAAGATGCCGAACGTCCTGGACGCCCAGTTGAGGTCTCTACACTCGAAACAATCGAAAAAATTCACGATATGGTGTTGGCGACCGAAGATTAAAAGTGCGAGAGATTGTGGAAGCCGTAGGGATCGCGCATGGCTCAGTGGTTTCAATTTTGAATGATCACTTGGGCATGAGAAAGCTTTCCGCAAGATGGGTGCCGCGTTTGCTCACAGTCGACCACAAACGCAATCGTGTAACAACTTCACAGGAAGATTTGGCGTTGTTTAATCGCAATGTGGAGGAGTTTTTGCGCCGTTTGGTAACCGTGGACGAAACATGGATCCATCACAACACACCAGAGACCGAACAACAGTCAAAACAGTGGATTTCGAAGGGTGAATCGGCGCAAAGGTGGGTTTGTCAACCAATAAAGTTATGGCGACTGTTTTTTGGGATGCACGCGGGATAATCTACATTGACCTACAAAAGGGAAGAACAATCAATGGGGAATATTATGCCAACTTATTGGACCGATTCAATGACGATTTGAAAAAAAACCGACCTCATTTGGCCAAGAAAAAAGTTATTTTCTTTTCCATCAAGACAATGCAAGGGTGCACACTAGTGCAGTTGCCATGGCAAAAATCCATGAATTGGGCTATGAATGGCTCCCTCATACGCCCTATTCTCCAGATTTGGCTCCGAGCGACTACTACTTGTTCCCAAACCCGAAGAAATGGCTAGATGGAAAAAGATTTGACCTCGACAAATATATTTTTTTGGAAGGGATAAAAAAATTGGAGAAGCGTTAGACAAAGTGTATAGAGCTCAAGGGAGACTACGTTGAAAAATAAAATTATTTTTTTAATCAAAAAATCAGTGTTTTATTCCAAAAGTCACGGACTTATTGACCCGCCCTCGTAGTTATGTTTCTAAATAATGATTTACTCGAATATATAGGTTAAAATAAGAAAAACTCATTTCAAAAATTTTGGCCAAAGATAGACGTTACTATTTTTTGGAAGACAGGCCTATCAGTGCTTAAACTATTTTTAAAAACACTGATTCCCACATAACCTTACCAACACAATTTGTAATTCTCTCCAGAGCACTTAGACTTCATGAGCCAAGGCGAGTTCCCCTCCGAGCTATTCACGCAGTTCAAGCAACTGCAGCACGAGTACATCGGCTACCAGTCGCTGACGGACGTGCCGCGCGCGCTCAGCCGGCGCGAGCCGTCGCTGTGCTGTGCCGAGTACACAGCTCGGCCGACCGGCGACGTGGTTGCCGCGATTAGAGATACTGATAACATGTTTGCGCTGTGCCAGCTGTGGGGGATCTTGCTGCAGCGGGAGGGGCCTATGTATGAGGTAATACAGCTGGGTATATCGAGTACACAACTCGACCCACCATTCACGTGCTTGCTTTCTTACGGGACACTGATAACATGTTTGCACTGTGCTATGGGGGATCTTTTTACAGCGGGGGGGTATGTATGAGATATTATGGCTGGTGGATGACTAGTAATAAAATGTACTGATAAGATGTTTTATATGCATACAGACATAATCATGCCATTAGTTTCTATTGGGGTAGGCAAAGACTATTAATCGCTACTGTGTTCGATCCTGGAAATCACTGCGTTTTAATTATCGGTAAAGATGGAAGAGTGGCTTGCCGCGTTGTAGTAATTCGGCAATAGATGGCGCTAATATCAGTTAAGGTGTCAAGAAGCAAGTAAATACACATTTTCGCGCGAGTGATCACTTGATACCGTAGCTCACTTGGCAGAGTGACGGGGGCGTATACCCGGATGTCGTGGGTTCGAGTCCCGCTGCTATCGTTTTTTTTTATTTGTTTAATTGATTAGAAATAATCCTCCCATGAGATTTTCATATAAAACTAAGCCTAATTATATCCTCATTTTATTGGGACGTTTATACATACGTGCATGGATAAGTAAATACATTGGCATATTTTTAAAGGTAAACGGCACAACCGCGCTAGAAGCGCTAAAATCGCTATACGCAGCGGCCGGCGCAGTGAGACACTGGCGCGCCGTGCGGTACTGCTCGTCGCTGCTCAACCACACCGTGGACTCCATCAGCCCCTTCATCACCACCGTGCTCGTCAACGGGAAGCAGGTACGCTGGTTTATATTGCTGTTCATAGGATAACGGCATCAAGAGTGTTACTGGTGATCGACATTCGTAACTTACGTAACGTTGCAAGTCTTTTGATTGCATGAAATATTTAAATGACATCATGATACTTTAAAACATCTTCTTATTACCAGTATCCACTATCTATCTCCTATTATAAAGCATGCAGCTGAAATTAAATGTAATTAATTTATTTTGTACTAGCTGACCCGACAGGCTTCGTACTGTCGAATTTGCTTATGACAAAACTTTGGGCGTTTTTTCCGGTACTCTTAATTCAATCAACCGTAAATATTATATTAATCCACTTTTCCGGGATGAAAAGTATCCTATTTGATACTTTGTGTCATTATCTAGCATTCTGCCCAACTCAATTCATATACATTATGCACTTGAGGAGCCTTTTCGTCTCAAACACACAAACATCTAAACTTTCACATTTATAATATTAATAGGATTTAACCTTGCATTATTTTCTTCCTCAGTTGACAGTGGGTGTGATTGGTCAAAAAGAAACGGTGTTCGACAAGCCGATGACTCCCGGAGAGATACAGTCGGTTATGTACTCCACTATTCAGCCCTACGATATCATTGGAGCTGTTTTGCAGCAGGTAAGTTCAGTGAAGCAAGCAAATAAGCTTCTAATAGAAGCTGAATTTCATGGGATGGGCTGTTGATTCTGGACTTCTAGGGTATGATTATGAAGTATATAGTTAAATATTTAATGAATTATTATTTAAAAAAATATAAGTGGAACAGAGAGTGTTTTTTTATTATTATATTTTTTTTACCTTTTGTAACTCAACGATGTGTTATATGAAGCTTACGCCAAAATGTATTATTAGTTACAGTTTACTAATTATCTTAAGTTCACAGGGCTTTGCCCTTTTTTAGAGAGTAGGCGTTATATGTTCTCTGTAAATTATTCTCATGTTTATTAAATATTCCTTCTTTTATAACGTCCTCATATTTCTCACCACGAAACCACCCCACAACTAGAACCAACTTTTACAAGTAAAGCCACAAATTGTGTTGTGTTAAAGATTAATGCAGTAATTCTAACACACCTATGTCAAAACTTACTTATGTCATCATGACTGGACTCTAATGTTCTGTGACTTGGTCCGCCACAGGAGGTAGTCCTATACTGCGGGCGCCTAATAGGCACAAACCCGGACATGTTCCGCGGCATCCTGAAGATCCGCATGGGCTGGGTGCTGGATATTTATCAAAAAAATATTTCTTAGATAATGGTTTCACCTCAATTTTATTATGCCGCGCAAAAGTTATGTCAAATTTTATAACATGTAGATCGGTTGATCCTCGGTACCAAGTCACAATTAGTACCAATCTTTTATAAGCGAAGAAGCCGCATACAGTGTATGTCACGTTACCTCGTCAATGCGTACCATATTCTATTATTTCCACACACCTATGTCGCTACTTACTAATGTTCTCTGACTTGGTCCGCCACAGGAGGTAGTGTTGTACTGCGGGCGCCTAATAGGCACGAACCCGGACATGTTCCGCGGCATCCTGAAGATCCGCGTGGGCTGGGTGCTGGAGGCGATCCGGCTGTACCTGCAGCTGTTCTGCCCGGGCGCGCGCCTGCCCGAGCTGCCGCCCTACCAGCTGCGCGCGTACCTGCAGCGGGTGCTCACCGTGCCCGACTGGGCGGAGGAGCATGGGTACGTTACTTCATGCGTTTTTTTTTCGAAGGGATTAGTTGCTGCTGGCTCTGCGGCCTGTTAGGCTTCAACATGATTTTATGCCGGGTAGCTGAAGGCCGCCGCAGGGCAAAGGGCTAAACTAAATTGGATTGATTTTCGTACGCTTAGATAGTGTCGCTCTTTTATCGCACCGCCTCATAAACAAAGGATGCCACCACTAGTGTAAAGTTGGCGTATTTGGTAAATTGAAAAGAAAGAAAAGAAAAGTTTTTCTTTATTTAGCACACATATACAGTATTTAATTACATAATTTAAAGAAATGGTTTCGCTAAATTGGGCCCACAATCAGTAATTTCTGATTTGTGTATGAGTATACACAAAATCAAAACTGCTCGACATCAGAGCCATTAGGTCGGATGTGCAATTTTTACGAAAATCACTTTTTTATTTATCTGTTTGAAGTTTTTTGTCCTCTTTCTTTTGGGCTAACCGACGTATCTCTATCTCTTTTTGTTCAAAAGTTCAATTCCATAAAAATGGTTGTATGTCCACGAAACATTGGAACTATACAGACTGATTTTAATTTAAAACTATATGGCTGTAGGAATAAAAAAATAACGTAATATTTGACGGTCGGTTATAAACAACTAACGTAAAATAATGCAAGTAGTTGATCTCATTTCAATATCAGACACATTGGTACGAGAAAAAAGCAATTCTAATAAGAGTCATGTTAACATCAGATCTTATAGCTCGGAGCATATTTGTGTACATTCATAACACAGTCCGGTGAAAAGAGATGGCGCTCATTTTCTCACTACGTATGAGCAAGACAAAACATAAACATCCTCGCTCACGCCATCTCATTGGCACAGTGCCGTGATGACTATTTTGCTATAGTTTTCGCGGTAAAGTAAAAGTTGAAAGTTGACTAATAAATAAAGGAAAGAATAATTTCGACACGGGCGGGAATCGAACCCGCGACCTCCCACCTGTGTCGAAATTTTTCTTTCCTTTATTTATTCTTTATTTATTAGTAATAATCCCCACATGAGGTTTTCATGAACAAAAAGATTTAAATTATGTGATAGTTAGTCGTTTTCAACATATGCATTCTATCTGAAAAGATAGACAAGTGGCCTTCCGAATTAGTGAAAATTGTGTGGAGGGATGCATGAAAAATTAGATGAAGTATGTATGATTATGGAAGAAAGAAAACTAGATTTTCTGAGTGTAAATGAAACGAAGCGCAAGGAAAAAGAGGTTTCACAACTTGTCCCATTTACAGCTATCTGGTCGGGAGTTGCCGAGAGTGACAGAGCTTGCCAAGGCGTGGGACTTCTGATATCTGAAAGGATGGCTAAGTGCATGAAAGATTATGCGTGTGTGCGTCCAAGGCTCCTATGAATAAAGGTGAAGGTATGGCTTGTCCGGATGCGCATAATTTGCGTGTATGCTCCGGACATGTCCATTGTCCAGATCACTATCCGAGAGAGAGGAGTTTTGGAATCTGTTAGACGATGTTGCGAATGTGTGTCATCAAAATGAGAAAATTGTTATGTTAGGAGATTTTAATGGTTGGGTTGATGTGTCACGCAATGGTTGTGAAAGAGTTTTAGGAAAGTTTGGTGATAAAATAGTGAACGAGAATGGTGAGAAAGTGATTGATGTATGTTTGGAGAGGAATCTTTATGTTACGAACACGTTGTTTGAACACAAAGATATCTATATGTATACTAGACAGAGAGGAAGCGAGAGAAGTATGATAGATTTTGTGATAGTGAATGAAAGGCTAAGAGCAAAGGTTGTTGACACCAGAGTCCATAGGGGCATTAACGTTGGCACCGACCACTTACTCGTGATATCACGATTAAGGGGACTGTGCACGCGTTGGCGTCACAGGGCCAAACGCCCGATTTCTGAATTGAGTATTCCAGCTGAGAACAACTTAAGTATCGTTCTGTCGCAATAAAATCTTAACAACTGAATGAGACAAAACGATACTTAAGTCGTTCTCAGCTTTAATACTCAATTCAGAAATCGGGCGAAAGTGTCGACAACTGAATTTGCGAGAATATAAGTGGAGAAATTGGAAGAGGATGAAAATATTAGAGATGAATATATGAAGAAATTGGACTACAGGCTAAGTTGCGTGGAGATGAAGGATGAATTGGAAATAGAAGAAGTATGGGATGCGCTCAAATCGTCAATGGTTGAATGTGCGACGGAAGTATGTGGATTGAGTAAAAGAACAAATAGACCACCAACAAGTTGGTGGGATAAAGATGTGAAAGAGGCAGTTGGAGATAAGAAGAAAGCTTGGTAAGATTTACTAGCGATTAAAGCTAGTAAACGAATGGATGCGAGAGTAACAGATGATGTAGTGAAGAATAGTGAAGATGAATATAAGAGAGTTAAGAATGAGGTTAAGAAGAAAATGGAAAAGAAAAAGCGTGATCTGATAGAATGGTGTGAGAGGAAAATCTCTGATAATTTCCGGAATAACCAAAAGTTGTTCTGGAAATATATCCGGAAAGAAAAGGGAGTTTCCCAAAACACGAGAGTGAATGTTGTGAGAGATGAACAGGGTGAATTGGCGACGGATGAAAGTAGCATAAGACGACTATGGAAGAACTATTTAGAATTTTGTCTGGCCAGAGAATATTGCTGGGCGGGGAGGCAAAGAAATTGCCTCTTGCATTTTGGAATGGTGTCAAAAACATCTTACCCCTACAATTGAAGAACTAACAATATGGACAGATAACTGCGCCGGGCAGAATAGAAATAATATGGTAATAGCATGCTACCATATGATATTTGCACTCTTCCCTGATATCAGGAGAATTAATCACAAGTTTGTGTTTGCCGTGTAGTGCCGGCTTAGAATGTCGCTACCCCTTTTTACCCACGGGTGTCGTAAGAGGCGACTAACGGTATTGGGGCTTTTTATTGGATTTTTGGGCGATGCGGTTGGAGACCCATCACCAAAAACCTTTATTTTACCACCTTTTCCCCACTCAACTTCCAAAAGTGGCTGAGGAATTTCTAATGCCTTAGCTCTGGCTACCCCTTCTAGGGATTTATAGCCGTGAGAATATGTATGTATGTATGTATGTTATCACAAATTCTTGCTTAGAGGGCATACACATATGGAATTGGATCACGTCCACTCCATAATTGACCGAAAAAAGAAGCGTCTCTCAACCATGGAGATCCTAATCACCCATGACTGGGCCCAATTCATAAGAACATGTGCCAGCTGCAATCCATTCCACGTAAATGAAATAAGTTGTAGCAACTTCAAAGACTGCACTCATCTCTTTAAAAAATCGGGCGCTCTGATCTAGCGCAAAAAAGAAACCAAAGGAAATGATTTCAAAATCTCCTCAACTGTTTGGTGACAGATAAGAAGGGAGGCTCCTGGGTTGCTTTTTTTCAAAACAGAAACTGAAAAGCTGATTTCTACGGCAAAATACAGGGACCTCCAAATCTTAATGAATTGGGTGCCTACACAATTCCACACTTATTATAAAAAAATTACCTCACCTGGATGACGTGTCTGATGCTCCAGAGGCACAAATCGAGGACTAATGTTGATTTTTTCTTCATAATTTGATACCTACCGGGTAGAAATTACTTATCTAACGGGTTTTCAGATACAATGAAAGAATGATTTTAAAATAAAGCATCTGCTATAAAAATAATTTTAGAACCAAAGAGTCTGATATTACACATAGTTAAGTCATATGTTTAACTTTCTAGAAAAGAATTGTATTTTATTTTGAGACAAATGGTAATATTTTGAGATAAGACCTAGTAATTAAATGTGTTCTAGAGCTATATAGACTGATGTACACATACGCAAGTTAAAATTCAATTAATGTGTAATTTTCTTTGAACCATAAAGTCTGTTGTTAACATATGTATAGAGATATTTTAAAATTTAATTTAACTTTTTGGGTCTGATGTTGATTTCAGCCTTTTTTCTAATATAGTATAAGATAAAAAAACAATTACTAAAAGGTCTCATTTAAACATCATCCTCTAGTGTTTGTACAAAGTTCACAGTCATTAAGTCCTTTATGTACATGTGCCTTTAGCATACTATTTGCAGCTGAAAGATGGGACTGATATCCATACCCAAAGAAAAAAAATCTGTGTTTTTCACCAAAAGAGCAGAGAAATTTATTTTAGAGTATGCGTATTCATATTGTCATTAAACAATTGACACAAAAAATGAGTTTAGACTCCAAAATAAGGGACTTTATTTAGCATTTTATTAAGTTAAAATTTTATTTTAGGCCTCCTGAAAAGTTGCAAAAATGGATATCGGCCCAAATGGCTCTGATGTCGAGAACTGGTTTTTATTATGAGCCCTAAACTGGTTTTCATTATGAGCCCTAAGTCACAAATTGAGGTTTTGGTATTAATTTAAATCGTGACGATGTTGGATCTTTTATTTTAAATACAGGTGACAAATATTACTAAACTTTAAGTCATGAATAATATATGTCATGAATAATAAATTGTCTAATTTGGACCAAGTTTTTTTGTATTATTTATTACAATAACCAAAAGTGCGTGCGGGTGCACCGACACACTATCTAAGTGCAGAATATAAAGGAAGTTTTCGTCTCCCATTCCTACGAAACTCTCTTGCTTCCTCAGATTCATAAACCTTCTCATAAATGCTTCTTCAAGAAATCCCTTAGTAACATAATAACTTCTTAAATTATAAATTTAATTGCAGACTGACTCCATTACAACGTCGTCGCTTAGAAGGGTGTCTGTGTCGAGTGCCAAAACATTTCTACATTCAAGTGTGGGATATCTTGCTCCGAACTCCTGAGGGAATCATAGTTGAGGTATGTCATAAATAGTTATATATATTTAAAATATATGATAATCAGCACATTAATAAAATAATTTTCAACTGTAATAAAATGATAATTAATAATTTTGAGCATATCAACATAGTCTAGAGCTGTTTCGTTACATTTAAGATATATGTTTTAATCAGGATGTGAAATAGTTTTCCAGTATTCCATATGCTTGTGTGAAGTGCCTTTGAGCTTGATGCATTCTTCTTCTCATCGTTAGATCGCGCACAAGAAAATTGTGCTCTCTTTGTAGCCTCTGAATCTTTTACAAAGCCGCAACTCCCCATACTTGAAACTCCGCTAACTTTCACATAAGTAAAACATCAGTTTCAACTGCATATGTTTTGTAAGCCACATTGTAGCGGGTGCAATTATTTGATGATTATATTCTTCACGGGACTGCTTATTATTTCTTACGTTCTTTCTCTCTTGGTGATGCAAATTGGGTTTGAATCTTCAGTATTTTCCTTCAGTATTTACTTAAGCAAAGTCAAAGTCTTGTAAATGAAATATATGTCTTCAATCTGTTCATAATTTTATAAAAGACCGACGTCCTTTTTAACCGACTTCAAAAAAAGGAGTGTTCTCAATTCGACCGTTTACGGACAGTATTAAACAATTTGTTAAATACTGTCCGTAAACAAAATTCCACCAACTTTCTCAATTTTCTTAGCAATTGTCAATGTAAATAGCTGTAAATACTCGTATCTCTTTGGGTATTTTCTCAAAATTAGACTTAGAGTTAGCCATAATTTGAAATAATCATCACTAAGATATTAGCTATTCAAAATTGTTGGAAGCATACTCTGTGTCAAGCAAGTCAGGAATACTTTCTAGTTTTTTGGTGAATGGCGGTTAAAGAGGATCTTCGACCGACCGTACGCGGTCTCTTTGTTTCCCAAGTTGTTGTAGGAGTGCAGCGGAACGAGGTGTTAGGCCAAGACTGTCGCTCACTATAAGAAAAACGAATTTTTAATTTTCCTTTCCCAAGCACAAAAACAACTTAAATGCTTGACAGAAAGCTTAATGCTTGTTCCCAGTTGATGATTTTTAAAAATGCGTTTATTTATAGTCTATTCGCCGAAACAAGTTAGTACGAGGGATAGCAGATCGCACGTGATTTGTTGATGATAAGGGAACAAGGGCTTAGAGTGAATAGACCGAGCTCTAAACCATTATGACTTTTTGTGTTTTTCTCATGTTGTTTATGTAGTTCTGTATTTAAAAGAGGCAAATAAAATCTTATTATTATTAAGGGCGCGTTCAGATGTTCATTTTTTGAATGCCGCTCGCTAGTTCATATTGTCACTCGTCGTCAATTGATAGAAATATTCAATATGTATCTGAGCAATTTATAACTAATAAGTGTAAGAGAAGAGAGTAGCGATGACTCAACGGACAGTAAATAATAAAATGAAGTATAACATTATTGTTTTATTTTCCAAATAGGCAAACATAATACAACCACAGCTAATAGCTATGCAGTGTCGGCTTAGAATAGCACTACCCCATTTCTTCCGGTGGGTGTACGTAAGAGGCGACTAACGGTATTGGGGTTTTTAAGGGAGTTTTGGGCGATGCGGTTGGAGACCCATCACCAACAACCTTTATTTTACCATCTTTTCCCCACGCAACTTCCAAAAGTGGCTGAGGGATTTCTAATTCCTTAGCTCTGGCTACCCCTTCTAGGCATTTATAGCCGTGAGTATATGTATGTATAATACAACCAGTCGACTGCTAATGAGGATCGTGTTTTTAAAAGGTTATATTGTTACTAAAGTGTAAAATTTTGTAATCATGACCTTAAGAAATTTCAAAATGACATTGGTAATTCAAGCAGTACCGAACGAGCCTTGTGGATGCATCTTTACATATCTAAGCGATTGTTTACTCCTGCAATTTGGGTTGGAGGAATATTTTAATATTTAAATAAAATAACAAATTGCATTTTTATATGTTTATACTTGTAGTCTTTTATTTCGAATATTATTTACAAAGTGACAGATTGTTTTTATTGACAATATAGATCAAAGATAAATAGGTAAATATTAGCAGACAAATGTATTATAAAAACCATAAATCAACACCTCCCCGTAATATTTAACCTATAAAAATAAAATATTAAAATTGTAGAAACAAATTTGTACACTTGCCGAAAAAACTTACTGTACACGGCTGTACACGATACACAAGAGGAATTTCATGTACTATTTTGAGACGGAATGATAGGAGTTATTGCGCCTTAGGGTTGGAGAGCTTTATCTGAGTATATGGTGATTGGGTGATTGGCAAAAGTTCTTTAAGGTAGATTGCTTCTTTACACGCCTCACCAAGTGCCATTATATTCCTTTTCTGTTGTGGAAAGAGTGACAGTACACTATTTACGTGCGTTCCACGAAATGGCTGTATCGCTCATCACGCGCAAAAACTCATTACCTGTGTAGGGTTTTCGGTCTATAACATTGGTTCCATAATCAGCATCAGTATATCCTACCAGGTAGTAGTGTTCCTTTTTGTAATTTAGCTTTAGGTCTTGTGATCCCTTTAAATACTTCAGCCCACGCTTGGCGGCTTTCCAATGTTCCTCCCCGTAATGTGCATTGTACTAACTTAGGTAGGAAACTGCGAATGAAATGTCAGGTCGAGTTCCTATGACAATGTACATTAATGAGCCGATAAGCTATTAGTAAGGTCCATCAGATGTCTTCTTGAGCATTTTGAGTGTTCCTTGAGCTTTGACAAATGTCTTTAGCGGTCTTCTCTTTAATAATAAGAGGATACATTAAAACACAACACATACCGCAAGGACAATTTTTCTTTCGCTTTAAAATATCTTTTCATAAAGTTCGGAGTATCCATGGAAGGAGAGTTTGTGACATAATCACAGAGGTCAGCTTCATGCAAAACCATTTCCATGGCATAACTTCACGTTGAATGGTTGGTACCGTCGAGCTTCTTCAAGTAGCTGGACGAAGATGAGGGAATTGACTCATCCCGAGACGGTTCCATATTTGTGAGAAAACAAAAGAAGATTCGAAAGAATAAAAGTCGAATAATATTCAAGGAAAATTAAATCTGGGCCCATAACCTCCTGCAATTTGGGTTGGAGGAATATTTTAATATTTAATTAAAATAACAAATTGCATTTTTATATGTTTATACTTGTAGTCTTTTATTTCGAATATTATTTACAAAGTGACAGATTGTTTTTATTGACAATATAGATCAAAGATAAATAGGTAAATATTAGCAGACAAATGTATTATAAAAACCATAAATCAACATTTACACCCACTGACTATTAATGATGGTCAGCTGTCCTTTTCATTTGCATACAGATTCATGAGTGAGAGGGCGCTATATTAACTTGTTTCCGTGAATACACTATAGAGTGACTGTCTCAATTCAGGTGTTGAGCGATTTGGTAATATTCTTTTGCTTTTACTGCCACTTTCTTTTTACTTAGTCGTTATTGTCAAAGTCTTTAAGAGTGTCCTCAACCGCCAAGAACTCTTCTTACGATGCTCTCTTGTGTAGACATTTTTTCGAACTTTAAACAAGGTCTATGAAGCCGCTGCTATTTTAATCTTGCTTGGTTGTTATTTCCGAAGCCTTTGAAAGTGTTACTGACTACCAAGGAATCTTTCAATGATAACAAAGAAGCCTTCCCTGTAAACACAGTTTTTTGACTTCTAAACAAGGCCTATGCCGCTGTCGGTAGATTCATGTGGCTAGTTTTTGGTCTACATCTAAAGAAATGAATGTTTCGTGTACAGGACACAGTGATAGCAGCCCAGCCCACGCTCGTGAACATGTCCCGCTCGGAGCTGTCGTTCGCGTTGCTGGTGGAGCGCGCGCTGGTGCGGGTGGCGGCGCCCGAGCAGCGCCAGCTGTGCGTGGAGCTGCTGTGCGTGGTGGCCACCATCCTGCGCCGCAACCCCGAGCTGCAGCTGCGCCAGCCGCTGCGGCTGCGACAGCTGCTGGATGATGCGCAACTCACCTACGCCAAGGTAACACACTACCTCACACTACCTAACCCACATACAGGGTTGGAGTACCTGAGTATTATCGCTGCTCAGGCGTTTTACGAAATATATTCGCTTAGGTACTTTGATGATCAAGCCAGATTTTCCAGGTTTTAAGACTTTTTATATAAGCTTGTTTGCTTAACATAGACAAAAAAGTATGTTTTCTACTATTTCATTTCGGTAGACAACATTATCAGTGATTATGTGTAATTGATACGCGTTAATACTGCTTTAGATAATTTTTTGTAGTTAAGTCGTGTAAACAAAAACTAGTCCCATTTTAATCGTCGAGTTTCTTTCATGACAAAGACAAACAGTGCGCCTCATTGACAACCCCTAATTCCGACATCATCATTTGAACTAAGTTTATTTAACCCAGCAATTGATTATCCCCAGGACAGCGGCGAAACAGCCACGCCTGGCGTAGAACCGGGCGAGACGGCATCCCTCGCAGCCGCCACGGCCGGCGTGACGGTCGGCTACCTGGCGCGAGCCGTCGTCAACAGCGTGCTGCAGTCCGCCGTCGCGCCCATACTGCACTCCACCGACCCCTGCCTGCTCGCCTGAGACTGCCCGAGAGGATTTCAATTATTAATGTGATACGATGAATGATGGTGAACAGTTGAACTCCGCCTACCGGCCCCCTGATTATGTATCTTTAGTGACCGCGTCGATTGTGTCGCAAGTTGCAAGATTATCGCTGGCAAATTTTAAAAAGTGGTATGCAATTTAACAGTTTTGACAGCGACAATATTGCAACTTGCGACACAATTGTGGTTACAAAAGATACGTAATCAAGGCGCGGTGCTTGATTGCCTGAGACTGTAACAGGATGTTACGATCAATAATATAGTATGAACTATAAACGCTCTCCACCGACCCGTGCCTGGTCGCCTGATACTGCCAAGAGGAGGTTGTGCGATCAATATAGCAGGCTATTAGACAGTGCGATAAATAGTGTTGTTTTATAAGTATAAGTGAGTTATGAATTGAATTGATGAAACGATGAAATATGAAATAATTAAAAACATACATTCATTTATTAAAAATATTGTTTTTGAACTCCAGTCGACTTCGAGAGTTGAATCGATGGTGACATCACATTCTTGTCAATATTGTCTTCGCCTGTATAAGCATTACGAAAACTAGATGTTTGTTGCCTTGTTGACAAGCATGTTATGTCACAAGAATCAGTGCGACGCCATCTTGCACGAAACGTTTTTACAAAAAATTTAATGCTAAACCTCATCCCAATTGTAAGTAATATTTTTTATAGATTCCATAGTCACTATTAAATTTAAATACTAATAAAAATAATGTCAAATAGCCTTTGGATTTGTTAAGTTTTTAATTTACCCGGTCATGCTAGCCACTTGTCATTTAACTTGTCTCAATAGCCATGTGCTGAGAGACCAAGGGGACTTCCGTGTCGCAATGTTTCCCCAACTAGGTAGCCTCGGTATGTTATCTTTTCTATGAAGCAGATGATTTCTTTATAACCGACAACGCGGATTTGGTCGGTGCGAGGTAGCAAATGCGATGATCTCTAACGAGCCACGTCCTGACGAACCTTTCTGACGGGGTTAGTCCGATCTTCCAACCTGGAAAATCAAACCTAGGTTGGATTCTCGGAATCCTCTGTCCTAGTATCCAAATTAGCTAGGTTGGATAATAGGAATGAATGTTTTGAGTGTTCTCCGATTTTCCAAACTGCTAATGTACACTCGACTGTATAGATAGATAGATAGATAACTCGTTTATTTATGTTAACATAACACCACATACAATATGAAAAACAATACATAAAGTGAAAAAAAAAACAATATTTTTAAACTTAAATACTTACTAATATTATTCGTTTAATATTATATTATATAATAATAATAATATAATATTAAACGAATAATATATCTACTTACTTACCTAACTATCTAAAAATATTAAAGTGAAACATCCAAATACCTATAGCATTTCTAGTATTTTTTAGAAAGTTTATTATAAAGCGTCATTTACCAAGATAACACACCTAGGTTGGAAAAACGGACTAAGCATCCGAAAGAGCAAATTCATTTTTCCAACCTAGCTAATTTGGATACTAGGACATACTAACAACCGTGATAGCTCAATGGGTAGAACATCGGTTATCGTGCAAACGACTAGTGTCCAAGTCCCGGGTCGGGCCTTCACCAATTTGTCTTTTCTAAAGACATATGTGTCTTTAATTTATCATGGTTGTTAACGGTGAGGGAAAACATCGTGAGGAAACCCACATGGCTGAGTTGCACTTAGTCAAGTGACAGTGTATAAAGTACAAAACGGCGATAGGCCTGCCCCCTATCACGTAAGTACACTGTCCATGCAAAACGTGGGTACTCTGAACACCAGGTGACAAAGTCACGTGATGTTCAGAAGTAAAAGTACCTCTACCATCCCCTTCGGGGATATTCGGCGTGAACGTTTATGTTTATATGTAGGACATACTCTCCGAGAATCCAACCTAGGTTGGATTTTCCAGGTTGGAATATCGCACTACAGATCCACAAAATTTTCTTGGCCGACGGCAAGTACTGGTACAGTCGCCATCAGATATATCGGAGCGGCCGAGGTACTCAAATATATCTGAGCAGCAATAAATTTCAATAAATTCTTTAGGGTAAATAAGGTCAATAAGATCTGAACATCCAATACGCCACAAATATATGAGCAGTGGTTTTTCAATGAAATCTGAACACTCAAAGAGACAATAATATCTGAAAGCACAACTCGTCAAAGTTATCTGCTCAGACAGTGTGATCATATATATCTGAACATTTAGGGAAAATATACCTTAAAGCACTAGGCATACAGTTTAAATGTAATCGTATCAAAATGAGGTATACAAAATAGAAATCTGCGTAAAGCAAGTTTACAGTCTTGTAACAAGAAACACATTTGAATAAAATATTTGCCAATTTACAAAAAATATAACATAACTGTCATTGCATATAATTCACTGCATGTATTTTATCAAATACTAGTGGTCCGCCCCGGCTTCGCACGGATGGTGTAAAGTTTTTATACTGCTTACTCCCTACGATATTTAGCATGATGATATCTATACTTATAATGTAAAGTATGTTTATGTTTATTTTATTGGTATATATATATATATATTTACATTTACTATTAATACCTAGTTAACATTTAATTTTACTGTCAAATTTGAGAAGGACTAAGGTTCCATATTTTATTGGTGAAAACTATTAGGCTAATGTGTGTTAAAAGTGTATCCTAATTTTAAGTATCACAGCTGTTTGTTTTCCTTGTGTAAATAAATAAATAATAAATCTGTAGAGAGGTCAATTCTGTACATTAAATATATTTTCAAAATAATTATCAGGGGCTGATTAGTGATCGATACTGATGCCAAAAATGCAAATTTTTGTCTGTCTGTCCGTCTGTCTGTCTGTCTGTCTGTCTGTCGGTTTGTATGTTCCTTATGGAAACAAAAACTACTCGACGGATTTTAACGATACTTGGTAGAATTATTCTTCATACTCCTAGGCAGGTCATAGTGTACTTTCAGGTGTGCAGGTCAGCAGAGTAGTGAAGGGAAATGTTGGGAAAACGGGAGAAGTTACTCCATTTTTTAAACTTCCGTCGCGTGTGCAGCGTTAATGGTTACAGTTACATAGAAATCATGTATGACGGAAATATTTGCCATGAAATTGTCTAAAAAATATCTTTCAATAGCATATGTCTATCTTTTATGGTTGACTCACAATAACACGTGTAACTCCTGATAGCTTAGCAGTTCGGTGCATCCTGGTTATATTTGTTTACTCTAACATTTATAGTTCTCTCATTCATCTCTTATTTAAAAATTTTACATTATTACCTATTCAATAAAAATAGAATCATAGAAATCGGTATAGAAACACCAAACTTATACATGAAATAAGCCATCGCGTCCTGTCGTCGTACGTGAATACTGAATCATACTGGATTATTTTTTAGTAATGGTTGCGCGGGCATAAGGTACCTGTGAGTATATGTATGATGTATGCAAAGTTTGTAATTCTGATTCTTTGTTTGCATGAGTTTGTTGTCGGAGATACTGAACCGTTCATTAAAGCGCTTTCATAATCACAAAGCTAAACTATTCAGGAGTGCTATAAGTGGTGCTAAATTTCACAAAGGTTGAGCAGCGATTGAAGAAACCTCAGATATTTTTAAGACTACGCTACCCGTGCGAAGCTAGGCCAATCCACTAGTATATCCTATGTCCTTTTCCTGGTTCTAAGCTACCTCTCTAACAATTTTTAGCTGAATCGGTTCATCCGTTCTTGAGTTATAAATAGTGTTACTAACACCACTTTCTTTTGTATATATAGATTCGTAGATTTATTATGCTATAATTACGTATATAGATTGGCAATACAAATACGACAAGCGAGACCAAAAAAAAGTACAACGGTGTGCGTAAATGAATGTGTGTGCGTGACATTAGTATGGCGGACCCCATACTAGCCCTATTAAAATTGATAAAAAATCACGTATTTGTTATTTTTGCCCAATTGTAAACTTTACAGTAATTGTATTACTATGATGACACAAGATATTTTTTATCATATATTTGCATTGAAAACTTTGGTTTAAGATCATATAAACCTGTAATTATTTATTACAGTCTTAGTTTGGACATAAATGGCTAATATGTATTCGATTTAGATATATTAATATATTTAATAATATTTAATAACCTAATCAAAAAATCATTAAGGTTAAAATAAGCAAATTATTTTCTTTCATGTTTTATGTCAAAATCGTTGTAGGCCTTTATCGTCTCTGAGAGGTCCTGCCTTTGTTGACGTTTATGCTATGACGTTTGTCACTTACTGCTGATCCATGTGCTTCTATATCTATGGTAATATAAAAGCTGCCAAATTAAAATAAGTACGAATGCTTTGCAATATTTCATCCACTTTCGTGTCAGTCACCATGGCCTAGCGGTTTAGTGAATAGAAATCATAATTGTAATCCGTTGCGTCAGGGTTCAAATCCTAACTTGTGTTTATTTTTATCAAGAATTCATGTTCTTTTTTTTCTATTTTATTTATTAAGCCTTTAGATTTATTGTCCTCATTTAATATAATGCTATATATTACGTTATAATTATATATATGAATACGTATAATACGTTACAGAAAACAGCAGGAAAAAGTACAATTTTGCTAAAACTAGTTTATCCTTTTATTTTATTAAAGCTGCATTTATATTTATGCTACCCTGGTACATACAATGTAATAAATGGCATATATGTTTCAAAAATTCTAAGTTATTTTACCTCTTGATGTTTTTGTACCAGTGAAAATTATACAACTACAAACCCATTCCTCTATTAACACCATGTTTCTGTCAAAAAATGGAGTTGGTCAGTTGGGAACGACTTAGTAATTTTTTTCTAATTATATACTAACCGTACAACTAGTTGGGACCGTACAACCAGTGGGGCATACCTCCCAGCAGAAGACTCTTTTTAGTTTTGACATTGATAAAACCAAATGGTGGTTGTGTAGAAAATGTATTCTAGCGTGGTACGATTAAGAATTTTAAACTGTATGCTTAGTGCTTTAAGGTATATTTTCCCTAAATGTTCAGATATATATGATCACACTGTCTGAGCAGATAACTTTGACGAGTTGTGCTTTCAGATATTATTGTCTCTTTGGGTGTTCAGATTTAATTGAGAAACCACTGCTCATATATTTGTGGCGTATTGGATGTTCAGATCTTATTGACCTTATTTACCGTAAAGAATTTATTGAAATTTATTGCTGCTCAGATATATTTGAGTACCTCGGCCGCTCCGATATATCTGATGGCGACTGTACTACTGTCGCTATTTTGAAATTTCAGCCTGTCATTGTCAGTTAAATCTCAACTAAATGAAACTTATAGGGTGACCTACGTATATAATAAATTATCATTTTCATAAGAAAAATAGTGGAAACTTTTTTTAAAGACAATTATTTATAAAATGTTTCTTTGTTTATTAATAAACGCTTTTCTTCCAGTATACATTTAAAAAAATAAGAAAGTTATTATATTTTTGCTAAAATCATCTAAGTAGGCTAACACCGTCCGCAAAGTTGTGCGCACATGACTATAGCGGTGGGGGTTACGGGAAGTGGGGAAATGCTCCCGAATATGAATTCACTTCGTTTACACTGATGCGTGGGTTCTAATCCTTATGCGGGGATGTACATCACGTACGTACTAATGTGTCATTTCTTAAGTCATAATTGTCTGATGTATATAAACTAATACAAGGTTGTTACCAGCAATAGAAAAGTGCCCATAAATCCACTGATCCAGCAAAATGAATGACCCAAACTATATCTGATGTTTAGAATTATTTTTTAAGTGCCACTTTTTTAGGGGATCTATGTGTGAACATTAAATGTAAATTAGTATACGACAAGATAAGCCTCTGATTTACAGGATTAGCAAATGTTTTTGTGTAGGTACCCACTTTTTTAACTCTAAGAGTCACAAATAACAAATCCTTGAATGTAAAATTATGAAATAGTTAATAGAGAAGTACAATTTGCAGTGTTATCGCAAAAAGCGATAGCGATCTCTTCCTGACAACATTTGGAAGGTAATATCAGGATACTCAGTCATTTCAGGTAGACATATAAGACAAGGGCAAAAATAAGCAAATATAATCAACTAATATTAAAACGAACTTATTGACTTACAATAATAGTTATTAATTAAATTAATATTATATGAATTGTTTTATTAAGACATTTTAATACATTAATAAACTAGCCTGTATGATTTAAAATTATTTCCTATATAATGGTTAATTTTTATTAACTGGCTATACTAATATCGTTGACAGCGACGTCCTTACCGGCCAAGAAAAGTTTGTTGGTCTGTAACCCATCTGTATCAGTATGTGGCTTTTAGCTCAGAATGAGAAAGAGGTGTTCAGAAATGAGATAAGGGTGAAAGAGATGGCTGTTTCATAGACCAAAAATTAAATGACGGATATTCTAGAACCAAATTTGAATGTGCCACATTTTCATGAGTGCCAATATGTCGAGCGAAAAAGTAATGAATACAGTTTTATATATGACAACAGTATATTCAGAGTAATGTTTACTAGATAGAAGCCATTAAAAATAGCTTCGAATAAATATTGTTTTTACTAAAAGATAAGCAAAACAATTTTCGTTAAATAAAAATTTATTTTTATATGAATATCTAATGCGTATTCTTATTATTAAATTTATATACTAACGGCTACAAATCCCAAAAATTTAATGGTAGTCTGAGCATATAAATTAGATTCGTCAGCCACGATTTGGAAGTGGAGTAAGGAAAACATGGTAAAATAAAGGATTCAGGGACTTGGGGTATCCAACCACATCACCCAAAAATAAATTAACGCCCCAATACTCTAAGTCATTTCGTACGATATTTGAGGTTAATACTATTATAAGCAGACACTACTCAACAAATATTATTGAAAGATCTTTAAATTAACATCCTTCCTCTCCTTCCGATCATAAGACGATGTGAAGGTATTTTTGTGATCTGTGAATGTTCCTATTTTAAAAAAAGTTCTGACAATGAAAAGGAGTATTGACATAAATATTTATCCCTTTGTATATAATTTAGACTGATAGTGAGATTGTCGCTTTGGGCGTTTCTTTATCGTATCAAATTTCACTGTATCTGTGATGGTTAATTAAGCTAAATTTTATTCATATCACGTTATTGTTCATCTGTTTTATTGTGTATAATGATTGTAATAGATACATATTAAGGATTGTAAGAATAAAACGATTATTCAACTTAAAAATTGTTTTATTTTATGGTAAAAAAAACCAGTGCACTGATCGCCACTCAATGCTCAGAATAAATTATTGCACTAAATTAATTTGAAATTACTATAGTCCATTGTATATTCTATTGTTTGGCTTTTGTTGGAGGATTTTCCGTAGAGCTGAAACAAAATGAAAGAAATTAGAATGCAATTCATATAAAACTACAATGGATTATTAATCGAAATCATAGATGTCTAAGTGACAATTTAATTGCACATAGTATTATAAACATACAATTCAGTATGCAATTATTATTTTTTTGGTATTTATTAAATATTTTTATTAGACAACCATGATAGCCCAGTGGGTAGAACACTCGGTTATCGTGCAAACGACTAGTGTTCAAATCCTGGGTCGGGCCAACACCAATTTGTCTTTTCTAAACACATGTGTGGTTAATTTATCATGGTTGTTAACGGTGAGGGAAAACATCGTGAGGAAACCCACATGGCTGAGTTGTACCATGGTATACCATCTCATACAAAATGTTTTTAATTACCT
The DNA here is from genome assembly GCA_963576735.1 of Bedellia somnulentella. NCBI lineage: Eukaryota > Metazoa > Arthropoda > Insecta > Lepidoptera > Bedelliidae > Bedellia > Bedellia somnulentella. Next base: position 6,462,451 of record OY755175.1, on the reverse strand, counting down.
CTACGCTCAATAGATGGAGTTAAGATATAGTCGACTTTTAAAATAAAAACCTAAAGTGGCTAATTATCGTTTAAAAAGCCAAAAGACAGTTAGATAAATATAACACGGTAATTTATTTTGTCACTTAATACCATAAAACATAAATTATTACAATTATAAGCAAAATTTAAAAAAACTGTATTTTTGTTTTTATGAAATTGTATTCCCAAATGTATATTGTAGAACTACATCTATTTACCTAAAATGTTTAGTGATTTCAACTACTGACAATAGATGGCGCCAAAATGAGATGGTGTTTACTGACGTATCTTATTTGTTTTGATTTGCGTCCATCCAAGTAATCGAATTGGTGATAATTGTCGACTTAAAATAACACTACCCTATTACTACTCGTGGGTGATTGCAAGAGGCGACTCACGGGGTATAGGGGCTTTTTACGTGATTTTATTTTTTTAACGACCTCGGCGTACACATTTGGACCAAAAAGAGACTGTGCTTAAAAAGACAAGTGTCCCAAGTTTGCCAGGGCCGTACAAAGTGGCGATCGATAGTCTCTAACTATCCCAATGTGAACTAACGGCGTGAGAATATATATGTAATTTTAATTCCTGCCGCATCGCTCAAAAATAACCTTGTTCCATTTCTTATCACTATTTTTTAGCCGTGCGTGTAGCGTCGCCTTAAAATGTCGCTACCCCATTTCTTCCGATGGGTGAACGTAAGAGGCGACTTACGGTATTGGGGCTTTTAAGGGATTTTTGGAGGCCCATCACTAACGATAATTTATTTATACCATTTTCTACCCTATCAACTTTTAAATGTGACTGAGGAGTTTCTAGCTCTGCAGCTCTGGCTAACCCTTCTTGGGATTTATAGCCGTGAGTATATGTATGTATGTTATTTTTATATCTGTTAGTACTTTGTTGTAGAAAGTTGATTTTTAGTATTAGTACCCCTGCCTGCACTACCGTCGGGGATTTGCGGTGTGAACCTTTGAATTAATATTAATAACTCAGTGATTGACTTTTTCGAAGCTTTGGCTACCCCTTTTAGGGATTTTTAGTCGTAAGTATATTTATGTATGTTATAATGTTGTATGAGAAATAATAATATGTATGTGATGTATGTATGTGATGTGGCAAGATTGATAAATACTTTTTACAAATAGGATAAATATTCTTTACTGTAGGTGTAGCGCGTAGGGCGTAGGTACCTAGATAAATTAAAATAAGTAGTTTAATGACGACTTAGTAGCTCGGTGGGTAGAACACCGCTTATCTTGCAGACGACTAATTTTCTAACCCTGGGACATTGTATTTGTAGAAAACGGCGATGGGCCTGCCCCCTATCACGTGAGCACACTGTTCGAGCAAAACGTGGGTACTCTGAACACCCGGTGACAATGTCACGTGATTATCAGAAGTATTGGTACCTCTGCCAACCCCGTTCGGGGATATTCGGCGTTAACGTTTGAGTTTGAGTTAAATGTCCGTATGATTGCAGCTGAAACAAGCTATCGATTATTTCAATATAATATCATACTACTTTCAACATTTTCAAATTTATGTGGAGAATAGATTATAAAAGAATCATTGTTTTTGGAAATGGGTTAACATTCGAGCCACATACATAACCCAATAAAATTAATTATAATGTATTATTTATAATATTAAATGATACTATTTTGAGCTGACATCATAATATTCTGAAGTAATAACCAGAAGTTTGAATGCGACAAACCCACAGATGGTTGTGGAATGTCAGCTTGGAAGATACATTTTTTTATTAAATATTCGTGGTTTATCACCACATCGCCAACCAATCAATGAAATTAAACCCTCAAACTAAACAACTCAAATCAGTCGCTCAATACATCACTGACGGAACGATGCGGAGTAGTGCTATTACACGTCGTCACTACAGCACGAATACGCCTTGCAGGATGTTATTAAATAAATAAATGTGTAAATACACACATATATTTTGGACTATATATCCCTAGAAGGGGTAGCCAGAGCTTCGGAATAAGAAATTCGTTCGCCACTTTTGGAACTTGTGTTGGATAAGATTATAAAACAAAGATTTGTGATGGTGGGTCTCCAACAGAATCGCCTTAAAATCACACAAAAAGCCCCAATATCTTTAGCCGTCTCTTACGAACAATCACGGTAAGAAATGGGGTAGTGCTATTCTAAGCCGACACACAGCAGAGACGAATATCGACAACGACTCTGTTAACATTAAAAACAAAAATCTACAAACAAATACTCGTACGCAATTGGCCTTGTCGACGATTTTGTCCTTGACCATATTTGCAAATTTGCAAATAAACATTTACTGAAAGAAAGTCATAAAGTAATAAAATCTGTCTCGCTCGTGTTACCGAGGCGCCCCCGCCCCGCGCGCCCCGCAGCCGCCATTTCCTAATATTAGCCGAGTTATGATATCGGGCTTTGTTATGCATTTTGTTTTAATCACTTTGTAGTGACATCTGTGACCTTAAGTTGAACTATTATGTTATGTGCTTTACATTTGCTACGCATGCGAATTTATCGCCATCTAGCGAACAATAAAGAACTAGGAAATAGCCCGTCGAATAAGGGTATTTAAGCACATCACACTTCGTTGTATGGGATTGGGTATCTGTACTAGTATAGTATTATATTATCTGTGGTTGTACTTAGTCATGTGACAGTGTATTCGTACAAAACGGCGATAGGCCTGCCCCCTATCACGTGAGTACACTGTCAATGCAAAACGTGGGTACTCTGAACACCAGGTGACAAAGTCACGTGATGTTCAGAAGTATTAACACCTCTGCCAACCCCTTCGGGGATATTCGGCGTGAACGTTTATGTTTATGTTATGTTATGTTATTTTTATTTGATAGTAAACACGAAAATAAAGGACTTATTTGATTTTTTTCATTTAAAATTAGTAATTGTAAAGTTATGTTTTTTTAAAGATTGTTCAACTTTTATTCTTAATGACGTCATCGATCGATAAATACACGAAACGACATGCAAATTAAGCGTAATGTTTAGTAAAAATGTTGCTGATTGCAAAAAAACACGAATTTGTGATCTCAAATGATATTATTACGATATTAGATTTATTAACCTACGATTTTCAGTATTTTATTTATTAATAAACTGCAAAAACGAATGGCTTTCAAATCGTAGCTTTATTTGATTTAATTCAAAGAAAATATTGTTTCAAATCATAATATCTCGAAATGGTTTTGTAATCAGTATTACTTTGCATACCGAATTGCTGTAAATGGTGATTTTATCACGAGGTGTTATGTGATCCGTCGATAATCTCATATTATAAATACCCATATGGCAAATGTAAATACTGCAGTGGGCTCCAGAAACCCATCGCAAGCAGCTTCGAACATGGCTAAGATTTTTTATTATTTTGAATCACACTCCCGCTCCCGCTTTACTTATTTTCTTGCAATAATTGATACAAATGTATTTTACATAATATTATTAAAGATAGCTTACCCTCTTTGTCTTCATCACTAAAATCTTGTTTAGGGAAATCAATATCGAAAGTAATGTAGAGGTTGCCATGCAGATTATTATTCTCAAAGTTCGGCATTCCTTCGCCCTTCTTGCGGACGCGAGCTCCAGCCCACGTGACTTTATCTCTGGTCACCGTAACCTTATGACCATCTAGATGCACCAACTCCATAGTAAAGCCGGTTAAAGCATCCTGGAAATAAACAATAAAGCTACTGTAATGTCACATTATTTGATCGCTAGTTGTTTTGCATTATGCTTTTGTATTGTTACCCTCTCCTCAATCTCACACACTCTCTCATATCCAAAACGAAACCAAAAACATATGAAGTGGGAGAGGTAGTAATGATACCCCCAACAAAAGAAAAGATTGTCAGGGTCGGAGAATCCGTTTCAAGAACCGACAGAAGAGCAGCACAATTTTCTGCATTTTTGCCCGTTTCAAGATAGTCCCGAGGCTGGTTGTAATTAACCCGGTTCACGGGCAAAACAATTTGGAGTTTTCTTAACGAGGTCATACCCCACATGTCTGTAATCTCGTAAATGGGATCGAAATTCTTCTGTCGTTTCTAGGTATTGGCTTTCTCAAGATCCTCATTGTATGTGAAAGTGACAACCACTAGCAAAACCCTCGACTGCGACCGTTCCTGTACAATGATATCAGGCTTATTCGCTTGAATAGTCCTGTCTGTGAAAATCGATCGGTCTACAAAAGGTTCATTAAGAGTCTTGTAAAATCTTCTAGCCAGTGGACAGGTTTCACAAATCTTCTGTTATAATTATAATATCGGTTGTGAAAGCCATGGTTTCCATAATAAGCCTAGTAAAACATACCATTGCATGTGTCGATATGTTACTGGAAACATTGTCTGAACACTATATTTTATTTTATTTTTATTTATATTGTATTTTGTAAAGATATTCCAATTTATAACAAACAAAATGACAGAGGACCAGTTGTCTCAACCAATAATAATAATAATGAATATAATACGGACATATTTTACATAGATTAAGAACCAAAGAAGAAGACCTATAACAATAAACTATCCAAATGAGTATTTGAATAATAAAGTATTTAATAAAACTTACCTGTAGAGATATGGTGACATTGGTATACAAATCGTCACCCTTTCTGGTAAATTGTGGGTGCCGCTCCGTGTGGAAGACTATCACCAGATCTCCTGGTTCTCCATCGACATGTGGCTCTCCTTCACCTCGCAAGGTGGATTTGTGTCCATCAGGAGCACCAACCTCTACCTACAAAAAATAGCAACATTAGTTATTCTGATTAGTTATTTTGTTTTTGGTAATGTTAGATGTGTTGTGATTTTTAATGCTATAAGTAGACAAGACACCTATAGTTTCAGAATAATCAAATCCACTTTCATAATAAGATAAGGTAAGTTTTTCTTTTGGAAGCAAAGACTGGAACCCAACAATAAGTCAATAACTTAAACATCATAAGGCAATCAACAGGCAACTAAGGGTTTTGGTGCTTCTAAAGATTTTGGGCGATGCAGTTGGAGCCCCATCACCAGATATATATTTTTTTATCTTTTCCCCACTAACGTCCAAAAGTGACTGAGTAATTTATTTATATACATAGCTGTGAATATTACTGTATATTAATAACTAACAAAAAGTTTGAATGTATGCTGGCACTGTAAAACATCTCCTTTAAATAAATTTTAGGCATGGGAAATTATTTAAATCATAACCCCGGTATTATTTAAATCATAACTTGACAGAAAGAAATAGTACACACATACATATACTTATGGCCATAAAGCCCAAAAAGGGGTAGCCAGAGCTACAGAATACAAAATTCCTCAGCCACTTTGGAAGATAAGTGGGGAAAAGATTGTAAAATAAAGGTTCTTGGTGATGGGTCTCAAACCGCATTGCCCAAAAATCACTTAAAAAAGCCCTATACCCTTAGTTGCCCCTTAAGACGCCCTTGGGAAGAAAGGGGTAGTGACATTCTAAGCTGGCACTACATGGCTGAAAATAAGGAAATAGTGTGCACACAAGAACAACACAACTCTCTCTGGCGTGAAATAACTGAATGCCGCCAGTCAAAAGAAGTGATGCCGGACATAGATAAAAGACTAACAAGACGACTACTTCAACTAAACAGGAGAAGCCTAAGAATGATAACAGGAATCATCACTGGTCACTGCTCATTGAACAAACACTTTCACAACATCGGTATAATGCCCTCTGTGCAGAGCATGCATGGAGGCCGAGGAGACAGTAAATCATGTCATGTTTGAGTGCCAGGCTCTAAACAGCCCGTACTCAAAAGATAGGACAAGAACAGGTAGTACAAAAAACTTTTTAAAAGACTTAGGACAACTCGAAAGATTTTGGACAGAGTTAGGGTGGATTGAGTGAGACGGCCAGGGCCCACGTAAAAAAGTTCCATTAGGGAGCTATGTGCGGAAACCAAACTACTAATCTATCTATCTAAGGAAATAGTGTACCTCAATTTCTAGCAACCTTTCTTCATTCACAAGTTTTACATTAGGGCACTCATCACAAACTGTCTGTTGCATCATTTGGAAACGACCAGGACCAAGATTTCTTGTGACCATCTCTTGTCTACAATTGCATTTCCGAGTTCCAGATGCTGGCTTGACGACGGGCTTATTTCGTGTTATCTGCAAAAATGGATAAATTTTTCAGTATACCAAATATTTTTCTGTGCCCTTTTTCAATTGAAACTTAAAATTCATTGAATGAAAACATCAAATGAACCCCCATTTTTAATAACTTTAAACTATGTTGAGATCGTATAAATGTAAGCAGAAATATATTACCACCAAGAAGTTCCCCTGGTGGTAAAGATGATACAGTCTATACCACCAGTGGTAAAAATGACACATAATTTTCATTGGTACTACTGGTAATAATAAAAGGTGATGGTTTGGGTAGGTCCTGTCACTCCTTGGGAAGACATATAGGGTGGACTACATAAATAACAAAAAAAATGTACATTTGGAAAATTCTCTTCTCTGTTTCTATCATAAGAATCAAATGTTTATGCCGAATATTCCCTAACAGGTTGGCAGTGATATCACATGATATCATCACCTGGTGTTTAGGGTACTCACATTTTGCTTGGACAGTGTAAACACAAGGTAGGGGGCAGGCCAATGGCCATTTTGTATGAATACACTGTCATGTGACTTAGTACAACCTAGCCATGTGGGTTTTCTTGCAATGTTATCCATGACCATTAACAACCAAGATAAATTAACCACACAAATGTCTTAAGACAATTAGGCCCAACCCAGTATTTGAACCCACACCTGTCTACCTGATGGACAGAATTTCTTACCCATTGAGTTATCATGGATTGTTGTTATTTATCTCATAACTACACTCCATTATTGGTGATGCCATTTGATACCTTTCATTAACAAGTAAAAACATTATTAATGCTAAATTCCCTTTAGATTTGGGACTGCACACATTTTCTAAGAATTGTTTACTATTCCTTATTATTGCTATAGGGTTCCCATTTATTTATAGGCCACAATGATAATATATTCTGACAGTTATTCCTCTAAGACACTTACTTCAACAAAATTTCCATTATAAAGTTCTTCTAATGACACAGAGAGCTCCATTACGATGTCGGCGCCTCGTGGAGTTTCATGCTGTTGAGACTCTCCACCAAAATGGAAACCAAAATCTCCAAAAAAGCTGGCAAAAGGATCGGCGTTATTCATCATACCATCTTTTTTGAGACATTCTTCACCGCACCGATCATATAATTCACGCTTTTCAGGATCCGACAAAGCTTCGTACGCGGCTCCAAGATCTTGGAACTTCTGAGAGGCATCAGGATCATCCTGATTTTTATCTGGATGCAGCGCTTTGGCTAATTTTCTATAAGCTTTTTTAATTTCATTGGTATTTGCAGATCGGGATACCCCGAGAATTTGGTAAAAATCTCTTCCAGCGCAAGATAAGACTACAAATGACATAAAATAAAATGCAAAAATATGAACACTTTTAAGTAACATTTTGGAATGTCTATAGCCACTAAATACTGTCAAATTTTACACGAAATACGTAAGCTAATTCAAAACATATTCGTCCACATATTAAGTTTTTTTTTTATCAAAATATTTCAGACTACACCAAGTCGACTTCGCTCGATTTTGATTTGATTTGGATTTGCATTGCAAAATTGAATATTCGGCTGCTTGGGATTGGTGGGAGTATTTTGACAATTAGAAAAATTTTAGTCAGACAAAAATAAACCGTAACCTAATAATCATGAGGAGGATTTTAGCTCAATTTTCTTGTTATGACACATACTCATTGACGTGTTGTATTGTACTCCTGTCTACTAGAGGTGTGTAGGTCCGGATGGAGTGGTATCCCCGGAGTGGTATCACTACATTTAACGGATGGATGTACATCCAATGGCAATCGGTTACCATTCCATCGGAATGGTATGGATTGGCGGGATTGGCATGGCGGACAACGGTGCGACATCGCGATTTATGCAGGGATTGGTTGATTACATGCTTGCAAGCATGTGTGCGAAGAAACAAATGAAAGAGATAGAAATAGCGCTTAGATCGGCGGGTGGCACAAGCGATTATGTTATTTATTACATTGCAGTAAAGTTGATTTTGGTTCTCTTATTGTTGACGTTAGGAATAGTTGATATATTTTTCTTTTGAAATATTCTAATTTTAAATAAAATAAATGAAATATTCTTAACAATTTCTTTATTCAAATCAAAAGAATCAAATTTCGTTCTTTCGATGATTGTTTGTTAGAGGCAAAAAGAAACTAATTGTTTTGAAGTCAGCATGGCTTTTTAATAAAAATATTGTCATCATACTAATATTGATCATTGAATGAACTCTCCAATGGAGACTGATACATATATGGTTCTGCTTCCTGCGTGTCATATACTGAGGACTGTACTCTCAACCCAGTATCAACCCAGATCCCTTCCAGTTCCACCATTCCTGCATAGGTAAACATTTTTTACCGTTAACAGGACCCCGGACCCATTCCAGTGCAAAAGACTGGGGTCCTGGATGTACATCATTTGAGTCGGACATGCATCCGGATCTGCGTCTTGAAATAAACCGGACCTACACATCTCTACTGTCTACGTAGATACGTTATACGTTCCTTCTCGGCCCTACAACAAATCGATCGAGAAAATCCGTCGTGCCGTGCGTGATGAATGTGGTACATATCCTATTAATATTATAATTATGTGAAAGTTTAGATGTATATGTGTTTAAGGCAAAAAGGCTCCTCAAGTACAAAATGTATATGACTGAAATTTGGCAGAATGCTAGATAATGACCCAAATTATAACAAAGGATACTTTTTATCCCGGAAAAAAATTATCAATAAAATATTCACGCCTGATTGAACTAAGAGCACCGGAAAAAACGCCTTAAGCTTTACATACATACATACATATACTCACGCCATTAATTCCCATTGGGGTAGGCAGAGACTATCCATAACCACTTCGTACGATCCTGACAAACCTCTCTAGCTTCGTTTACATCCATCAATCTTTTCATACATGCTCTTTTATTCTTCATACTTCGGCTTAAGCTTTGTCATAAGCAAATTTGACAGTACGAAGTCTGTCGGGTCAGCTAGTAATTTATATATGATATAAATACATTTGGTCAAACCATTTGTAATGGAGATATAAAATGATACAAATATACATATAAATTCGCTGTGAAGAGTCGGCATAGAATGGCACTACCCCATTTCTACCAGTAGGTGTTCGTAAGAGGCGACTAAAGGGCTTTTTAAGTTATTGTTACGCGATGTGGTTGGAGACCCCTCACCAACAAACAACCTTTATATTAAAATCTTTTCCCCCCCTCAACTTTCAAAAATGGTTGAGAAATTTCTTATTCCGAAGCTCTGGCTGCCCCTTCCAGAGATTTATAGCCGCGTGACGTGAGTATGTATGTAAATATACAAACAATATAAAAACAAAGTTTATACATAGTCAGTTTTTAAAGTTCTTTCCAAAAGAAGGAAAGCTCCCATATACACTTGAAGAAGGTGTAAGATAGGGTGGCGAGAAAGTATTAAATAATTAACAAATTGTATGGAATTTACACAGGCATAGTAATATTAGTATCACTCTAACTAAGAATCAATCGAATGGTCGAGATCTCTAGAAGTTTCCGATAAGGCTGCGTAGCTTCTTTGTGTGTCTTCAATTCCAACTGTTCATAGATGGATGAATGTTTGACGTAGTTGCGCAAAAGTTATTACGGATACTCCAGTGTGACTTGGAAAATCATTTCGTCTTTTGAAAGAAAGGGAATAAGGTTAAATGTGGGCTAAAACAAAACCGATCGTGGCGATCGATAGTCTCTGCCTACCCCAATGGGAATAAATGGTGTGAGTATATGTATGTATGTATAACAAAACCATGGTGATAGAGGATCAAAAAATAAAAAATTGGTAAGCCATTTACAAAAAATATACAGACGTTTTCAGGGTTTCTCAAACTAGGCTATTCCAATGCATAATTCCGTTTAGTCCCCTAGAGAACAAAACCTGCTTAGGTTTTGTCGATTCTTATAGTAAGTTCAATGGATGACATTCTTTGCGACAAAAAGGAGCTTTCCTTCGCTTTAGCTCTAAAATTCCTCCCTGCCCTGACTGACCATCATTCGCGTGAATCGCCTGTAATAGGCTATTTGACTGTAATAAAAGTATACATTTCTTTTATTTCATTAGTCTTAATATTTCTTTTTTGGAGCAATATGTAATAATGCGAGATAAAAATATTGCATTATTTTACTAAAATCCGTCTTCTAAAATAAGTATTTTTTGATGCAACTGTCACGTGACTAAAAACGACCGTGATTGGCTATTTCTATAATGACGTAGATTGCACATAAACAGACTGTGTATCGCTTCGCTCATTGGTGTTTAATGCGGAACTGACGTCATTTGTGCTACAGCCGCCATATTACTTAAAGTCGCGTTTTTGCGGCACATTTGAATATTGCATTTTCTTTCACGATTTTTTAATAAAATAGCTAAAATGAAGACAGAAAAATATTTTTTTAGGGCTCCTTATAAACAAATTAACACCGTAAGATAGTTTTCATAGTTTTCTTAGTCAAATAGCATATTCATACATTCATTCATATAATCATTAAAAGGTGCGCATTGTAATGTGCGGTTCTCATCCGTAGTTGGTGAAATTTTATGCTCAAATCTGCAACGTTACTCTTACATTACGGGCGAATGCATGCTTTGCTTGTGCTATTTTGTATGGCTACTTGGACCAATGTATACACGGCATTAAAAAATAGAATACAGAGCCATTTATAAAGACACAAATTGTGAGTAAAATAAAAGCAAGTCGCAAGTCACCTCAAATTATTTCCAAAAACATTATTTTGTGAAGAAATATATCTATTTACTGAAAGTACTTACCGTTGATTCGACTGTGCGCTATTATAGTTTTTGTATCATATAAAATGGCATCTGTGCTTGCTCCTGAGGTCCCAGCACCCGGTTTTTCGTTTGAAAACTGTCAAAGGTAGTGTATGCTGTCCAGAAAATACTGACTTAGAATGGTTTTATGAGATACTTTCCATCTATTCATCTAAATTTATCTGTGAAAACTTTAATTTCCGAGTTCGTATATATCTTGAAGTGAGTACAAACCTCCACAGATGAATCTACATCCATTGATGAGGTTGCATTTTTTTGTTTGAAAAGCACCGGGCCCAGATTGAGAACATTATTCAAAACCTTGGCTCCGGCCAAGACCTTGGTCTCAAATACCATTTATTTTCATTTAATTTAGCCTACACCGTTTCCTCGGTTTATCTATCTAGGCTTTCATATCTCTTATTTGACATTAAATTAAAATTACAATAATTGTGCTGATATCATATTATATATCCATCAACTCCTCTAATTTACGCTTATTATTATTTATCTTTCACTAACTACATGTTTTAGTAGTACCACCAATTTTTATATAACTATTAGTTCCTGTATGCCATAACCATGATAGCTCAATGTGCAGAATACTTGCCCATCATGCAAACAGGTGTGGGTTGAAATCCTGAGTAGGGCCAATACCAATTTGTCTTTTCTAAATTAAAATATAGTGAGGAAACCCACATGGTTAATTTGTACTTAGTCACATGACAGTGCATTCATCTAAAAACAGAGATAGGCCAGCCTTCTATCATGTGTGTTTACTGTCCAAACAAAATGTGGCTACTCTGAACACCAGGTGAATATGTCAGGTGATTTTAGAAGTATTAGTACCTCCCCAACCCTTTGGGGATATATGTTTTGTATCTTTAACTTTATATGAATAATGTACTATTGACGACACAAGTTCTTTACCACCACAAAGATCAAAGTTGTTTACACATCGCACCTCCATTCAAATAGTGACACAACTCAAAAGATCATATTTAAAACTTACATTTCTCTTTATTTTTACATTTTTGCTCTTGTTACGACAACTGAACATAATTACAAATTAACAAGCTATACATATGCCAGTTCAAGAGTTAACTTTTTGATGTTTATCAAAGGTTAATTAATGTTATGGTAAAACAAGATGGATTCAATTAATTTTTGAGTTGTGACACTATTTGAACGGATGTGTGACATGTTAAACTCCAGACCAAATCTATTGTAAAAACTGACCAATGGCATTGGTTCTTTTCTAGGACAAATTTAATGGCTTGTCCCTTAGGGTAGTTTACGCAGAATGTTGAAATAATCATGCAAGTGTAACTCATTAAGAATTTGTTTGTTTATTTTATTTTGAAAGTTTTTATGAGGGCATTTTTACAATCAGGGTACTGTTACTTATAGTAAAGCATGAAATGTGAGGAATGTTACTAAACTTTGTGAATATGAAAACATTATTTGCTTCAAGTAAACTAAGGTTTCAAAAAAATGTAACGCAGCAAACACATATTAATCATGACATTAATTAATCTCCAAGGAATCACAATAGACTGCCCAATCTGCTCATGATAAGAATGCCATTGAACTATTTTATCATCATCAGCCAATAGACATCCACTGTATGTCATAGACCCCCAAACATCCAAACATGATACTTATCCATTGGCTTCCCACTACCACCACGATCACCAAGTCAAGTTTGGAGAAATAATTAAAAAGTGGTAAACATAACAACGAAATATAAACAAGCAGCAAATATTTGAGAGATGTCTTCAAAGTTCATCGTCGTGTTTTGGGGGCAACCTGTGTCCATAGAATAATATTATAGGCGCTAACCGCCTCGGGTTTCCGCACTTAACCCAGCTACGAGGTGGGCCATTGTACGTGGGCCATTTGGCCGTTTAAGTTTCCCAACCTAATTCAGACCAGAAGGACAAAAGCTTATCCAGGTCAGCCATTGCCTCTGGTAGCGACTTTTTGGATCCGATGGTGTTATTTCGGATATCGGTTACTCCGTTGCATTCCTGGAGCACATGAGTGACCGTTTCGTCTGCCTCCATGCACGCACGGCACAGAGGGCTGTCGGTGATGCCTAGAGTGTGGAAGTGTTTGTTTAGGGCATAGTGCCCTGTGACAACACCCACTAGAGTTCGTAGATTTGGTCTGCTAAGGCGTAAGGCATATCTGGTCAGATTTTTCCTAAGAGTTGGCATTGCCTCTTTAGACTGTCTGCAGCCAGACGTGCCTTGCCAACATGCGTTAGCTAGGGTTTGTGTGCGTTCCCTTAGCCACGTTGAATGTAACTGGTTGAATGGAAGAGGTATTATGGGTTCGGGTCCGTACAGAGACATAGCCAATCCCCCTCTAGCCAGCTCATCAGCCGCATCGTTGCCTAAGGACCCACTATGGCCTTTTATCCATTGCAGGATAATATTGTTGTCCTGCGCCACTTCTTCTAAGGCTTGGTGACATTCCAGGATTAGACCTGAAGTGTATTCGCTTCGATTGAGGGCTTGCAGGACAGAAGTGCTGTCCGATATGATTTTTATGGTCATTTCTGAGATTTTTCTTGCTTTTATAGCCTGGGCAGCTTGGATGATTCCAAGACATTCGGCCAAATAATAATGGACATCTGTTTAAGATTATACCAAAGTTTTTAAAATAGGAGCTGCTCAAAAGTCTGGGAGCAAACAAATGATCTGAACAGAAATGCGTTAACAAGTCAAAAAAAATTGTTAAAGGACATCTATTGTATTAGTTAAAAGTGGGCGGCGCATCTGGTTTTAGCTGGCTGCAAGGGATAATAGTTTGAAATTGGTAATGAGTGACTGTCGTTGATAGTACCTTGGGTTTACCATTATGTTAATTAGTCCTCTTACCACCATGTAAGAGTGAAACGGAGTGTGCTGCAGGAGCAGCCTGCTTGTTTTAGAAAAAACTCTTAGTTATTTATACTTAACCATCTTGGTAAAAAATTGAACTATATTATTTTTATACATAGGAAAAATGCAATTGAGCTGAAATTTGTGTGGAATATATTATATGTTTAAATTAAAGTCATGAGATTATGCTAGCAGGAATTATCCTGCTAGCATAATCTTACAAAATACAAACTTGATCTTTTTATTTTCAGAAATGCCTTTCTTGAACAAAAAGGTTTTCTTGCTCCAAAGGCAACTAAAACTGGTACCACCATTGTTGGCATTATTTATGCAGATGGAGTAATCCTTGGTGCTGACACACGTGCTACTGAGGGTACTGTAGTGTCTGATAAGAATTGTGAGAAAATCCATTACTTAGCTGGCAACATGTACTGTTGCGGTGCTGGTACAGCCGCAGACACAGAGATGACAACTCAGTCCGTGTCATCTCAGCTAGAATTGCAACGTCTTCACACTGGCCGCACTGTACCGGTCGCCACTGCCGCTACTCTACTGAAGAGAATGCTGTTCCGCTACCAAGGTTACATTGGAGCTGCACTGGTCTTGGGAGGTGTAGATCAATCGGGACCACACATCTATTGCATTTATCCTCATGGATCTGTTGATAAATTACCTTATGCTACTATGGGTATGATTTTTGTTTCACATTATTATTTACATTATCAATAAATTTATTTTACTAAAGAGGCTTTTTTCTAGGTTCTGGGTCATTGGCAGCTATGGCAGTTTTTGAATCAGGATGGAAGCCAAACATGTCTGAAGAGGAAGGAAAAAAGTTAGTAAGAGATGCTATTGCAGCTGGTATCTTCAATGATCTGGGATCTGGTTCCAATGTTGATATTTGTGTAATTTCAAACAGTGGACCTGCTAAATACCTCAGAACATATGAAGAAGCTAATATCAAGGTAATATATTAATCATTATCAGTCAATATCATTTTGTAACCTTTGTCCAACCTTCACTGAGATGTAGGTTTACTTTGTGCATGGCATGCCCCGTTGTGTTATATGGCATGTGACTGCCACTCCAAAGCCTATGAGCCCAAGGGTCACCAGTTCTGTGTACAAGTTGCCCTGCCCATTGCCGTTCATGATCTTCAACTCCATGGGACTCATTTACTCAATTATTCTATAGTATAATATATATATATATATAAATTTGCTCAAATATGGCCCCAACTTTCAAATCCTGACATGTAGAACCTCAAAATACTCCAAAGACCTCTAAGATGTATACCTAATAGGGTTTGGCTGACAGATAATTTAGGAGCAACTTAATTAATTACACCTGAGGCTGAGGCCGTGTTCTTACTGAACATAAAACATAACATACATAAACGTTCACGCCGTTTATCCCCGAAGGGGTTGGCAGAGGTACCAATACTTCTGAACTCACATGGCAAGCGCCATCTAGTTTCCAGAGAAGGTACCCACGTTTTTGCTTAGACAGTGTACTCACGTGATAGGGGGCAGGCCTATCGCCGTTTTGTACTGAACTACCAATATTAACCCAATACTTCGGAAATACCTACCTAATTATTCTCATGGCAATAAATTCCAAAAAGAGGCAGTGAGAAAGGATTCAGTATTTAAATTCCTCAGCCACTTTTAAAGAAAAGGAATAAATTGGGTCTCCAACCTCATTGCTCAAAAATCACTTAAAAAGTCCAATAGATATCCTAAAATTTATGTTTTCTTATAATTTTATTTACAGGGTAAAAAGCAAGGATCTTACAGATACAACTTAGGCACAACAGCTGTGTTGAGACAACGAGAGATACCTCTAGAAGTAGAATCTATGGCAGTAAGGCCCGTGCAGCGACCACAGCCGATGGACGTGGAACCTGCATCAAGTGGCCGCTCGTGGTGATTAATGAAATAGGGTTTTTATCAATAAAAGAATTTTCAATTTCATATCATTGTTTTATTTATTTCATATAAAAATGTATAAAAATAAATAATTCCTTAATTTATGTCTTAAGTTTATACAAATTAGGATTTCTTATGTAAAATAAAATCCCAAGTGTCTTTCCATCTGAGATTCATGAGGTCGTTTTCAGTCAAGTCAGTAGTTCCGTAATTGAGGACACTGAATTTGTGGAATGTGATAACCACATAGGCGAACCACACAGCAACACTTAAAATGTATAAATTGGCTAAAGGACGGAGTTTTTCGTGTCGCTGTATGATGCAGTAGATGTGATCGATGACGTATGCTAAGACGAGTATTTTGAAGAGATAGGCGGGTAGATAGTGGTGGAGGAAGAGTGTTCGGTCGACGAAGAAGTAGGGTAGGTAGTGTAGCCAGTAGCCGACGAAGAGGACGACCCCTGCTTGGTAGAAGTTTGCGAACTGTTGGTCGGACAGGTCGTAGATGGCTCGTCGCTGTCGCAGCGCATACACCACTAACAGGAAGGCATATATAAATACTGCGGCGGTGGCCGTGTACCACGTCAACAAGTTGCCGATTAGATGAACTTGTGCCTGCACAGAATAAATGTTAAGTGTTAGACTATTCTGAAATAGATGTACAAAAAAAACTGAAATATAAGCAAATAATGGTCTAAAATACAAAAAGAAGTTATTAATTGATTTAGTCTATGTAAGCACGAAAATAATTCAGAGCTTACTGTTAAATGAAAACATGGTTAAGAATAATACATAAATAAAGTACATATACTACAAATACTACTAAATAAAGATAAATACATATCTTTACTTATTATAAAGAGGAAAGATTAGTTTGTTTGTAATAAATACGGTCCGTAACCACTCAAATAATTAAAAATATATTTAATGTATAGACACCTACAACCTTCAGAAGTAACATTGGCCAAGAGGTGAGTGGTCACTGGAGAAATAAAAGATATTTGAAAAAATATACTATCCGTGCAATGCTATAAGGTTGATTTCGAAAATGCGCCAAAGGGGTTTTTCACAAACTTGGTCTAGAGATCTGATCATTTAGTCAAACTTCTCAATAATGTTTATTGTGTCACACGAATTACATTTATCCTGGTTAAGTAAAATTTGAATAATATAAACAGTACAAAAATATCCAAGCAAATAGGTTTACTCTGAATATCAGACGACATTAATGTCTCGTGACGTTCATCATAATTCATATATGGCATGAACATGAACAACATGAATCTGATCAGCTGCAACTTACGTTAGAATTAGGCGACAACCAATAGGCGATAGACCTCGCAAGTAAAGGCCAGTCGATGGGCTCGCTGGCGAACATGTGTCCGAGCGGCGCGTCGCTGGCGTGGGTCGCCATCTTGTACTGCAGCTCCCACAGCCGCGCCCAGAACGATAGCTTGGTGGTGGTGGTCGGGATCATCTCCGCTGAGACCAGTTCGCGTTCTCGCTCGCGGCGTTCTTCGGCTGGGGGGAAATGGGTGTTTAATAGTATGACTTGAGTGTTTATGTAGTCGCGTATTGATACAGTAGAAAAACTACCTTAGAAAATATAGGCGACATGATAGTCCAGTGGGTAGAACACCCGCCCGAAAAACAGAAGGGCGTGAGTTCCAATCCTGGGACGGGCCTACACCAATTTGTCTTTTCCAAAAGTCATATGTGTGGTTAATTTATCATGGTTGCTAACGGTGAGGGAAAACATCGTGAGGAAACCCACATGGCTGAGTTGTACTTAGTCATGTGACAGTGTATTCGTACAAAACGGCGATAGGCCTGCCCCCTATCACGTGAGTACACTGTCTAAGCAAAACGTGGGTACCTTCTCTGGAAACTAGATGGCGCTTGCAATGTGAGTTCAGGAGTATTGGTACCTCTGCCAACCCCTTCGGGGATAAACGGCGTGAACGTTTATGTTTATGTTATGTAAAATATAGTCTTTTTAACAACACGGAACATTGGATAGACGCCGATTACCTTAACATTCTACCATATTCTAGGGAAGGTTAATTACATAAATTGTTTGAAAGCACGGCTTCACAATATCATCAGGAGATGTTTTCAGCATGATAAAAGATTGCAATTTTCAATTGCAAAGGAACCTAAAATGTTTTGAAAATTAATAAAAGGTAAGAGGCACAACGCCAATAAGGTCGGCCACCACCTCGTGCTGGTGGAACCGCGACATGGGCAGGCTTTTAGTTATTAGTAAATTATTGTCCCATCAAGTGTGAGTATTGCAACAGCGAAAATTTTCATTCTTTCTTAAGTTACGTTACCTTTAGTATACCGATGTTCCTCGACATTCCAGACAGTGTCCTGATGAGTGAGGACCTTGTCTGCCACCACCTCGTGTTGATGGAACCCCCATGCAGGTAACTGACGGCCACTGTAGCGCAGCGCCGCGCCCGTGGGGATATGGATTAGACGGACCAGCGATCTTGGAATATTAATTTTAATAATTATTATGTTTTAATTGTAATTTGAAAATAACAAATAACTTGGAGAATTTAAGAACAGGTTTATAGTTTTAGGTAATCGGAACACGCATGCCTCATCTCTTTTGCATGGCTATCCTGAAGATTTACGCTATTAAAATTTTTTGCTGTTGGAGGGCACAAAGCTACATAATTTATATTTTTTTGATGTGTTCTTTTTATCGCGTAAAGGCACTCTCCGAGGTTGAAAAATTCAGATATCTGGGCATGACCATACCATCGTCGTTGCATGTCAAACAGCGTGTTTGCGAGGTGTATTATGAACGCCTGAATATAATAGTTACTTGTCAGGCCTGTGCAGATGTACCTATTTGGCGTGTTCGTATTTCGCTGGACAGACGAGTCTGCATGACGATTAACTCTCATCAGATGAATCATCCGAGATCATTGGTTATGAGATTGAATATCCCGTGAAAGTGTGGTGGACAAGGCCTCATGAGTTCTAAGTACATGTATAACCTAGAGATATACAACATCAGTATTTTTTATGTGTGAGATGATAGCATTCGAGGGTAGGTAGTCTCTAGTGATAAAGGACTGACCTCCTTATCGTTAGCCTCACAGGATTTGCGAACCCGGAGGAACTTAGCAAATCTGATCGGGGGTTTGTATGAAAACAGAAGGAGCTGCACGGGTGATTTAACAAGGTACTTCACGAGCCCTTCGTGGACCGGAAAGCCTCCCTGCATAAGCTGCGTTTTGGGGACCTCTTTGAGGAAACCGATCGTATTGTATCTAAATACTTCCTAATGGACAGTAATCGGTCATTTTTCGAGCATATGTGCATCCCGGAGAGTCACTTAGGCCAGTTGTTTCCGGTTCTTCAACTTTTGCTAATGCTTAGGACTTGCACAGACACAACCAAGCAGCCAACCTTTACATCAACAGGCTTTCAAGTACGGACTGTTGCATTAGAGGATAGCGTAATACAAATACCCGCCTGAGCCAATCCTAGAAAACAACCGTTATCGCGGACAGGACAATGCTAGTGAATTTAACTGATTTCGTGGTATGGGATCGGTCGCAGTCGATGATATTTCTAGTGGATGTCACTATTTAGCCACATGACGAGCCGAGCAGCGTCGAAACGATCTTGATATGGTTCATGAGATCACCCCCACGTGGGGTACGATTGCGACCGAAATAGTCGTGATGCATGTTTTGTCCGCAAACGGGTTAATTCTAACCAGCCTCGCGACCAACTTGGGGATTCCTTTAGTGAGTCGGTTCCAGCGCAAATTCAGAAAGCGATGCTGCTCATTATCTGACGGTACTTGAACCTGTGTCCCTGACCCCAACCGACTGAGGAGTTTTCGACGAGTTCCACACCCCTCATTCAAAACTTTTCTTAATAACTTTATGTCGCATGAATTAAGAGAAAAGCAAAACTTACTTGATACCCTCCCAAGCGTCGTCGTCGTTCACTCGGTTTACAATATCCACTCGCCACAGGTTTTGTGCTGGCATAGAAACGTTGTAGTCTATGTAGCACGAAACTTCCTGAAATATAATTAATTTATTTTATGGTGTAATAGTAGGCCACTACTGTAACTACAAAAAGAAGAAAATATGAATTGCGGAACAAGTTGGCTACCAAACACATGGGTTAAAATAAGTAAGATTTGATCGCAGAAAAGTATTAACCCATTTCTTCTGGTGGGTGTTCGTAAGAGGTGACTAAGTATATTGGGGCTTTTAAAAAAGTTTTTAGGCGATGCCACCCAACAACAACATTTAATTTACAATCTTTTCCCTACTCAACTTCCAAAAATGACTGAGGAATTTCTTATTCAGACTCTCCAAGTGCTTCTAACGATTTATACCCGTGAGTATGTTAGTAGTACCTGCGAGTGCGGCGAGGCGGGCGCGGCCACGTCGTGCGAGTTGAGCGCTCTACTAGAGATCCCGTGTAGGAGCTGCACGACGTCTCCGTGAGTATATGTATGTATGTTAGTATGTATGTATGTTAGTAGTACCTGCGAGTGCGGCGAGGCAGGCGCGGCCACGTCGTGCGAGTTGAGCGCTCTACTAGAGATCCCGTGTAGGAGCTGCACGACGTCTCCGTGAGTATATGTATGTATGTTAGTATGTATGTATGTTAGTAGTACCTGCGAGTGCGGCGAGGCGGGCGCGGCCACGTCGTGCGAGTTGAGCGCTCTACTAGAGATCCCGTGTAGGAGCTGCACGACGTCTCCGTGAGTATATGTATGTATGTTAGTATGTATGTATGTTAGTAGTACCTGCGAGTGCGGCGAGGCGGGCGCGGCCACGTCGTGCGAGTTGAGCGCTCTACTAGAGATCCCGTGTAGGAGCTGCACGACGTCTCCGTGAGTATATGTATGTATGTTAGTATGTATGTATGTTAGTAGTACCTGCGAGTGCGGCGAGGCGGGCGCGGCCACGTCGTGCGAGTTGAGCGCTCTACTAGAGATCCCGTGTAGGAGCTGCACGACGTCTCCGTGAGTATATGTATGTATGTTAGTATGTATGTATGTTAGTAGTACCTGCGAGTGCGGCGAGGCAGGCGCGGCCACGTCGTGCGAGTTGAGCGCTCTACTAGAGATCCCGTGTAGGAGCTGCACGACGTCTCCGTGAGTATATGTATGTATGTTAGTATGTATGTATGTTAGTAGTACCTGCGAGTGCGGCGAGGCGGGCGCGGCCACGTCGTGCGAGTTGAGCGCTCTACTAGAGATCCCGTGTAGGAGCTGCACGACGTCTCCGTGAGTATATGTATGTATGTTAGTATGTATGTATGTTAGTAGTACCTGCGAGTGCGGCGAGGCGGGCGCGGCCACGTCGTGCGAGTTGAGCGCTCTACTAGAGATCCCGTGTAGGAGCTGCACGACGTCTCCGTGAGTATATGTATGTATGTTAGTATGTATGTATGTTAGTAGTACCTGCGAGTGCGGCGAGGCGGGCGCGGCCACGTCGTGCGAGTTGAGCGCTCTACTAGAGATCCCGTGTAGGAGCTGCACGACGTCTCCGTGAGTATATGTATGTATGTTAGTATGTATGTATGTTAGTAGTACCTGCGAGTGCGGCGAGGCGGGCGCGGCCACGTCGTGCGAGTTGAGCGCTCTACTAGAGATCCCGTGTAGGAGCTGCACGACGTCTCCGTGGCGGATCACGCGCGGAGGCACGTCCACTGCCAGGCTGTCGCGGTCCGGCAGCTTTACTATCCACCTGGTCATTATAATTCTTCTGATTAGCTACGGTACATTCTTGTATGTTCTATGGAGATGTAAAGCTTGGGATTAAAGTTAAAATATCTGGGTGCCACAGATTGTATTGTGGACCAAAATCTCGCTTTGTTAGTTTTTAATAATTAATTTCATTTTCAACAAAAAAAAATTTAGATCCTGATGGTAGAATCTATATTAAATAAAGACTTTAAAAGTATGTATTTTAAATATCATTGGATTGAGTTTATTTAATTACATTTCTTTTTATAGGGTTAGGTAGCTACAGATATGGCAGTAAGCACATTACCAATTATTAACATCCTTGAAGCTGTAGCACGTGACCTGCTGCTGGTGGCTGGAGCCGCGGCCGTCCGCCAGCCGCACCGGGTACACGTGCGCGTGCGAGTGCAGCCAGCACGCGCGCCCGTGGCTGTGACTGTACCATAAACACTTTTATAGTAACATTAATGAAAAAAAAATCGTTTTCTCGTATAAATATTTTGGAAATACTAACAAACACCATATATGAGCAAAACGAAAGTCGAAATGATGAAAAATTCGGTCTATGCAAAAATAAAACTATTGTCTTTTGCTTATTCCAAAAGTTGGAGACACGGAAATTCAATAAACAAAATGGTTAAGGGTTCGATTCCACTATAAGCAGATAGCTCGGATTTTCAGCTTTGACCAAACCTTAAGATTACACAACATTTAAAACTGAACTAGAGTTAAATGAAATTCATGTACACACTCACGTACTAATGCTATTTACTTCATTATCTATATCTATATTAATATTATAAAGCAGAAGGGTTTGTTTGTTTGAACGCTATGATCTCAAGAACTACTGGTTCGAATCTGAAAAAAAAACTTTTTGTGTTGGATAGTCCATTTATCGAGGAAGGCTTTAGGCTATATATGATCACGCTGCAACAAATAGGAGCAAAGCATCAGTAATAAACGTTGATAAAACGGGGGATTTTTTCATATTTGAAGGCTTCCGTTGTGTGCGCTGCTTAAACTGTTCAAGTTACCCAAAAATATGTGTCTAAGAATTATGCCTCTTTAAATGATCTAAAAAAAATTCCACAAACTTATATTTCTATCTTTAAAGATTAACTCAATATAACTTTTTTTATGGTACTCAAATTTGTTCGAACCCAATGCATTATTGCCAATTATTTGCTAAAGAGTTCCTTATCCAATCCAAGTTAATGTGTTGTTGATTAAAATTATTCCATTGTCAACTAAATTGTCCTTTACATTAATTAATTTCAATTAACATCTTAGATGATTTGCTGTGTAGTGTCGGCTTAGAATAGCACTACCCCATTTCTTCCGGTGGGTGTACGTAAGAGGCGACTAACGGTATTGGGGCTTTTAAGGGATTTTTGGGCGATGCGGTTGCAGACCCATCACCAACAACCTTTATTTCACCATCTTTTCCCCACGCAACTTCCAAAGGTGGCTGAGGAATGTCTCATTCCCTAGCTCTGGCTACCCCTTCAAGGGATTTATAGCCGTGAGTATATGTATGTATGTATGTAATGATAATACAATTTAAAAATAACTCCGCAAGAAAATACCTGCCCGTGTACCATGGCTCCCTACGAAACGGTTGAGTTCAGCGTACTGATTTTTTTAAATTCGTTTTTGCGATATATCAACGTGTAATAATACTTTCGTAATACATTTTTATTTTGTAGTAGTTTTCTATTGTTGTTTCGGCTATATTTCATCGTGTAATACTTTCTCAATATACTTTATTTCTGCAGTAGTTTTCTAAATAATATTGTTTGTTTTAAGGATAGTATTTTGTTTATAATATTTTCACAATAATTATCCCTTTTTAGGGTTCCGTAGCCAAATGGCAAAAACGGGACCCTTATAGATTCGTCATGTCTGTCTGTCTGTCCGTCCGTCCGTCCGTCCGTCCGTATGTCACAGCCAGTTTATTCCGAAACTATAAGAACTACATTATTGGAAATTGGTGCGTAGATGTATTCTGTAAACCGCATTAAGATTTTAAAATAAAATCTGAAAAAAAAACCAAAATTTTTAGGGTTCCCCATACATAGAACTGAAACTCAAATTTTTTTTTTTCATCAAACCTATACGTGTGGGGTATCTATCAAAAGGTATTTGAAAATGATGTTGAGGTTTCTTATATCATTTTTTTCAAAACTGAATAGTTTGCGCGAGAGACTTTTTCAAAGTGCTAAAATGTGTGTCCCCCCCCCGTAACTTCTAAAATATGGGCATGATAATACTGAAAAAAATATATGATGTGTATTACTATACAAACTACTAACGAAAATTGGTTTGAATGAGATCTAGCCAGTAGTTCTATTTTTAAACGTCATAAATCAAATTACTTACCTAATTTGGCTCCCATGATTTTCACACAAACGGGATTTTCTATATATATGATAGTACGGAACCCTTAGTGCGCGATCCGACTCGCACTTGGCCGGTTTTTATGTTTTGATGTCGATAATGTAAGTAGGTGTCATTTACATAATTATTCTTATTAGTTTAGGTTTTTGTTTACTAAAGCATTCGGTTAGTTTACCTTATTATATCGAAATAATTGAATTACGTACACTCTTCTGCTACAGGAAAATTAAACTAAAAATATCACTATACATAATAATCGGTATTAATCAACGAAATATTTTTATATCACTTACGTGATATGATTAATTGCCAGACGTTTTGGCACACCTACTGGTGCTGTGGTCACGGGCTGACTCTCAGTTTGAGAGTTTAAAAAGTGTATTAAAAATATCCTTTACGCAGAAGTACTTTAAAGAATATTCTTTTAAAAACTTCTTAATCGCGATCATACTAACAGAAATTGACGCGTACGAAGTCGTGGGCAACAGCTAGTAAATGAATAAAGATCAACTGAAGCCCTATCATCATCGTCAGCCAATAGACGACCACTGATGTACATAGGCCACTCCCACTAGTCACCACTACGGCCGATCTTACGTTGCCCACTTCCATCGGCTTTTCAGACCTTAATTAAGTTGTTCCACCAGCCCTAGCACACTCTTAACCCTTCAGCGGTTGAGAGGCGCCCGGTCGCCTCCGCCGGAGCGCGCCACTTAAAACGTTATTTGTGATAGTTATAAAGACTTTTTTGCATGCTGTAATGTAGCCGCCGAGATCGATGAATTATTTAGTGGAAATGTTAATTTAAACTTTTTTAACGGTGTTCCTTTGAGGGGTTAATTAAATCATGAGTAGTAATAATGAGATAATGGTAAAGGATAATATGAAAGTGTGACAAAGGTTTTTTTTTTTTAAATGCTTTATTTCGTTTTAATAACATACAAAATTTGTTTACAGTAATTCCGCCAAACTACATAGTAGTTTGCTGGCGGATATAAGAAACATGGAGTGTTAATCAAAAAAAGTAAATTGCAATGGCTGATCCACAGCACGATCGCGGGGAGACGTCCTTCGACCCCCACCACTCGACCCGCGGCCGAGCTGTAGACCAGCCACTACTTATTACTAATTACAGCATACGGCGCAGCAGCGCGCACTAACGTTTTATATACCTACCTATAACAATAACAGTTGCTTCTTAAAAACTAGCGATTAACTTCTGAGATATACCTATTTAACCTTTATCGATCTTCCTAGAATTATATCCTCAAGTTTGGTAACTTAAGGACACAACTCGATTCTTAAGAAGACATTTAAGCTTGGAGTTTGTTAATTTTTGTTTCACTATTTGAGCGTGTTCATTAAATAGTTTAGGCACTAAATATTGGAGGGTGCGTTCTCCGCAGTAATTACATACAAGTGGGACGGACATAGTGGAAGTAGCAGCTGCACGGGTTGGTGGTGGAATTGTACATAAGAGGTTTTACCAAACTTTAATTTTTTTTATTGGTTTGATTCTTAATTAGGAGGGCCGGGTCCAGCACCAACATTTAACGCCTGCAAACAAATTGTTTGATATATCCACAAGGTCGTATCTCACCGCAACGCAATCTGCGAGCCTACATACCTGTACTTACCGTATCCATCCATCCACCATAGGTAAATATATCTAACACTAGAAACTGTATCTCACCGCAACGTAATCTGCGAGCCATGCGCCACATGCGTGGGCTGTCCCCTCGTGATGGAAGCCAGGCCACCTTCCAGACAGGCCTGGAACGCGCTGGTCATGACGCTGTCGTGCGGGCCGGCGCGGGGCAGCGCCAGCAGGTGCAGCGACAGCGCCGCGCCGTACACCGCCGCGGCCAGCAGTGCTAGCAGTAGGGGACGGCCCCAGCCGCGGCGGTAGCGCCATACCAGCATGGTGCACCAGAGTGTGTATATGCCTGAGTATTTTACGCTGCGGACAAAAAAAACCGTCTTACCGTTAAGCCAGGTAACTGATGCTATAGAAAAGGCACGTATAGTTTGCTGCGCAGTGCCGGCTTAGAATAACACTACCCCATTTCTTCCGGTGGGTGTACGTAAGAGGCGACTAACTGTATTGGGGCCTTTAAGGTATTTTTGGGCGATCCTGTTGCAGACCCATCACCAACAACCTTTATTTCACCATCTTTACCCCACTAAACTTTCCAAAAGTGGCTGAGTAATTTCTAATTCCTTAGCTCTTACCCCTTCTAGGGATTTATAGCCGTGAGTATAAGTAAGTAAGACAAAAAACCCGTCTTACCGTTAAGCCAGGTATAATAACTGATGCTATTGAACAGGCACGTATAGTTAGCTTATGTACTGAAACTCGGTTTAAATGTGTACGTTGGCTCTAAACAGACTGAATCTAAATTAATAAGAAGTCTATTTTGTTCTTAGAATCGTAATAAGTTTTTTTTTACATAAATAGTAATGCAGTTTAACAAAAAAGTACATTCGATGGTTGTATCACAATGTGGTAGAGTTTCAGACCAATATAACGCTGTATGAGTTGGCATAACTAATTTTAATAATTTTGACGACCTTTTTCCGCAATGCTTTATGATTCGACAGCCATACTTAAAAGAAGAAAAGGGGATCTTTGTAAAAGGAAGAGTGATAAGTGTCTAGCTGTATCGCTCAAAACCACCCAAATCTTTTAGTAGACTTTTACAAAACTAACCAAGAAACCAAAAAGTGGGTACTCTGAACTGAACACTAGATAACAAAAATGAGTCGTATGTTGAATTTTGTATGGCAAATTAGGATCAAAAATTCTTTACTGTAAAGTGTAAATTTTTAAGGGGTACTCTGATGTAATTTAAAATTATTGATGTAGTCAGTAAGATTAAATTGTAATGACATACATACATACACATACTCACGGCTATAAATCCCTTAACGGGGTAGCCAGAGCTTTGGAATGATAAATTCCTCAGCCACTTTTGGAAGTTGATTGGGGAAAAGATGATAATAATAAACATGTAATGTAATGGCATCTTATCATTAAATTCACAGTACTACGTATGTTAAAAGTATACCTCGAAATACAGTTAGTATTTATCTGTATTTATATTATTATAGTATTTAGATTAGATAAATGAAATGACTTTCAACATTTATTTTGTTTATTGAGACATATTTGATTTGAAGTGTTTTTTTATTAAATATATTTAACGCAGCATTACTTTTAAAATCATGCAACAAAACGCACCTATACAGTGCAAATAAAAAACTCCAAACTATATGTGACTGCCATTTCGAGAATTGATGGCCAATGCATGTCACTTCGATATCAACATAGTATGTAAAGTGAATGCTTACGAGAAGCAAGCCCCAGCCGCGAGCGCCGAGCCGAGCAGCCAGCCGAGCGCGCGCACGCCGCCGCTGCGAGCGCCGTGCACCGCGCACACCATGCCCAGCAGACCGAAACACATCTGGATGCACTCCAGCAGCATGAAGCGGGATTGGACTAGGAAACTGTTTTCTGGAATTGTTTTAACAATATACTGAATTATTTGTATAAGAATACTGAATAATTTTAATTGATCTTTCTATTGTACAGTATAACCCGCTTAAGACGATTTCCCAGGGACCCCACCAAAAACGCGTCTTAAGCGAGAAATCGTATTATGCGGGATAGGGAAAATAAAACGAATGTACTACATTTTTTTACATTCAATACATTATTTAAAATAATCAGTTATTTTGGTTCGACAGAAAGGTTTTTTTTAATGCATTAGCAATTAAAGAATTTCAACATAATAAAAGTTTTGCAGTGCGTCTTTACTTCAAAGAAGCAACATATCGTTATAAATCTAGCAGATAATGCCTTAGACGCTTTATTGAATAAAATGGGGCCACTTATGGGCAGTTTTGAAGCTCGTGCTTGATGAAGCCATTCCACCAATACTTTTTCAAATTATCAAACTTTCCTACCATTTGCTTTTTATTCTGCACACCTCCCAATCTAAATCTTTCTTTAATTCCTTCTCTATTCTTTAAAATGGTACGTAACGTAAAAACAGGTAAGTGAAGCTCCGCAGCTTATTGAGCTTGATTCGTTGTTTGTGACTTTTTATCGAAACTTTCAATATTTAAAATTTTTTTGAACTGACAATGGCTTTCGCTTAATTGTAGTCATATTGTAACAAATAAATGATGCACTATTACGCGCGACAAGTCAACAAATGACGATCGGGCAGGGGCGTATTAAACAGGAAGACGATCGAATATACGAATGTATGAAAAGATGTTTCAAGTTGCAGGGACTGGCATAAACATACATACATATACTCACGGCTATAAATCCCTAGAAGGGGTAGCCAGAGCTAAGGAATTAGGAATCCCTCAGCCACTTTTGGAAGTTGCGTGGGGAAAAGATGGTAAAAATAAAGGTTGTTGGTGATGGGTCTCCAACCGCATCGCCCAAAATTCCCTTAAAAAGCCCCAATACCGTTAGTCGCCTCTTACGTACACCCACCGGAAGAAATGGGGTAGTGATATTCTAAGCCGACACTACACAGCATAAAGTGGCGTATTATGCGAGAAATTGTATTAAGCGTGATCGTATTAAACGGGTTCTACTGTATAAAATTGTACGGATGTAACTGTTTCTAACCACTGAAGTTCTTTTCTGGTTTAATATTCATGCACCTATTTTAAAAAGATTTTAATATGCAATTTATTATTTTCAACAGCAAATCAATACAAAAAAGGGATATAAGTATATTAATTTTAAAATATAGTGTAATGAGCTTATAGCCCTATATAGGGTAGGCTCGAGCCCCTTGGTGGGGACAAATATAGGCTGTGAGGAGCTTATAGCTCCACAAACTAACAAACCTTTGACAGGCATAATGATCCTTAGCCAAACTAAAACAAAGCACAAATAGTTGATTTTGTTTTGGAGATATTTAAATTACTATTGGGTGCTATGGCTCAAAACTCATCACCAAGCATCCTTTACTGTTCAATCTCTCCCCCATCAACGTCCAAAAGTGGGTAAGGAATGTTTAATTCTAAATCTCGGCCTACCCCTTATTATATTTATGTAGTATGCTTTATTAAGCATAAATAATAAAATTATATAACTTACCAAACAGTATAAGTAAACTGGCTAAAACTGCCACTGGTTGGGATACTGATAATGCCAACATTAATTTATATGCCAAGGGAACAAGTAAGCTTCCAGCTAGAGCAGGAACAAATCTCAGAGCCTTGATGGGCACTTTGTCACTGTATGGAGATCCAATCCGGTCAAAGGTGAAGTTTCCATCATAGCCTCCAAATTGACCAGCTAGGTACAGCAGCTGCTTGCCGAGGGGTGGATGTGTGTCAAAAAAGAAGATACCCTTGGTGTACAGTGAGACATAACGTCCATAGTGCAATTCATCAAATCTATAAAGTAAAAAGTTTATATAAGATATACTCCTGAGTCATTTCTCAAGGGGGCATTATGTGTTGATGTCACTTATCAAGACCTTAGTCACCTCATATGCCAACCAGAAAAAATGGGGTATTTATATGCTAAGCAAATAGAAGGTAAAATGGTTGACTGAGCCATAGTGTAAGTTAAAATAAATTGAATATAAATATTAATTATCTATTTATAATATAAGTATAGATATACTAATATTATAAAGAGATAATCTTTGATTGTTTGTGTGTAAGGGGTAAACTATGGAAGTACTAAACCAATAATGGTAAAATTTTCATAAGCAGAAAGCTACACTATTTAGGTGTGCTATATGTCGTCATTCTAAGTTGTAGAAGGTATGACCAGTGATTAAAAAAACTTCAGATATTTAAGCTGCGGCAGTTCACTAGTATTGTATATGTAGATAATACTAGTATTATACCAATGACCAGCTGTGTAGTGTCGGCTTAGAATAGCACTACCCCATTTCTTCCGGTGGGTGTACGTAAGAGGCGACTCACGGTATGGGGCTATTAAGGGATTTTTGAGCGATGCGGTTGGAGACCCATCTAGTCTTGTATAGTTCGCGAACGAACTAGGTCGGAAGAGCAATCTTATAAACGAACTGCGCGAACTAGTTCGCAGACCCATCGATTTTTAGTTCGTTAGTTTGATCGTTCGTTAGTTAAAAATTGTTGTCAATAGGTAAATACGTTTTATAGATGTTTATTTGGTTTGTCAATTGAAATATAAGGTAGGTATATTGTTATTTTTTACTTTTAGTTAATTTGTTTTATTGTGTTTATCATGTACATTTCAATTAAATAAAGCGTAATAACATACATACATACATACATATTCTCACGCCGTTAGTTCCCATTGGGGTAGGCAGAGACTATCGATCGCCACTTTGTACGATCCTGGCAAACCTCTCTAGCTTCATTCACATCCATCAATCTTTTCATACATGCTCTTTTATTCTTCGTACTTCGGACACCTGCCTTTTTGAGCACATTTTCTATTTGATCTAAATGTGTCCTCCGAGGTCGTCCTCTACTAACATTACCTTCCACATTGGCTCTATATATCTCTTTCACCACTTTACTGTCATCCATCCTCTCTATGTGCCCAAACCATCTCAACATTCCTTTTTCTATCTTTCTTACAATATCATCTTTTACACCACACCTTTCACGAATCACATCATTCCTCACACGATCACATAACCTTACATTACAAACTTTTCTGAGGGATCTCATTTCTACTGCATTCACTCTGCTTTCATGCTTCTTCTGCCACACCCAACATTCACTGCCATACATAAGCGTAGGAACAAGGACAGCATCATGCACAGCCATTCGGGCCTTTCCGGACACCGATTGACTAGACATGAGACTATCCAGTGCTCCATTTACCGCATTACCCTTTTTTACTCTTCTTTCAATGTCTTCATCACACTTTCCATCCCTAGTAAACAAACTTCCCAGATATACGAACTCTTTCACTTGTTCCACTTTCATACCATTGATCTCAATCACGCATTCAGTCATATTCTCCTCTCTCTCGAAAACCATGGTTTTGGTTTTATCCACATTCACTCTCATTCCTTTTCTTTCAAACGACGCACATAACGCGCATGCAATATTCATCATCTCTTGCAACTCTTCAACCGACGATGCAAGTAACACTTGATCATCAGCATATAAGAGGCATTTGATGACGAAACGAGAGACCCATCTAGTATTGTTAAAGCGTAATTGTTTTTGTTTTAGATTATTATCATTTATAACATACAAATATTTCATTGCATTGGCAACCAAAAGAACACATAGTTTTTGTGGATACATTTCACACAGAAAAATGATAGAAAGAAAGCAAAATGCATGCATTTTTTCGACACTATGTATGTATATGTATAGCAGGAGGATAAAATGATAAGAATATGTCTAAATTTATTTTAAAGTGGGTATAAGAACATACCAGGTTTTCCCATAACTTGTAAATAGATAAACACAATTTAATATGTACCAGATACAAATTTCAAAGATAAGTTGATTATTTACAAACAGCTATATTCATTTATTTTACCTATTTTAATTAAATTGTTGATCAATGCAAGCACTTCAGGCGATCTCTCTATAGTAGGGAACTACTATAAAGAGTGCTCCCGGTCGCGAACTATAATGCGCAAGACTAGACCCATAACCAACAACCTTTATCTCTTCCGGACACAACTTTCCGAAAGTGGCTGAGGAATTTCCAATTCCTTAGCTCTGGCTCCCCCTTCTAGGGATTTATAGCCGTGAGTATATGTATGTATGTATGTATACCAATGGCTATAAATTCCAAAAAGAGATACGGAGAAATTAAGAAAGATAAATTCCTCAGCCACTTTGTAAGTTGGTTGATGATGTGATATGCGGATGTGTTACATGATGTTTAATACACTATATATTATCATAAGTACTTACACTATGTGTTTAGGTTCTTCCAAATTGTAAAACCTAGTGCATAAGGACATGACCAGCAATATAATAAAGGTCAAATCAATTTCAATATTGATTTTAAGTGAGTTAAAAGGATTTTGATAAGTTGCTGAGCATTTTGATGAATCATTTGTCTTAGTATTTACTGCAGGTTTTTTGTCATCTTTCTGAAACAAAAATATTTTTTATTATAATAATTGCACTAGAGCATATTAAGATATAAACGTAAATTAATACTACGGTGAATAAAACTATAAATACTAATTAGTTAATTAATTTCTTAAAGTAGGACACGAAAGGACAACTTATGGATTGGAATATCTGAATGTTATATTACCTGTTTTGAATCCGATAGTAAACAGTTGAGTTTTTTTTCGTTATTATTGAAAAAATCCTCTGTGGTGTCTGAAATTTCCGCACTGTCTTTCCGTTTTCGATTACGAACATTCTTTTTAAATTCCATGGCAACTTAGATGTTTACTACAATTAAATGCGATATGACTATGTTTCAGCATTAGATTTATAGTACTATGAAGCCAAATAATTAATTTTTCCACGATTTTGTAGTGCTAGTATTAGTAAACTTTTATTTTAAGTCGATTAAAACTTTGGAATTTGTTCATTGTTATTAACTTTAAAAACTACTTTACTTTACTTACGAGCTTTCACTTCACTTCACTCACGCACACACACACAAATACACATGCATGTGACAACTACCGTTACAGTTACAGTCCATGAGTGTGAGTGAGTGAACCAACTTAATTTTAACTTAACTTCCGGATTTTCTTGCTTTCGTCATCAATCAGTTCATTAGAGTTCATTTAAAAGTTCAGTAAACCGTAATGCCGGTTTTACATTATCCAAGTTTCACTTGGAAGTTTTTTGGATGCTGCAAAGTGCAAATACTTATGAATCTTCACGTTGACGACTACGCGGCATATGGTTCTTGTGACGCTAGCTAGATAATAGTAATAATAAAATTATGTTATACAATACAACTGCTAATAGCTGTGTAATGCTGGTTCTTCATTTCTTCACGCAGGGATTATTAGTGACGACTTAGGGTATTAGAACTTTGAAGTGATTGCTGGACATAGGGACCCAATGCCAGCAAAACAACCTTTGTTTTATAATCCTTTCCCCACTCAATTTTCAAAAGCGGCTGATAACTTACTAATTTTGAAGATCTAGTCCTGGCTTCTCGGTAAAACAATTTTTATTTATAATTTAATATAAATTAATTACTACCCAGGTCGGAAGACCCACACCGACGGTTATAAATTCCAAAAGGGGTACGGAGAAATTAAGAAACATAAATTCCTCAGCTACTTTGCAAGTCGATTGACGATGTGATACGCGAATGTGTGACATGATGTTTAATACACTATATTATACGTTATGAAAAATTATATAATTTATATGCTCAGACATCACTTTTTTATAATAAAGTAAACGTTGATTTAGAAATAGCGACCACCGCTTATCATGCAGTGCAGACGATGGGGGTTTAAATCCCGGGTCGGGCCAACACCAATTTGTCTTTTCTAAAGCCATATGTGTGGTTAATTTATCACGGTTGTTAACGGTGAGCAAACCCACATGGCTAAGTTGTACTTTATGTTATAGTTATCTGACAGTCAGTGTATACGTACAAAACGGCGATAGGGTATTCTGAACATCGGGTGACAATGTCACGTGATGTTCAGACATATTAGTACCTCTGCTAAGCCCCTCGGAGATATACGGTGTCAACGTTTCAGTTTGAGTGATTTAGAATTGGCCTAGACCTCGCTTTTATAACATACCCTTTTTATATTATAAATCGATAAAGGACATCAAACTAAACAACTTTGCCCATGGAATGCCTATCTACAATATTGTAATTTTCAAAAAATAATAATAATTAAAAATTGTCGTACCTAGTTCAAACTGAGAATGAATAGAATGAGATTCCTTGCTTCATTGAAAATAAGAAATAAAAAAAAACATTTGATCTATGGTGTAAACAAAAACATAACTCTTTTCGGTATTTTCCAGGTCAATCGCTCGCTTTCCGATTTATTTTCATGATATTATTTTTCAACGACGATCAATACAACTGGAAAATACCGAAAGAAGTTATATTTTTGTTTACAGAGCGAAAATCATAGATCAAATGTTTTTTTTTCATTTCTTATTTTCACTGAAGCAAGGAATCTCATTCTATACATTCTCAGTTTGAACTAGGTACGACAATTTTTAATTATTATTATTTTTTGAAAATTACAATATTTTAGATAGGCATTCCATGGGCAAAGTTGTTAAGTTTGATGTCTTTTATCGATTTATAATATAAAAAGGGTATGTTATAAAAGCGAGGTCTAGGCCAAATCTTTCGTAGACCTATTCGACACTGGTACTATTTAGGGGAACTAAATTAAGATGTTGTCGAATATAAAAAAAATAATTGTTCCTTTTGTTTTTATTTACCGTACCGACCGCGCAGTGTTGCAAAAGTTCCCGATTTATCGGGAGATCTACCGATTTTGGCCTTTCCCTCCCGATATCCCGATTTAGTGACCATATCTCCCGATTTTTTGCATTTGAGATTAAAGTAATAATTAATATAGCAATCTAAAGACAGAAAACATCAAGAATCACCTAGTAACACTGACCACGGGATTCTCACGCACGAGAATTCCCATAAAATTCTCACACTCACAGGGTCTTTTAATACGGCAGTGACGTCAGTATACACAAAACATATTACACCGAAACGTTTTGCGATAGAGTTAATTATTGTAAAATAATCAGACTTGTGAAAATTTCAATATTTATCTTAAAATACTTATCAATCAAGGATGCCGGGGCGTAGACCGGAATGTCGCAGGTTCAAGTCCTACTGGCTCCGAAATTTTTCTTTCCTTGATTCCACTTTTACAATTACAAAATATTTACAATGATTGTATAAAAATTAAGAATTAAATTATTGCCAAATGCTAGCAGAATTTCCTCTTTGGATGGCTAAGCTAATGCGTTGGCCGAGGTAGCTGCCAGCTCTAGGATCACCACACACTTCCACAAGGCGAGCGGACAGTTCTTTAAAGAATAGCCGTGCCTCGTTGCCCCACGGACCGAGACTTTCAACGGCAAAAGGTATAAAATGATAGTCATTTTATAGATTAGTAAAATAATCCCACATAAGGTTTCATGCCCAACAAAATCCAATTATTGCTGGAAAATTGTTTACTAAAATTGTAAGCAAGAAGTGGTACAAAAATGAATAATCAGTCCTACATATATATTTTTATATAGTTTAATAAATCACTTTAATTTGATTATCAGCATAAAATAATGATGTTTTATTAAGACTAAAAAATCTCCCGTTTTCTCCCGATTTTTAACTGGAAAATTACCCGATTTTTTAACTTTCGCTTTTGCAACACTGCGACCGCGACCGGCAAAGAAAAGAAAGTACAAACAAGATAAGTTGTGTTGCCGCTAAAGGCTGTTGTTTGCTTAATTTTATTTGTTTTATAATTTGTATATTGTTTTAGTTTATCTGTATCGTATACATAACGTAGTGGTAGTAATAGTAAAAACACAATTCATAATCTACAAAGTGTATCCTACGTAACTTTAATAAAAAATGTTGTGTCCAGTTTGTGATCGTGATTTTAAAGACGATATAATAAACGAACATGTGAACAAATGTTTGTTCCTGAATCAAAATAATGCCAAACGAAGTGCAGCACATCTCCATAGCCCAGTAAATAAGGAAAAAAAACCCAAAGTAGATGTTTCGGTAAGGGGTCTTTTGAGGGGGTGCTGAGATAAGAGTTTATATTTTACCCGTTCTTATCGTTATAAAACTTGAGAATTTTACTTACAAAATTCATTCATTTATTTTTGCCGTGTAGTATCGGCTTAGAATAGCACTACCCCATTTCTTCCGGTGGGTGTATGTAAGAGGCGACTAACGGTATTGGGGCTTTTAAGGGAATTTTGGGCGGTGCGGTTGGAGACCCATTACCAACAACCTTTATTTTACCATCTTATCCCCATTTCCAAAAGTGGCTGAGGATTTTTTAATTTCTTTGCTCTGGCTACCCCTTCTAGGGATTTATAGCCGTGAGGGTGGGTGTACGTAAGAGGCGACTAACGTACTTGGGGCTTTTTAAGGGATTTTTGGGCGATGCAGTTGGAGACCCATCACCACCAACCTTTGTACTACCATCTTTTCCCCACTCAACTTCCAAAAGTGGCTGAGGAATTTGTTATTTCTCAGCTCTGGCTACCCCTTTTAGGGATTTATAGCCGTGAGTATATGTATGTATGTATGTAATTAGTTGTAGTCTAATAAAAATTAAATAAAAACTATTAAAACCCAAAAAAATATCATAATCAGTTTTAAACACAGTAATGCTTCTTTTATACAGTTTTATGTAATAATAATAGTAGTCATAATAATATATAAGCCGAAATTCAGATTAATTTTCTTTTTTTTTTTACCATGATTGTTACGAGAATACAGTATATTTATTTGTGTGCAAAATTTAGAAGCATCCTGAGGGTGGCAGGAAAGAGGGTGTTCCTGTGTAGCAGACTTCCATGCCAATATGTATATATATCCCAATTTTAAAATTTGGAGTAGAAAAAAAGGATGGTAAAATCAAGACCTAAAAACAATAATTTAATGTAAACAAGCAATAAGTAAGGTGTTTTGGTAGTTTAGTTTTTGTCCCTGTGATACAGGCTCTGCCTAGTGCAATGATCATTAATTTATTCTGAATCTGTAATTTTTGGTGTGACCCTTTTTTATGTATCTTGGTCAAAGTAACTACTTATAAATTTGTACTTAATTACATTTAAATGCTACCAAACTAGATATGAGATGGATAATATATGATCATATTCAGGAGTCAGCCCATGGAGCAACAAATAGTAATGTACTTTCCACAAACAACAAAGGCCACTTATCAAATAACAGTGGGAACAAAAAGGACCACTTAACAAAAAGTTATAAAGAAAATGTGCCACTTGCTGAAAGAATGAGGCCAAAATGCCTGAAGGATGTGATTGGTCAAAATGCATTCAGCACTGATTCTATGTTATATACTATGCTGCAGAATAAGAATATACCTAATATGATTTTGTGGGGACCTCCAGGATGTGGGAAGGTAAATTGATGATACAATACAAGACCATTTATCCTTGTGACTATAAAAAGATAATAATATTCTTCATTGTAGACATCAATAGCCAATGTGATATCAGTAATATGTAAAGAACAAGAAAATATGAGGTTTGTCAAACTGTCAGCGACAACTGCTGGGGTTGCTGATGTAAAAGAGGTGATACAGATGGCCAAGAGTGCAGCAAACTTCAAGAAGCAGACTGTTTTGTTTATGGATGAAATTCATAGGTAAAAGAAACAGATCTTTTCTTTTCCATATCTTATAAGAGATGATCAAGTTCTGTTTTAATATCTACACCAAATCATTTACAATGTTTGTTTCTAGTATGAGAACTAAACCTGTTTGCGATTCATTACAGATTCAACAAACTCCAACAAGATACATTTCTGCCTCATGTTGAAAATGGAACTATTGTGTTAATTGGAGCTACTACAGAAAACCCATCATTTAGTCTTAACAATGCTCTTCTTAGTCGCTGTAGAGTTGTTGTATTAGAACCATTGAATACAGATGATGTTATGGTCATATTAGAGAGAGCATTGAAATGTGATGAAAATGTTGAAATTGTAGAAGATAATGAATTTGAATGTTATACAAAACTAGATCAAAATATATCCAAGTAAGTAATATGGTAAAAAGGATCAATCCTTATTGGTGGG
The DNA here is from genome assembly GCA_963576735.1 of Bedellia somnulentella. Classification (NCBI taxonomy): domain Eukaryota; kingdom Metazoa; phylum Arthropoda; class Insecta; order Lepidoptera; family Bedelliidae; genus Bedellia; species Bedellia somnulentella. The sequence goes on along the minus strand of OY755175.1, from coordinate 6,424,733 downwards.
AGGTATGGGTTTTCTACAGTAATGCTGAACAAACACTTCTGCTTCACAGATTGGATGAGATGGGGTAGTGTTATTTAAAACAGACACGGCACTGTATTATTACCCTTTAATTGTGAGTTTCTAATTAAATAATAGTGAAGAGATGCATACTCTTCTTACCATAGAGGTATAACAGGTAGTAGTACTAATATCGTATGATACCTCTATGAATCTATCACTGTACAAAGTATGAATTTAGTAGTTTGAGTTGAGTATAAATGAAATGTGTGTATTTCAGAACAGTGGTAGAGCGCGGCGCAGTGCGCTGGCTGGCGGCGCAGTGCGGCGGGGACGCGCGGGCGGCGTTGAGCGCGCTCGACATGTGCGTGCGCGCGGCCCGGCCCGGCCCGCTCTCGCTGGCGCGCGTGCGGGACCAGATCAGTGTGAGGATTGCTTTCAGTGTTTCACTTCAGCGTTTAATATTGGTATAGTTCATACGCTTAGATAGTGTCACTCCCTAGTCGCTAGATAGGGCAGCGTACACCCGCAGGTATATTTGACAAATTAGGTAAATCGATATTTTGGTACGGATTTGGTTCAGGTGATAATGATTCCGTAAATTCGAGTGATAAAGAATATGAATTGTCTAATTTTAGTTTATGTATTATCCTCATATTTTGGCTATTGTACCTAGTTTTACTGTGTTATTTATGTACTTTATTACAATATCCAAAAGTGCTTGCACCCGCAAGCACTTTTGGATATTGTAATAAAGTACATCGACACGATCTAAGCTTATGAACTGAAGTATATATAAATGAGTTGAGTTCATAACCGTGCTACACATCGTCCCCAGCGCTCCCCCGCGTGGTGGGACCGCGGCGACGAGCAGTACGGCGTGGTGTCGGCGCTGCACAAGAGCGTGCGCGCCGGCCACGACTGCGCCGCGCTGTACTGGACGGCGCGGGCGCTGCGCGGGGGCGCCGACCCGCTCTACCTGCGCGCCGCGGCTGGTGCGCGCCGCCGCGGAGGATATAGGTCTGTGCCTGTTATAGGTGTAACAAAGATGGCGGCGGACAGAGCGGAAAGAAGGCGGTTCGGCGGGCTGATTATGTATCTTTAGCAACTGCGATTGCGTCGCAAGTTGCAATATTGTCGCTGTCAAAAGTGTCAGATCGCATACAAATTTATGACATTGACAGCGACAATCGTGCAACTTGCGACACAATCGTCACTCGCAAAAGATACATAATCAGAGGGCGGTAGATTATCCCGAAAAACTTTTACTATGGGACCAACTTGATTTGGGAGTAAGCAAAAAAATAAAGCTACTCCACGCCATTAGGTTTCTGACCACCCTTTTGTTGCGTCCTGTATATCACTACTACAAGTATTTTATATTATCTATATTTTATAAACACAATGTAAGTACTAGATAACTGCGCCGCGCTGTACTGGACTACCCGCTCTACCTGGCGCGGCGACTGTCTGTGCCTGTTATAGGTGTAATAAGGTGCGGCGACGAGCTAAAAGAAGGCGGTTGAGAAAAGCTTTTATTATGGTACCAACCTGATTTTTCTTCTGAAATACGTTTTGTGCAATAGCTTAGTTGATTTGGAGGAAAAAGAAAAATAAAATTAAAAATATAAAATAAAATAATATTAAGTTTGATTTGACCCATAGTAAAAGTGGTTCAAAATAAGCTTCATAACAACGCCCATAGAGTTAGAGACCATCCTTTTGTTGCACCCTGTATATCACTACTACAAGTGTCTTATCCTTACTAATATTATAAATTGGAAAGTGAGTTTGTTTGTTTGTTCCGCTTTCACGCCGTAACTACTACACCGATTGTTTTGAATTTTTGCAGACGTATAGTTAAAAGTCCAGATTAAATAATAGGGTTTTAAAAACTTTTTATCTCGGAAAAAATATTTTCCCGTGGGAATGATAAGTTTTCTTATAGTTGTGCTTTATATTTTATTTATTTATTTGAACACTTTATTGCATACAGAATAAACATAATGTTTTTACAAAAGTACAGAACATTAAAACTTAGTACACAAAGGCGGACTTATCGCCTTAACGCGATTTCTTCCAGTCAACCTTTATGGTGAGGAAAAACAAGTACACAACTCTTAACTAGAAATAAATGATAATCAGTATGCAAAACCAAACTTAACTAAACACAACCTATTTACAACCTTAACCTAAATATTCATTTATATATCTAATATGTATAATAATTATATTAAATATACTTCTACAGTATCTTAATAATATACATATATAAATAGATTATATATATTCTTATATAGTATAATAAATACAAATATATACCTATCATTATAAAATCTACCAACCTAAGGTCTTAAAAAAATGAGATTTTAATTTAATTTTAACTATGTTTAGCGATGACGACAGCCGTATGTCAACTGGTAGTGAGTTCCACAAATTAACCGCAATATAACCGAATTCCACGCAAGCGAAGCGTAGGCGGAAAGCTAGTATTCTCTATATTTTATGAAACACAATGTAAGTACTAGCTAACTCCGCCGCGCTGTACTGGACGCGGCATGAAACCTATCACTTACTATAACTATTCCCCTTTAATATTAAAAAACAGCTGAAAGAATAATTCTAACGTATTGGTAGTGAGCACAAGCTACAAATAATATAAAATACATTTCAGAAGTAAACTAATTAATATACTGATAATACAACATAAATACTACACACTACTACATGATTATACACATCAGTGTATAATAATGCTGTGTGTGAATCACACAGGCCTTGCTGACCCCAATGCCTTAGTGGAGGCCGTGGCTTGCCTCCAAGCTTGCCAGCAGTTGGGTATGCCGGAGTGCGACGTGGTGCTAGCACAGTGCGCGGTGCGGCTGGCGAGGGCGAGCAAGAGTACCGAAGTTTATCGCGCTTTGAGGAAGTGTCAGAGCATGCTAGCTCACAGTGAGGGACCGATGCCGCCAGTACCTTTACATCTACGGAATGCGCCTACGAAACTTATGAAAGATTTAGGTAAAGATTACTGATATTTTGGGTCTAAAGTACCGGATGAACCCTCAGCTTTATTTAATCGCAAGTGCGTTATGAAACTCAGTAAGCGCCAATTAGTGAAGTGTCATCTATCACCGCCACTCTTAGTCTAATGCATTATATTTTGACCAAAATTAATAGATTAGCATTTCTTTATTTAATCAGCATTAAATAAAGAAAAAGAAAAAAACTGTGTCAAATAAGGTTATCTAGTAATATTGCCGTGTAGTGTCTGCTTGAATAACACTACCCCATTTCTTCCGGTGGGTGTACGTAAGAGGCGACTAACGGTATTGGGGCTTTTAAGGAATTTTTGGGCGATGCGGTTGGAGACCCATCGCCAAAAACCTTTATTTCACCATCTTTTCCCCACGCAACTTCCAAAAGTGGCTGAGGAATTTCGGATTCGCTAGCTCTGGTTACCCCTTCAAGGGATTCATAGCCGTGAGTATATGTATGTATGTATGATGTAATATTAATCAATAAGCCCACCACGTTTCTACAAAAAGAAGTGAAATCCCAACAATAACATTATGTTAAAAACTGGCCAAGTCTCGATGGAGTTGACTTATACCCACCAACATATGAAGAATGTTCAACGGCCAGTCATATAACATTAACTAAAATAATAAAAAAATGCAGTAAGAAACCTTAGACTTGGCTCAACTTTGTCTACATTTTATTACTTTTGGAGATGAACAAGCAGCTCCATCTATCTTGGTCTAGTTTTTTACAGAATGATTTTGGTAGGATTAGCACTTATCAGAAAATAATTATTGTATGGAAAAAACACACACATGGCCAAAAGAAACATCACAAGTTATCATGTAAAGCGTAGAAATTATCACCATTCCCAAAGAAGGTTAAGTTGGTTTCATCGTCTGTAAAGGCTCCTCTGGCATAAGATAAATGTGAACTCATTATGTATGTATATACGCGTAGGTTTAATAATATAATTTTGCTGTTTAACTTTTCATATAAACATTATGGTTATTCAATAAAACAAATACATTTCAAATGCGCGCGCGTTTTTTCCGTCCCTGTCATTCTCAGTTTTGACGAACCTAAGAGTGAGCGCAATAGCTGCAAAATGCGGGGAGGCCTTTAACATTTATTTCTATCTATCTCGCACGAAAAAATTTGATAATAATGGTTTTGATATTTTTCATGAGTGAGTTAATTGAGTTTTATATTTTTTAGTATACATGGTGATATTTGACGAATCCAATCATGAGTAGGTACGTATATTTAAAATCGGAGATATGCATACAAAATTTTATACTAAATCAATCCTGCGTAAGGGATATTTCTAATGTACCTATGAACTCCTAGTACTTGCCTTGTAATAAGAATTTTGTTTAAAATGAGCAACATTTTGCAAAAATAATCGAAGTGTTTTTACCTCTTGATGATTTTGAACACGCGAAAACGCAAGTCTAAATACGGTATTGAGTCCACGATATTTTTCGTCTATGATCATGCTCGTATATCTGTAGAGCTATTAAATTCATGCCAAAAAGACGTTGCTGTAACTGCGAAGAAAAAAAATGCTCCGCAGTTACACTGGGTGAACAGCGCGGTCGGTGTAACAGCGGAGCATACCCCGAGTGGACCTGTTCCGGGTTTGAGCGAGGAAAAGTCTTGTTCCATCAGGCCCCTATATTACCAACATGACAATTGGGCTTATTCCGTTTATACACCCTAAGGCGGATATTCGGAAACGTGTGTCCGTCTATCCACCCTGAACGGGGTGGATATCCGGAATGCATATAATATGGTTCTTCCGATTTTCTACCCTGCCTACGTACAGTCATATACAGAAAAAAGACCCTAAGTTTGTAAGATATTTTTATTCAAACTGTAAGTAAGAAAGTAGGTATGTTTATCTCAAGTATTTTAATGTTCACGATGTTCCTTGGACCCATTTTGTGTTGTGTATGTTTCTGTAAATTACTGTACTTGGGGTAAAAAATCGGAAGAACCATATTATATGCATTCCGAATATCCACCCCGTTCAGGGTGGATAGACGGACACGTCAGTGACATATGTCGGTTGAAATATGTCAATGACAGGTAAAAACTGAGAAGTTTGAAAAATATTTCGTGTAGAAATACTTCTTAACATGACATAATGTTACAATTGTCGATAACATAATCTAATGACAATTATGTTGTGAAACAAGGATAAGTTTTCCAACTCTATTTATTTGTAGATTTGTCGAAAATTATTGACATGAGATCGAGGCTGTGTCAGGCTAGCGTTACAATTGGCCTAGACCTCGCTTTTATAACATACCCTTTTTATATTATAAATCGATAAAGGACATCAAACTAAACAACTTTGCCCATGGAATGCCTATCTAAAATATTGTAATTTTCAAAATAAAATAATAATTAAAAATTGTCGTACCTAGTTCAAACTGAGAATGTATAGAATGAGATTCCTTGCTTCAGTGAAAATAAGAAATAAAAAAAAACATTTGATCTATGCTATTCGCTCTGTAAACAAAAATATAACTTCTTTCGGTATTTTCCAGTTGTATTGATCGTCGTTGAAAAATAATATCATGAAAATAAATCGGAAAGCGAGCGATTGAACTGGAAAATACCGAAAAGAGTTATGTTTTTGTTTACACCATAGATCAAATGTTTTTTTTTTATTTCTTATTTTCACTGAAGCAAAGAATCTCATTCTATACATTCTCAGTTTGAACTAGGTATATGATATTTTTCATTATGAAATATTTAGATAATAACAATATTTTAGATAGGCATTCCATAGGCAAAGTTGTTAAGTTTGATGTCCTTTATCGATTTATAATATAAAAAGGGTATGTTAAAAAAGCGAGGTCTAGGCCAATTGTCGTATTTTTTAGTTACAAAATGGCGCTCATAGTAGTGGCAGTGATAGTGATTTAGATAAATTTGCATTATAGGAGAATGTATAGAGAACGAATCAATCTCCGTCAATAAACTTTCAAGCTTAAGGGAGATTAATTGAAAAATTTAGTCATGTTTTATGTCATAACCATTAAATGTTAGGCCTCGGTCACGAATTTTGCGGGCGGCGGAGCGGCAGCGGCGGCGGCGCGGGAGAGGAGCGGGCAACGCATACCTGTTCTCGAAACCAGCGGGCAGATCGCGCGGCACTGTAGCGGTGTAGTGTTGTGTTCGTGGTTGTGTTGTCGACATTCGCAAATGAAATGTCTGAAAATCGGCGACAACATCTTTTTGATTCAAATTTATTCCTAACGCTCGATTTATTGTGGGCAAAAGAAGAAGTGGATCCCTACTATAGGGCAAGGAAAATAAATAGCGAGTTTTTTTTTCTTTTTATTTCTTCCCATAGTTGCTTAATTATTCTTCTATTTTTATGGTTCACATCTTTGCTGTTCCATATGGGTCTCCTCTCAAAGATTGCCGAAATAATTTGCTCTTGCACGTCCGAGGACATTTTGATACGTCACAAAAAAAAAATACAACACTAAACTACGATGCAGACGCGCAACGCGGGACGGTCACCGCTCGACTCGAGTGCACCGCTCGTTGCCCGCCCCCGCGCCGCTGTTTTCGAGACCCGGTCCATTTGACGATACGCATAAGATCCTGCCGCTGCCGCCCCGCTGCCCGCAAAATTCGTGACCGAGGCCTTAGGCCAAGAATTTTTGAAATGACCCTCTAATTTTCAACATAGCTAGGACGAGCGGTGTTTAACGCACTCTTACGCACTTACTTAGTATCGTATACTGCCATGTCATTTTAACTGTTATCGTGTCGATATAATAGCGCTCGTACTAGCCCTCCAACCTATTACTTGATCCAATGGAGATGTAAGTCTAGTAATGTAATTATTAAGCCTATACAGCCAACCATATAGTGACAGGATCTCTCTGGTTAACTATATAACGTTAATTTTGTTTCAGGATATGGCGCAGGTTACAATACCGCAGATAAGTCAATTTCTGGTTTAACTTATATGCCACAAGGATTGGAAAATGTTAACTTATTTGAATAGGATTTCAAATAAATGATACAATAAAAAAATGTGATATTTATACCATGTTTTATTGACGATAATCTCGCATAGTTTGCACAACATGGTAATAATCCCTATTTACATATTTTTCTATCATTGTACCTTTCGCGACATTCATGGCTAATGTCTAAATGACACTAGCCTTACAAAAATAAAATAACATTATCTTTACATGTCCATTTTAGCATATTGTGACTTCCACAAATTGCAACTTACAGTCACACAACTCATCTTACTAATCTAGGCTTTTACAATAATTTTACATCACAAAAGCAATGACATCTGCATCGAAATGATGAACTGTTTCACAAATCAGAAAACAGAATAATTAGCATTGCTATATGTGCACATTCAAATAAAATTGGCTATTAATATATGTGCTCACATATACTTTTTTAGTTTAACGAAAATAATAAATAAATAATGTCCAACTACAATTTAGAAACTAATATCGAGAACAGAAATTACCTACTTTAGAATTGAAAACGGAAATCCTATACATGATTTTACTAGTATTGCTGAATAGCCAAGTTGATTTATTTATACCTAGCACTCTTATATCTAATTTACATAATGTCACCTTAGTTTCTGTAGTAGAAACTCACTACAAATTATATTCCAGTTTGTCAAAACTTCATTAAAATTCATTACATAACAACTATGTATATAAAATGTTTGCTGAAATAGCAATAACCTTAATTCTAGCACTATGAAAATCCTGAAGTTTAGAAAATGTAGTCAGGGCCGGCCATATCAATCGCCCAACGGAATTTGTCGCGCTGTGTTTTGTTGTATACTTTTTCGATCGGGACATCGTGTTTCTTGCACCTGAAAATAAAATATCTACACTGAAACTACAAAACAGACAAGCTACTTGAATTCAGTTGTTTTATCATGGCAAATTTGTTTAGAGGTTTGTATGATGACATAGCCTTACAACAAGTATGAAGCATTACTTATAAAGTGAACGCAAAAAATAAAAAAATATATGTAACATGTGATAAATACAGAAATTAAATTTACAGCTTACTATTACATGCAATAATATATAAATCCTGACTATAAATTAGTTATTCTCGTTCATCATTATGCCAGTTTTATAACACTTACCAAGCCACTGAGATTCTTGGATCAAGATAATTCAACTTAGAGGTTCCAAGTGCAATAGTTTTGTTTTCATCACGATCAGTCTCTTGCAATTCAAGCTTCTTCAGCTGATCTCTCAGTCGATCCAAAGCTTTTTCTTTTTTATCAGCAACAACCTTTTCTTTGACTGATCCACGTTTAGCTGCTTTCTTAGCTTCACGCAAATCCTCTTCTGCTTCATCAACTTGGTCTCGCTTGGCTTGAATCTTTTCCTTAAGAGCTTCCATTGATTTTGAATGACCTGTGATGCATAAGAGTTAATTTTAAATACCACAAATATCAATATTTTCATTGTAATCAATAGCTGCATAGTGTTAGCTTAGCATATCATTGACTCACTCATTTCACTCGCAAAGATCAAATTTGTTTGCACATTTTAAAGCCCAGGCGGAATCTATTGTGAAAACTGACCAATTTTGTATTGAATCTTTTCTAGGACAATGGCTTGTCCCATAGAGCAATTTACACAGAATGATGAAATGCAAGTGCAACTCATTATGAATTGTTTGTTTATTTTGAATTTTTTTAACAGGGTCTTTTTGCAATCAACGTATTGTTACTCATAACAAAGCACAATATGTGAGGAATGTTACTAAACTTTGTGAATACGAAAAATATATTTGCAAAAAATATAGTAAACTTAGGTTGAAAAAAAAATATGTAACGACACATATTAATCAGCCAATTAATAATTGATCTCCAAGGAATCACAATAGACTACCTCATGTTAAAAATGCCATTGAACTATTTTATCATCATCAGCCAATAGGCATTCACTGTATATCATAGACCTCCCCCAAACATCCAAACCCGATACTGTGCTGTCTTTATCCATTGGCTTCAAGTCAAGTTTGGAGAAATAATTAAAAAGAGGAAAACATAACAATGAAATATAAACAAGTGGCAAATATCGTGTTTTGGAGGCAACTTGTCTGGATATAATAATAAAGTACATCTATTTATGATTACACTAATGTTTTTAAAAATAGGGGCTGCACAAAACTCTGGTAGCAAACAAATGATATGCACAGAAATGCATTAACGAAGTCATAAAAATATTGTTGAAGGACATCTATTGTATTAGTCTTAAAAGTAGCAATGCATCTGGTTTTAGCTAGCTGCAAGGAATAATAGTTTGAAATCAAGGAATAATAGTTTGAAATTGGTAATGAGCTACTGTAGTTGATAGTACATTGCTTAGCACTATTCTTTTAAAGTTGTCATAATAACTAGGAGTACATACCTTTAGGTACAGCGCGCTGATGGTTACACAGAACAGCTACAGCCCTGTTGGCACGGTTGTAGGCCAATATCTTTTCAGGGATAGACGCATCAGGGTCTGTTAATTCATCCAATTGTCTTTGCAATGTTATTGATGCATTGTATGTACGGAAGACTTTAGCAGTCAACTGGGGCATTAGATCTTTCAAATGTTCGTTCAGTGTCTGGGTGTTAAGCCTATCAAATAAGTCGTCACTATCTTTCTTGTTCTCCATAAATAGTTCCAAATTTTTAAACACTCTCTTTTCAACTGGTACTTCATTGTAATATCTTATAGAATCCTTACCAAGAAAATCAAAGAGAACAACATATTCTTTGCCATCTTTTTCTTTAAATAATTGAATGTGCTCTACACGTAAAGAACAGCAACCTACTGTATCAGCCTGGTCATCATCCTTTTCATTACCTGCTCTCAATGCAAGGCGATCTATGAAATAAAGAGCAACAGCTCTTTGGCGCACTCTCATTTCTTTTGCTTTCCAATCTGCGCGGTAATTTTCTCTTATTTTATCTATACACTTATGAAGTTTCCTTGCTGTTTCATATTTCTGCCAATCTTTTTCTCCCTTAAGTTTAGAGCTAGGATTTAACATAACATATTTGACTTGACCCTGAACATTTTCGACCCAAGACGCCAGCCATGTTACAGTATTATCATGCCTCACTTCTTTCCACTTATGGCCTGCTGGTGGCTTAGGTACTTTACTATCTTTTGAACAATTAATGAGAACATCTTCAGGCATAACACGTTTTTTCAACATACCCATTTTGGGATGTTCACCTCTTCCTCTAAAAAGGCCAGGAGGTTCTATTCTAAAATTACCAATTTTTTCTTTGTGGCCATCTATAGTACAAAAACCATATTCTTTTTGTATTTCCTCATTCTTCTCTTTCAATGCAGCTTTTTCTTCTTTTGATCTGTTTTTATTCTTTTCAGAAAGACTTTGGAAATAAGCTTGCATTTCTTTGAAATCACATTTACTGAGATCTTTAATCAGTTTTGCTTCTTGAGATGTCATAACCTTCTTCCAGTCAGCAAAGAAGTTATTGTTAAAAACTGATTTTGTTGTATAATCATGATCTAACATACGTGCATAGAAGCCAGCCACCTCTTCTGCTTCCTCAGATAGCTTAACAACTTTCCCTTCATAACGAAATAGAACATTTTCTGGTAAAGGTTCATAAGGAGGGGCAAATAATGGCCCTTTGTGCTCCAAAAACTTCCATTTGGTTCCATCATCTCGTTTTTCTTCTTCCCACCTGAAAATTTGTGGGGTTAATATTTACGGTTCCAAGTTAAAAACACTTATTTTAAATAGTGAAATACTGAATAAACCTTATTTTTTGAACAATGATAGAGCATATTGGTCGCAAATGATAAGCAGTTACTTTAAAAACTGAACTAATTTGCCAAAATCTCAATTTTTTCATGACCAAACTAATAACCTAAAATTATTGAGAAGTGACATGAGTGTATTCTGTTACATGTTTGGTTTGACAGATTATCATTCATTCAGTAGGACAGTGAACTCAACCACGTCTATAGTCTACTTGAGTTGCCTGGTTAAAAATGTTGCTAGTATTTTGTAGCTATTAGTTAACATTGGGTTAGGCAGTGTTAATTTAATATTATCTCAATATACATGTTATGAAAGATGATTTAATAAGTTTATTTTTTATTTTGATTTCCCGGTTAATTGCTTACTAACTGAGAAAATTCCATCAGTTTTTAATTGGAAAGGCAGAAATTAAACATCTTTGACAGTACATTATTTAACAATTATCATTAAGAATTTGACGTGAAATAGATCAAGCTAATCTACTAACAGCACAATAGCTGTGCTTTTTTCCAATAATATTAACACATCTTTTTTATTTAATTTTAATCATCTTCCATCAAAATATCAAGTTTTAGTTGTTGTGATCAGCGCTATATTTTATTATCAAATTAATAATACTGATTGAAAGGTAATTGAATAGTTAAGTTTCATCATGACCAAGGACTAGATTTAAGAAATTCATTTACTTACAGCTATTAATCCCAGAGTCCACTAGAGCTTAGGAATAAGCAATTCCTTAGTCTCTTTCAAATTAATAGGGAAAATGTGGTAAAAAAGGGATGCAGGTGATGGGTTTTGAGGCACATCATTAAATCATTATTAACAGAGGGGTGCAAATGGAAATGTGATATTCTATGCCAACTTATTTGAAATATAAAAGAGTTACCATTTCCAGACTTCAGGTTCATCATCCTGTTTCTTCTTACGTTTCGTAGGGCTGGTGTTATCTTCAGATTTAACTTTTGAAGCAGCCTTAGGTTTGGTTTTGGCTTTCTTTTTTCTGGGTTCTTCATCGTCTGATTCTTCTGCTTCATATTTTGGTTCTATAATATTAAAATAAAGGTAACATTAATAATATTTTACTGATACAGTTAAGTAAGAAATGTTTCTTGAAAATAAGTTGTTATACATATTGGATAACATACATACATACTCATGGCTATAAATACCTAGAGGAGGTAGCTAGAACTTTGGAATAACAAATTCTTCAGCCACTTTTGGAAGATGATTGGGGATAAAATTGTAAAACAATGTAGTTGATAGGTCTCCAACGGCATCAACCAAAAATCACTTAAAAAGCCCCTATACCCTTAGCCGCCTTTACAAACACCCACTGGAAGAAATTCTAATTTGCGAATATGGAATGTATTTAATAATTGTTTAATCCTATAATACCTTTCTTTACTTTCTTTTTGGATGTTTTTCGTTGTGTCAATGGAGTATCTTCTTCACTATCACTGGGCACTGATCTTTTCTTAGCAGCAATCCTCTGTGACTGTAAACAATTCAAAGAATTAATGAATTTGATTGATTTTAACAAAGTTGTTAGATTAATGCACCTTACTGCTCAGCAAGAATTACTTACAGAATAATTATCTTCTAAGAAACATTTTCTGTAATATCAGATATATTTATTGGGTTTATTGGTAATCTATATACTAAAAATGGATCACTAAAAGTGTTGGTGCTACTTAAAATCTGGGGAAGGTTCTTAGCTATAGAACAAGTGAAAAGTTGTGAGGAAAATATTAAAGATCTCATCATATGACAGAGACCCAAAACAGGTCAGCTAAATATGTCAAGTTGATGACCATCAAGAGAATTAATATTTTTTTAGGCAGTACAAAGTCAGTTGGGTCATCTAGATGATATATATATATTTCAGATCAGTGATTAAAAGTTATAAGAACAGGAGTAAGTGGCAATGGGTCCATGGGGATTTAACATTTTTGAGCAGTAGCCAAGTCCCAGATGACAATGTGTGGATAGGACACCCACAAAGAGAACCAAAATCTTGGTGAAGGACATTAGAAGCCATTCTATGAGGGCAGCATAAGATGAATTGTGGAGATCTCTAGTGGAGGTCTATGTCCAGTAGTGGATGTCTATTGGCTAAATGATGATAAATCAAATCATCAAAAAAACACATTTATAAACTTACTTTATGTAGTCCAACTATGTCTGACACAACTAAAAATGTTGATGTCATTTTAGTTGAACTTTAGCAGTGTACAAAACTTAGCAGATCTTTCAATTGATGAAGTTTTTTTTGAGATTTATGTAAAAGTACAAAAAGATGTAGTAAAATAATTGAGGCTCTATTTTCTTAGATGGCAAAATTAATACCTCCTTTTACCATTGTCATGGCGAGTAACATCACAAACTTAACTATGACATTTTTGCTATAGCCAAATAATATTAAAGACAAACCATATTAATCATTTCTCAATTTGACATGACCAAAAATGTGCATATGTCAGATCAAATAAGTAAAGTTTGGCTAGCATTTTTCATTAATTTAATGTACTAAATATGCATATTTATTAAATAAATTAGTCTCACTTGTCCATCCGCAAAATATTCATGAAAAGTATTATTCAATTTATGCTTTACATAATAAGAATAAGATGCGGAAATGGCATATGAAATAACAAATTGTTAACCAAACAAATTTTGATTACATTAATAATTTACACTGCCAATGCATTATGATACCGATATAAAGGAAATATTTTTTGTCAAGGGCCTTATATATGACACAGTTAGATCCAACCACCAAGTCTTGTTTGTCCAAAGTGAGTGTATTCTATTTGCGTTGTAAACCCTGCTCACATGAAGAGCTACTGTAAGGCCTATTATGGATAAAAATGATTGAAACATAATTACAATAGGTACATCTTCCTCACTGTCCTCTTCTTCTGAGAGTTGAGCCAATGGTTCTTCTTTTAATAAGGACAAGGAGTAGTCACAAGAGGATACTGTGTTGTTGTGCATTTCAACATCATTCTCTTCTTTAACTTCTTGCTTCATGATAGGCTCGTCAACCTACAACAGAATAAATTAAATCTCTATATACACCTTATAAACTATGAATATAAACAGCATAACTTGTGATGTCTATTACCTGCATTGGTTCTGCTTTGATTTGATTTTCTTCCTCAGATTTAATTTTGGTACTATCATTCTTCTCTTTTTCTTTACTGTTTAAAAAAATTGCATTAGATTTATAAAATAAAATAAATTTGAGTAGAATTTCAAAATATAATTGACAGCTGACAAGTGTCAGTTTGTAGTATCCCCAGATTATTGTGCTATTGGTCTTAAATTATTCATGACTTGTGTTTCAAAGGCCAGTGGGAAATGAAGACAAAATCATAAATAACATGTAAATGAGGGGTTATAACAAAAATTAACAATAATTAGCTTTGAATTCTAATAAATTAGCAGCAAATTATGTATTTGGTCTGTATCTGTTTTTGTCCAAAATAAATAAGTTTTTTTATATAACAGCGGTTTGCACTCACTTGTACTTATCTTTATCTTTAGAACTGGAACTTCGGTCTTTATCAGACTTATGTTTGCTACTTCTATGTTTGTCCTTATCCCTCTCTCTGTCCTTATCCTTAGAAGATGATGATGATTTATGGTCCTTGTCTTTAGAAGAGGAACTTTTGTGCTCTCTGTCTTTATCCCTTTTTTTTTCATCCCTATCTTTTCTATCTTTATCACTCCTTTCCTTATGTTTGTCACTATGATGCCTATCACTTCGATCCTTATCCTTTTTATGTTCTCTATCTTTACTACTGTGGTCTTTATCTTTACTACTATGTTCTTTATCTTTGCTGCTGCCATGTTCCTTCTCTTTACGATCTCTGTCACTACGCTCCTTGTCTTTGCTGGATGACTTATGTGATGAAGAATGACTTTTACTGCTACTAGAATGCCTTTCTCTATCTTTTTCTCTGAAAACGAATATGTTTAATTAAATGGTCCTGAAATTAAAAGGACATAATAGGATGAGAATAGTTTAAAACCTAACCTATGTTTTGAGCTCTTGTGTTCGCGTTCTTTATCACGATGTTTGTCTTTGCTCGAAGATTTATGGCTTGATTTGTGTTTATCAGAGTTACTGTAGCCGTTATGCACACCATTCAGATGTTCTCCTTTATTACCATTTACTTTATTCTGAAATTAAAAAATATAACAAGATTATAAAAATCGAAGGGGCGAGATTCCACACATATGCAAAACCGTGGATGTTGAAGACCGTTGTTTTTAACTAATAATTCTTCTGGTAAATTTAAATAGAAATTTTAAACTTCTTTGCTGACGCCATATTGGGACTTAGAAAATTTTCAGTTCATGCGGTTCACCAGTAGATATGGGTAACGAAATCATACAGAAATTTGAATAAGCAGCTAAAATGAAGGAAACTGCATAAGTATGCTTTTAGATTACTTACAGTATCGCCATCATTATCACTAACAGGATTTTCGACACTCATTTTGAACTGCAAATCGAAGCAACTCAGCTTCTAAGTAACGCCACGGCAAGGCACACAGACACATGAAAGAGATTGTAAACTTGACAACACCACATGCATGCATGGACTGACTGAAGTGAACGAACGGCAGACTGAGACGAGACAAGAAAAGGATGAGGCTATGTACACAGACTAATGGCAATGAATCAAACACGCACCACCCCGCCTTCAAAAAATAGTTTTATATAACGAAGTTGGAACTCATCAACTAGTACATACATACATATACTCACGGCTATATAAATCCCTATAAGTCACGTGATGTTCAGAAGTATTAGTACCTCTGCCAACCCCTTCGGGGATATTCGGCGTGAATGTTTATGTTATGTTTTATAAATCCCTAGAAGGGGTAGCCAGAGCTAAGGAATTAGAAATTCCTTAGCCACTTTTGATAAATTGAGTGGGGTAAAGATGGTAAATTAAAGGTTGTTGGTGATTGGTCTCCAACCGCATCGCCCAAAAATCCCTTAAAAGCCTCAATACCGTTAGTCGCCTCTTACGTACACCCATCGGTAGAAACGGCGTAGTGCTATTCTAAGCCGACACTACACGGCCAATCAACTAGTAATAACTAGAAAATCCTGAGCAACCCAGTTTTTTAAACTAAAATAAAAAAAAATGCACACAAGGGAACGATGGGGAACTTTTAGATTTATTTATAATTATATTTTGAACAATTATACCAACTTTCAGCTGAATGTTCTTACTCTTGTGTTTTGGTCAAAATGACCGGACTATTATTAGATACCATATTACCTGAGCTAAGAAGGAGAGTTTAACTTATATTATAATGGAAATGTGTGTTGTTTGTTGCGGGTACGTACTTCATTCGATTTTAAGAACGTACTGTCTAATTTAAAAAATGTAACGACTTGTTTATCTTTGTTGCAAAATATACATTGTACATACATACATATACTCACAGCTATAAATCCCTAGAAGGCGTATCCAGAGCCAAGAAATTGGAAATTCCTCAGCCACTTACACAAGTTTTACAGAGGTGTCCGCGGAAAAAACTACATTACCCCCTAATGTCCGTCGTTTTCTCCGTGTTAATCCGGCTTTGGTTATTTAGGTGATGGTCTATCTCTATATTTCTTGTTTAGTAGTACTCAATATTAGTACCTCTGCCAACCCCTCCGGGGATATTTGGCGTGAACGTTTATGTTATTTCTTGTTTAAACCAGTTATCGTTGAAAGTTTTTATTGAGATCTACCGCAATAAATTTACTTACTTAATAAGGTACCGATGTTTGTTCGGCTCTTACTAACTCTGAGTACTTGTTAGAAACTATATACATTTTGAGAAAATGTGGTTCGAGACCAGATTTAACGTTTTAATATATTTATAGACACTCTATCATATATACAGTTCTATAAAAAGTTATCATTAAATTAAAATTCATTGACGACTGTTTGAAAGAACTGAGCGAAGGTGATGTGGACTAAAAATAAGAGGATTCATCAATAAATATCTCTTATACGCTGACCATCAAGTGTTCCTTGCATCGGCGGTATATGAGTGCCAGCCAAGAGATGGTGAATATTTATAAGTCTTTTAAAAGAAAGGGAATGAGAGTGAATGTTGACAAAACCAAGACAATGGTTTTTTAGAGAGAGGAAAGTATGACAGAATGTGAGATTGTTGTTACAAGTGGTAAGAAAGTGGAACAAGTGAAAGAATTTGTATATTTGATTAGTTTGTTTACTAGGGATGGAAAATGAGTGAAAAATATTGAAAGAAGAGTTAAAGGGAAATGCGATGAACAGTCTAATGTCGAGCCAGTCTTTGTCAGAAAAGGTAGGGTTATGCATACTGCTGTTCTAGTTTCCATACTGATGTATGGTAGTGAATGTTAGGTATGGCAGAAGAAGCATGAAATCAAAGTTAATGCAGTGAAAATGAGATCCCTCAGAAATATATGTAATGTAACGTTGTATGATAGAGCGAGGAATAGTGTGATTCGTGAACGAGTAGGTGTGAAAGATGACGTAGTATGCAAGATAGAAAATGGAGTGTTAAGGTGGTTTAGGCACATAGACAGGATGGATGAAAATAGATTTGCGAAAGAGATATAGAGCCAATATGGAGTAGGTGTAAAAGATGACGTAGTATGCAAGATAGAAAATGGAGTGTTAAGGTGGTTTAGGCATACAGAAAGGATGGATGAAAATAAATTTGCGAAAGAGATATAAGGCCAATATGGATGGTATTGCTAGTAGAGGTCGGTCTAGTAAAACGTTTCTAGACCAGATCAAAAACATTCTTATAAAACGGCGGGGTCCGAAGTGAGAAGAATAAATCAGCATGTATGAGAAGAATAATGAATGTAAGGGAAGCAAGAGAGATTTTTCAAGATCGTGCAAAGCGGTGATCAATAGTTTCTTCCTATCCTTATAATGGATGTGAGTATAATTAAATTGCATTTATGAAGAGCTTTAAAACATTAAATTTGTTTTCATATAAGCAGCTATTTTTCAACTACATAGCTCAATAGCTTCAGCCCCCGTAGCATGAGGCGTATGAGAGCGAGTATGTCATGTGAGAAATTACATACTGACAGATTTTGTATGAGCAATCTGTCAGTTTCTCACTTCTCATGTGACATACGCGCTCTCACAAGCCTCACGCTACGAGTGCTGGAACATATCGATGTGAAACACGGACAGATAGACATTACGAAACTATAAGAGTTCCGTTTTTGCGAAACCCTTGGGAAAAATTGGGTTCAATAGAATAAAGTAGGCCAAAAATTACATTCCGTTGGCGTCGTGTTCTGTTCTGTTTAAAAAATCAGAGGAAGTCGCGCTCAAGCTGATTCTGCCGTAGCATCTTTTACTGCAACCATTTCGCCGCATTTTCAGGCCCCTATATTAGATTGAATAGCACTACCCCATTTCTTCCGGTGGGTGGACGTAAGAGGCGACTAACTTTTTTGGGCGATGCGGTTGGAGACCCATCACCAACAACCTTTATTTAACCATTTTTTCCCCACTCAATTTTCCATAAGTGGCTGAGGAATTTTTAATTCCTTAGCTCTGGCTACCCCTTCTAGGGATTTATAGCCGTGAGTATATGTATGTATGTATTTTAGATTGAAAACCTTTGGATAAGACTAAAACGCAAAAAATATCGTTATCCTGTTAGCTTATCATATTCTTCAAATCCATTTACTTCTTATTGCACTTACTCGCTCATGATCATCAATGTAGAACTAGTACTTCCCATAAACTAAGAGAGCTGAAACTTGGTACAGAGATAGGGTTCAATGGCTACATAAAGGGAAAAAACTATATAAACTAGGATTTTTGAAGATCTGGAGCACCAGGAGCATTTGTGACTTTTCTAACTGCTTGTAAAATATATTCATTCCTTGTCGCCGCGCGCGCCGCTTCGAAGATCAAACGATATTTATAACTGAAGTATATAATAATATTAATTTTGGCGTTTACTAGCCGATGAGACCAACAATTAATACGGAGGTATCGTTGGTTGGATTCGTCGAATATCACCATGTATACTCACTTGGCAAAAATGACAAAGTCCAATAAATTGTTTTTGTGAGCGAGACAGAAATAAATATTAATAGGGATTAGAAGAGATATGTATGCCTATTATTATCGTCTTTGATGTAAAGAGTAGATCTCCTGGTGACTTTGTCAATATTCCAAATTTTTTAGAGGTACACAGATATATCCATCGAGACTGGTTTTTAAAAGAGTAATTGCCTTAACCTTACTTTCATTAAGTATTTGCCACAACCTTATATACTTTGGAATATTCTATTCTTCAGCCCCTTATAAAAGTTTTTGGAGAAAAGATGGTTGAATAAAGTATCATTTGTGATGGTTCTCTATCACTTCACCTACCATTTGTCACTTGTTTGTGCCTGGATCGCAGAAGCAGTCCCAAAATACATGGGTTGTAAATGTTAGATCAAAAGAAAGAGTTAATCTTTGACATAAACAATATAACTATGTGATTGTTATCATGCCCTGATTAAGGAGTCAGATAGCTTCAGAGGCCAGATTTATATAATAGCTTTAAAAAAAAAAACAATAATGCAGTGCACAAACTTATAATGATATTGAAATAATTGCGACAAAATAAAATGAAAAATATATAAAATAATTCATCAATTTGTTTTGGATTTCTCATAGACAGGTTTCCCATTCAGGTCCCAAGTGTTTTTTTGTTTCTTAAATACAAATGCCATATATATAGCTGAAACAAAAAACGAAAATTATTATCATTTGTTATTGGTATATATGTCGTAGGATGATTTGATGTTTAGGTTTTTTGCAAAAAACCTAGGGATTTTGCAAAAATCCGGATAATTAGACAACGGTTATAATATTTTCTAATCTTACTAGGTTTTTTGCAAAAAAACTAGTTGGTTTAGTAAGATTGTACTTCTTTAATGCTGATTGGCTGATTTCTGATTGCTCGCCTACACTTATTCTGATTGGTTCGTCATTGTGGTATTGAGGTATTATAACTAGAGTAATAAAGGGTAAGAAATGACAATATTTATTTGATACTAGGAATTAAATATATTTTTTTACTCTTTTGTTGGAGTAAAATTACAATCACGTTCGGACATATTATACACAGATCAAGTTACCCCAAACTAAGTAACACTTGTATTATGGGATACTAACTCAGCGATATATTTAATACAATATAATACACATATGCTCATCACATAAATGTTGCTCTCAGCGGCTCCAGCGGATCCACTCGGCCACGGATTTCTTCAATATAGGTAGGAACAATAAAGTAAGTATGTTTTAAATTGTAGTATTGAAGAATTATAGCTAGAGTTATAAAGGGAAATGACAATAGTATTTTTATACTTAAAAACTTTTTGTGACTAAAATTAAAATAACGATCAAATTAAATATAGGTAGGAACAATGAAGTAAGTACGTCTTAATTAACAACCAATCAGAGATGACGTGTTTATGGGGCACTGCAATCGACCAATCAGTGTACAGTATTCATAAAAACTGACATTTCGTTTCGGAGTCATACTAAACCAACTAGTTTTTTTGCAAAAAACCTAGTAAGATTAGAAAATATTATAACCGTTGTCTAATTATCCGGATTTTTGCAAAATCCCTAGGTTTTTTGCAAAAAACCTAAACATCAAATCATCCTACGACATATACATTACATACTATAATTTTGTACAAACTATGTATATTAGTTTGTGGTATTTAGATGGATTTATAATTGAAAATACCATTTTTTTATTTTTTTATTAACTTCCTTCCCAGATATATCCAACAAGGGAGATTACTGATTAGATATTGATGGTTAGAAGTTTATTGTAGTGCATGAGCAGGCAGGATCTGTTTGTTTTAATAACCAGTTTTTTTAACCAAACCAAGGAATTACATAATGTCTGCTTTGTTGCAAAGAGTCTACCATTAACTTAATACATGGATGCCTACACATTGTAACAGGCTAAAATGAATATGATGCAAGAAAAGAGCCCTGACAGCTTTGTTTGTGTTAGAAATTTAATAGATTTTAATGAAAACATCTATGTGTGGTGTATATGTGATGGAAAATTTTGTTTAATAATGTCAAACTAGCATTTGGTTTGGTTGCATAGAAAATATTTTATAAAGAGTTTCTTTGTTGCTTCTTCTCCTTACAAACACCTTCCAAAGCAATGGATTATTGAGTAAATAAAAAAAAAATGTTAAAAAATGATAGTATTAACTAAATCTCAAAAAATAACTGATATTTTTTATGGAAATGTCTTTTTCTTAACAATCAGAACTTGTAAAACCACAAAATGCTTAGTTTAGTTGTAGGACTCCATATTCAATAGGATAATTAAGTTGTACTACCAGAATGGAGACTAGAAAGATAAATGAGTAACTACTTTACTAGTGGTACCTATATCCACATTATTGGATAACCAGTGCAATGTGTAGGGCTAAAACAAAATTATAAAGAACTAAATGTTGTTTGTATTTAGAAAGATTATTGTGCAGGATTATCAAAGTGGCAATTAATAATCTTTGTCTAAATGCCAATGCCCAATGGGAAATAATGCTGTGAGTATATGTAGGTATGCATTGTTGTGCAAATTAAATAAAAAAAAATAACTTACTAGCAACTTCCCATTCTGCTGTACTCATAGTTCCCACCTGAACATTTTGATTGGATTTGGCCATACTTTCTATAACTTTCTTTGCATGCTCATATTCCAATTCATCAGCAATCAGTTCCTTTCCAGGAGGAGCAGGATAAGTTTCCAAACACATGACACGGTTTAAAAGTTGTTTATGGTTAGTAGAGAAATCTTTAAAAAAATCTTCAAATCTGGCTTTGTAAACCAATTCTAGACCAAACTCAGCTGCTAATTTAACTAGCATTTGAAAGTTTATTAAGAATTCGGGACAATTAACAACACCTTCTAATTGAAAATCATATTTAGCACCAAATAATGGGCAACATTCTTTCTCATCAAATAACATTTTAATATTATAAATTCTATTCCCAAATTTACCATTGTTTTTTTTTGCACGAGACATAATTTCATTAGCATCAGGTGTAGTACCAAAAAAATACCCACCATAACGTAAACATTCTGAAATGTTAGTCAACATTCTTCGTGCTTGTGCATAACTCTCAAAACTATAATGCAAACCAAATTGACAACTTACAACATCAAATTTGATAGAGGGGTCTGCATACTTATCACGAAGTGTTTCTTTAGTACAATCTGCTACAATAAATTCAGCTTTAAAAGTTCTATTACATCTATTTTTTAGTTCCTCATATCTGTGTTTGCATTGCTCTATTGACACATTGGCAATATCTGCAAATATTACCAAATCCGCCCTGGCTTTTTTCCATTTACTTAAATCTCCACCTTTGCCACAACAAATATCAAGGACATTAAGTGATTTTCCGTAATCTTTCTGTCTGATCTTATCAACGTACTCCATAATTAGTACACTTTTAACCCAGTTATTGAAATTTCTAAGGTAAAATATTGGAGATTCTAATCGTACTTTTAAACCTTTATCTTCTATATGATTGTAATGAGCAGCTACTATCGAACCATGTTCCTCTTTATTGTCATTATCTTTAGTGTTACAATGTTTTTCATCATCTTCATCTGTATTAACACTGATAGAAGTTTGTTCTTCCTTTAAATCTAATTTATCTTTAGTAACATTTACCTCACCCTCGCCGTCTGACACCTTTTCATCACAATGTTTTACTTTTTTAACATTATCTTCATAATCAAATTCTCTGGCCCTTTTTAAATTAGTTTTTTCCATAACTTAATCTTAACTGCTAGCACCGTATATCATGAAACTAAACTTAACTTACTATTGTCGTCTAATAAATGGAAAAATAATATAACAATTTTATGCTTTTGCTATAATTTACTATTTGTCAAAGAGTACATTTTACAGCTATTATTTGTTATGTTTTTTTTTTGTTTAAGCGTTTTGTGGTCCTGGTTTCTGAACCTTTTTTGGTCCAACTCAAAGTGTACGTCTCCAACCATATGATACAATAATCTGTGGTCTGTGGGTCCAACCAAGTCCAACCAAACCTTTTCCAAGTATATGAACTGAATGTAAGTGCCATAGATTTATTATGCTATACTTACGTAAGTATATAGATTGGCGATACAAAGACGACAGGCGTGACCAAATAAAAGTACAAAGGTGTGCGTAAATGAGTGTGTGTGCGTGACATTAGTACGGCGAATTCCATAGTAGCCCTACTAAAATTGATAAAAACTCACATATTTGTTATTTTCGCCATTTTGAAAACATTACAGTAATTGTAATATAATGATGATAGAAGATATTCTTTATCATATATTTGCATTGAAAACTTTGGTAACTAGAGTAACTATAATAAAGCATATAGACTGGTAATCGTCTGGTAATAATGATTACAGACTTAATTTGATCATGAATGGCTTAAAATTTTGTTTGCCAAAGAAAAAAGAAGTATTTGATTTAGATTATGTGCTGTTAAATATTAATAACTTTATCAAAAAATCAACAAAGTTAATACTAAAATACCAGAATTAACGTAAATAAGACAATTATTTTGTTGTACAAAACCGTTGTAGGCCTTAGAGCATACATAACTAGAGAGATAAAGAATACGTCACGACGAGCAAGAAAAGGATAGCTAATTATAAAACTCTCAAAGATAGAAAGAGCTACTGTGGCAAACTGTTCAAAGTGACAGTTTGCCACAATCTTGTTAGAGAAATACGCTTTGTTTACTTCATCGATTTTAGATAATATTGTGCAAATACGTGAAACAAATCATATTTTGGACTCGTAGGAAGTAAGTTTGTTTAGGGTAGAGACCTTGTTTATGTGATCGTGCTTTAAAAATAGGTAAATAAAAAATTTGGGCTGCAGTTATCGAAGCGAGTAAAAAGCCCCAGATGGATCAATTTGCAGTGGCGTATCAAAGAAAACTCGGAGTGTATTTACAGTTTATGAACCTTATTAGATTTATACGTTTCACCTGTGTTTTTAACTTAATTCTAAACATAACCTTCAACAACAAAAAACAACGGTGTTGCCCACTTCAAAATCACAATAATCCTATAGAAGTAAGAATTCATCATGTGAATAAGATAATTACTATGAACAAGGAAAGTATTCGGAACTAATTAAATAAAATATTGTTTAAAAGACAGTAACTTTGATTGTTGATTTAAACTATGTTGAATTTGACTAAGGTAACGTGTATTAAATTATAATGAATATTTGATTTAAAGAGTTGTTTTATTTTACATACATACGTTTACTCACGGCTATAAATCCCTAGAAGAGGTAGCCAGAGCTAAGGAATTAGAAATTCCTCAGCCACTTTTGGAAAGTTGAATGGAGAAAAGATGGTGAAATAAAGGTTGTTGGTTACGGGTCTCCAACCGCATCGCCCAATAATCTCTTAATAGCCCCAATACCGTTAGTCGCCTCTTACGTACACCCACCGGAAGGTATGGGGTAGTGCTATTCTAAGCCGACACTACACAGCAAGCATTTTGCATTTTGACATTCGAAATTTTTCAAAAGCTAAAATGGTCAAAATGTAAAAAAAACAATGTCGTGTACGCCTTTAAGGGTTTTCACAACTAAATTTTTATTAATGTAAAATTAACAATTATTATGTCTGTTGTGTTAACTGCCGGTGTGCCTTATTTAAATAAATAAATGATCTGTTATAAGACCTTTAAATAACATATTACGTTTATAAGTGTCTCTAGTAGTAGTAGTCTCGTTACCCTATTAGAATGATTTTTAAACTACGTTTTTATTCCCACCGAGTAGCCATGGTACAGATTTCGGTGGTACTCGTTAGGTACTCGTAGTTGTTGTCTATTTATGGATTAGTCATTGTTAGTAGATATGTGTTGTATTTTAGTTTATTGTTTGCTCATAATTTATCTATTTATACACTTATTATTTGAGGACATTTGCCATATATGTTCAGTAACATTATATGTTTGTCGTTATTGAAAGCATGAGAAAAGTCTATCAAATTACCACAAGCGAAGCAAAATTGTTTTTGTGTCAACACCGATTGTACGAAGGAGAGACATATATAACTCCCGCGAGTTAACATGACACCTGGCTCGACAAAAAACCCTCCCCCCGCTATCCCGCGCAGCGCCTCGCTCTCGCCAGTAGCGTTAGCATCTCTGGACGAGCGCAAAATGTGTCACTTCAGTGAAAAGAAAGATATATATCAATTGGGGGTACTGAAGTATATCTTTCATTTAGTTCACTAGTTCATTTAGGTAGCAGGTTTAGCAACCGTGATAGCCCAGTGGGTAGAACACTCGGTTATCGTGCAAACGACTAATGTTCAAATCCTGGGTCGGGCCTACACCAATTTGTCTTTTCTAAAGACATATGTGTGGTTAATTTATCATGGTTGTTAACGGTGAGGGAAAACATCGTGAGGAAACCCACATGGCTGATTAGTACTTAGTCATGTGACAGTGTATTCGTACAAAACGGCGATAGGCCTGCCCCCTATCACGTGAGTACACTGTCCATGCAAAACGTGGGTACTCTGAACACCAGGTGACAAAGTCACGTGATGTTCAGAAGTATTAGTACCTCTGCCAACCCCTTCGGGGATATTCGGCGTGAACGTTTATGTTATGTTATGTTATGTTCATTTAGTTCAGTTCACACAGAGTCGAAGAGTCACTGAAGCGAGTTATCTGAACTATTAGTATGTGAAGTATGATATTGATGAATTGATAAGATTCCATTCAAAAACTACAATAACGATAATAATTCATACAATATTTAGAATTTCTTTAAAATTGATATTTATTAATAAGTAGCCTTGTCTATCAACCGAAATGAATAAAAAATGCCATAAGTTCTAAAATAACATATGCTATTCATTATTCAGTTCTGTTTTTTCAATTTGTTTAGTGGTAGTCATAACTAAGTTGGGTTATTGGTAGCTTCATACTGTGTATATAAATTGCATAACATAATAAATAACTCGAATGTAAATCCGAACACACATAAATAACTGTAAGATATTTTAAATTTTCAAACAAAACATGAGCAACAAATTGTATATGCAATAATATCTCAAGCTGAACTATGACATATTTACACGAAAATATTTCTTTTCCCCACTCAACTTGCCAAAAGTGGCTGAGGAATTTCTAGTTCCTTAGCTCTGGCTACCCCTTCTAGGGATTCATAGCTGTGAGTATATGTATGTATGTACCCCGTCACACAACAAATGCAGCTATTTCTCAATTCATCATTCATGCATGCATGCATGTAATTATACTATTTATTTAACGTATTTTGATAAGTTATTACGATAGATGTAATTTAATAACTATTAATAACAAATAAATATATATACAGAGTATAAAGTAATCAGTGCTACAGCCAAAGGCTTTGTACCCATTGCGAAGGCAATGTACCCAACATACTGAACAATATCTGATATAAAAATATTCAAATTTTACCTACCAATAAAATTTTTATTATGTTTCCTGAAGTCCGAGGTCCAATATATGAGAGTACGTTTCCTTTGACACACTGTGTTACTCTGTGGTCGCTACGAATCTTCTTACCTCTTACTCTATGATACTGATACCTGTTATCAGCTGATTGAAGTGAATGACCGCGTTTTCTTCATAGAGTTCACTCAGGATTTTCTTCATTATTAATCTCATGGTGATGAGTCCACCAGGAAGAAATCACCTTGGACCTCGGACTTCAGGAAACATAATAAAAATTTTATTGGTAGGTAAAATTTGAATATTATGTGTTCCGTTCCGTCCGAGGTCCAATATATGAGAGACTTGTTTGTTATCTCCTGGTGGTCTATGAAAAATGAAACGCAATAATCTGATAAAGAAATAGTGTAATAGGTACTGCGTTAAACTATTATTTAGTATAAGGTAAGCAAAGTAAGAAGTTCAAAATTAACCTAATATTTATATTAATTTAGCAATTTAATCAACTGAAAAGAAACATGATAATGATTTCTCACTGTTGATTCTTGTATCGTTAGAATCAACTATAGATTTCTGGTAATACTTCCTAAAGGTCCCTTCGTGCTGCCAATTGGCTTTAGCCAATATATCGTTAATAGGATATTTTTCTAACCAATTCAATGAAGCAACGGTAGACCTTAAGCTACCTGGTGAGGTCTGCACACCTGCTTCACTGAGTTGTCTCTTTACCCATCCCCCGATAACAGTAGGTGACGCAGATTTAACAACATTTCCCCTGACTGAAATAAATAGATTTACTATAGATCCCCTAAAACATTGAGTGCATTGTTTTAGAGTCCTTAACCAAAATACAGGATCTATAATTACATCGTCTGCCTTTAACAAAGTCCAACTTGATTGCCGATGTGAAACACTATCAGTTTTTGAACCGAACAATGGATGAAGGATAATAGAGTCACCCCTATCAATAAAATGATCAGAATCACAACATAAAAGGGATAAATCGTGGACTCTACGACCCGAGGTTAAAAGTAGAATTGATGCTGTTCTTGAAGATACCTCAAATATATTATTTATGTCTGGAAAGTTATTCTTTAAATGTCTTATGAAAACTCTAGCATCCCAGATTGGCGCTTTCGGTGCGACGGGTTTTGCTAACGAGATTGCTCTTAAAATATGTTTAACTAAATGGTTTGACGTGATGCTAATTTCTGACAGTGTTTCACATACTGAAGCAATGACTGATTTATGTACAAGAATCGTACGATAGGCTAGCCCTTCAGTGACATGTTAATATGCTAAGTATCTTGCCACATCGTTAGGTTGTGGTAACTGCGAATTTATACTATTTGTATGACACCACCTCGACCATCTCTCCCAGATAGGAGCATAGGTTATTCGAGTTGAAGGTCTCCAACACGATGCTAAGAGCTGTTTTTCTTCAGATGACCAGGAACTAGTTAGGGAATCCCACCCGAAATGAGCCAGGCTTCGAACTTCAGGTGACTGATTTGTGGGGGAGCCCGCTTCGTTTTCGTGTCTATTAGGTTGAGTTCGAGATTCGGTATCTTGAGAGGTGTCGTCAGTGCTCTGTTTTTCAGGTCCGGCAGCCAAAAGGGTTTTGTCCATTTTGGGGCTATTATTATGTAACGACCCCCGGACGTGTTGAGATGGCTTAAAACCCGAGGAAGAAGGCTGGGTGGTGGAAATATCCAAGCCAGGTCGAATGTCCAGGATCTGCTGAACGCGTCGTGAAAGTAAGCTTTCGAGTCTGCCAAGTCTAGCGAGACATAGTTTGGAACTACGTGCGCTGTTTTCGAGGCAAATAAGTCCACGTCTGGGTAACCCCATCGTAGAAAGATTTCCGATGTTACCTCGCTTTGTAGATGCCACTCGGAGCCCTCTCGATTCCTTGATAGTTGATCTGCCTCGTTGTTGTAGATCCCTGGAAGGTAATGCGGGATGATTGTTATGTCGAGGCGATCCGCCAGAGTCAACAACGTCTTGATCAGCTCGTTGAGGTGGCGTGACTTGGTCCCTCCTTCCTTTTTTATGTAGGCCACCACAGTCTTGTTGTCGCTCTGCAGAATGACATTTGAGTGTGCCAAAGTACTTCCTTCGCTGGAGACTGCTGCTATTACTGCGTAGAGCTCTTTTCGATTGCAGTGCCAATTCTGTTGTTTCAGATCCCAGACGCCGTGAATTCTCCTGTTGTTTACCACAGCTCCCCATCGGACATCGGATGCATCCGTGATGACATAGTTGGTTGTGCGCATCTTCGGATGAATTCGACTTCGCTGATCGACATTTTCTACCCACCACAGAAGCTCTTCTTGAACATCGTCTGGAAACGGATGTGTCTTTTTCGGAGCTTTCCTTAGTATCGAGCAGTGTCGCTGCATCGCTCGGCAATGCAATCTTCCCCGAGGGGTGATGATGGTCGCAAAGTTGAGAATCCCTAAGAGGCGTTGCGCCTGCTTGAGGGTCCAACTGCCAGCAATGATGCGAGTCGATAGGTTTTGGTGAATCTTCACGATTTTGTCGGACGGTAACGCCTTGTAACCTGTTTGTGTGTTCCAGTTTATCCCTAAATACTCTATATTCTGGGTTGGAATAGTCATCGATTTCTCTAAGTTTATAAACCAGCCCAGTTTCGTAAGAAAGTTTTGGGCTTGATGTACCTGGTGCAATAGAACCCCCTTGTCTTGGTGGACCAGAATGTAATCGTCGAGAAAAACTGCTATGCGTAAGCCTGCTCGTCGTAACACTTCTGCGGTCCAATTGGTCACTGAGGCAAAAATACGAGGAGCCACTGAGAGGCCGAAAGGCAGACAAGTCATTTGCATCAGCTTGTTGTCGTAGCTGATCCTGAGAAAGCACCTGTGCTCCTCTTTTATTGCCAAATGATAGTAGGCTTGGCTGAGATCTATCTTCACCATCCAATCTCCCGGTTGTAGGAAGTGCGGGACCCGATGGTGATGGAACAAACGGAATGGTTTGGGTTCCAAAAACTGATTCAAGGCTTTTAGGTTGAATACCAGCCTGTGTTTGCCGTTGTCTTTGGGTCTTAAGAACATTGGTGAAATGAAGGAAGGGGTGCGTGGTGCTGGTTCTATAACATGGCAACTCAAAAGTGTTTGAATCTCGCAAGAGAGTTGAGGAGTTGTCGGAGTTTGAAACTGTGCCATTACCTCCATTGTCGGGAATACGAGAGGGGGCTTCTTGGTGAATGGTATTCGAATTCCCGAAATTAGTATGGTCTGCGGCGGATGAAATTGAATCCAAATGTCGTGATACCGCCTTAGACAGCCCCCCGAAAAATTTATATAGTCATTTTTTATCAGATTTGTTTGACACTCTTTTTGCGTCCCTCCCCCCGTTTTTCTTACCTCTAAAATGTTGTGGCTCACGTCTCGAGCTTGCATCATATTTATGGGAAGACTTACTCGCGGGGGCACGAAAGGAAGAAGTCGGTATTGGAGACAGAATGCGTTTAGAACTCGCGGGATTCAGAGAGGGATCTGGACGTTTTCCGAGTTTTTCAACTCCCCCTATTTTTTGAACATAATCTGATAAACATTTTGGGTTGAATAGATATTCAGATGATGGAGGAATGTTTGCTATATCTTGTTTTAAAAATTTGCAATTTACGTTTTTTAGGATATAATCACGTCGCGATTGCAGTACTTCCGCTCTCTTCCCACATATTATTTGGAGAATGTCATGCGATACATTCTTGTAACTGGAATCTTTACCAAAAAGACTGTTGAGTTTTTCGTAAAGTCCATTTGGGGTAAGTTGGTCCCCGATTCCCGAAGACCAGTCAATAAGGCTCTGGAGCGCTAGATTAACTGACTCATTCTGGGCTAAAAACGCATTTGATAGAGCAGCTAGGCTGCGTTCTATTTTATACCAGCTTGAAGAAGTAGTGGGCCCTTCGAAGCGCCGCAGTTCTCCATTTACTCTTAAATCGGTAAAAGCTGGAAAGGCTACGTATTTCTTTTGGACGTCAGAATATCGTACACTACCCCAATCTGGTTTATCAAATCTTTGCATTTCACTTATTTTTAGTACACGTTGTGGATTGGCTGGTGGCACAGCTGGTTCTTTAACAGAAACCTCCAACTCAGCAATATCTTTAAAACCTTGTTCTGTCACTGTTGGTGGTCGTAGGAAATCACTAATAGTCGAAGTGCTAGGGATCAATGGAGCACCCGTGTTAAAAACCGCAGAGGTACCTGCAGCTGTCTGAGAATTTAAGTATTTTCCCTGACTCGTTTGTACACTACTGGCATAGCTGGCTTGTAAGAAATTGTTTATATGACCAGGGCCGCGCCGACCCCAGGCAGCGCCTGTGTGCGGAACCTCTGAAGCGCCTCTTTTTAGGGTTCCCTACCAAACGGTAAAACGGGACCCTATTACTAAGACTTTGCTGTTTGTCTGTCTGTCTGTCTGTCTCCAGGCTGTATCTCTTAAACCGTGATAGCTGGAAAGTTGAAATTTTCACAAATGATGTACGTACGTACATGTACTCAAATGAGACTTGTTCTATAAGCGCAACAGATGTTTTGTTGTTTACTAGGATATGTTGGGCCTATTTTACCTACTTACTTATATTAAAAAATAACTTTCAGGTAACAAAAATAATTTAGGTGGCGCGGGCGCGGCGCCCTTATAGTCCTGGCGCCTGTGTGCGCCGCACACTTCGCACATAAGGGCGGCGCGGCCCTGTATATGACTTACCAGCTGTTGTGAAAGTACCTCAAAACGTCTATCCAGGCTAGAGTCAGTGCTAGACAGACTTCTTCTTCGTCGTTTGTTAAGCGGTGACCCCTCACAGGAGCTTTCAGAGTCGCTGCTAGACGCTGAGCGCGAACTGCGCTTGCGCTGTCTGATAGGGGTAGAGTTTTCTACCGGATTTTCGTTTGTTTCACTATTCATTATACCCGAACTAGCACACGCGCTTTATCGAATTATCGTACAAAAAGGGCGGTTTAAAAGCTATTGTAACTCGCACTTCACTTTACTTATAGCACCTAAGTTTACGCGTAGTAACTTACTTAATCGGTAAAGTTATTAGAAAATACTTTTAAATCTAAAATTGCTCTGGCGGCGGGTGGCGACTTGCACTTTCAAATAATAATACAAACTACGTCGTAACCGTTTATCGAACGCCGCACGCGATATCGTAATTAAGTTTAACAAATTTTGTCACTACTATGAATACTAAATTCAAAGAATTTTACTTAAATTGCGACCAACTAATACTGCGTGGTCAAAAGGAAACGCAATAATGCAGAAAATCCTGAGTGAACTCTATGAAGAAAACGCGGTCATTCACTTCAATCAGCTGATAACAGGTATCATAGAGTAAGAGGTAAGAAGATTCGTAGCGACCACAGAGCAACACAGTGTGTCAAAGGAAACGTACTCTCATATATTGGACCTCGGACGGAACGGAACACATAATAAATTTGCAACTCAATAAAAAAATAATTGTTCCCCATTTAAAAAAGATCAGCTGACTTTTTTGCACTCAGTACTTTTAACAAACGTCAATCTAGCCAGGTGTCATGTTAACTCGCGGGAGTTATAGGGTGCCACGCACGTTATCTGCCTATAGGAAGTTGGTCTGAGTTATAGGCCGTTATCGTGTCCGTGAGAGATCCTGCCTTTGTTGATGTTTATGCTATGACGCTTGTCACTTACTGCCAATCTATGGATTCTATATCTATGGAGTAGCCAATACTTAAGAATTAAAATTTCCTCAGACACTTTTTGAAGTTGAGTAGAGAAAAGATGGTAAGTAAAGGATGGTGGTATTAATAGGATGATAGAGTATCTAGAAGAATATAATTTCAAAAGCCCCAAACCAAAAAGCTAAGTTGCCTCTAACGATGCGCGGCTAGAAAAATATGCTATGGTAAGCCGATACTACTCAGCATCTTATTTTACTTATATTATTTATTTGAAATAGAAAGGTCAAAATAGTTTTCACTATATTTTCTGTGCTAACTATTTTCTTAGTTAAACAATAAAAGCTCCGAAACACACGAAAAGATGATTAATTTTGGTTACATTATTTATCTTATTTTCATGGTATCCTCGTTATAAATATTATTTAATCGATTACCAAACTTAATAAATTGTTTATCTTCAAGTTGATAGACGACAATAATAATTAAAACAATTTATTTAAAGTTAATAACCTGCATTTTATCAAATTTTGTATATTATATAAGTGTGAATATGTTTTTCTTTGAAATTAATCTCGCCCGGCAACCGTGCGTGCGGAACACACTCCTCTGTTCCTGGCTCTCGTTCTAGGACAAGTCTATATTTGACGTCGTCGTTCGATAGATTATAGCCTTTATAGGCTTCATTGCGAGGTAATTAATTGCAATGTTATGTACGATTATTTGTTAGTGCGCTCTTTATTTTAATTAGTACCTCCATGATACACTCAACTATGTACGAGTGTTTTTGATAGCAAGTTGGATAAATGTTAATGGGGTATCAGATGCCGAGTTTTCATTGTCCAAGTTAACACCCAAACTGTGATTCAAAAGTGCGATTGACGTCAAATCTTGATAAGAAGATGGTGGACCCCATCCATACCACTACGATCAATATCGTCTGTGCACTACGACCAAACTATGACCATACTTAACTTTTCAAGCAAGAAGAAGCACTGCTTCGCGAGCTCCTTAGACTTCTAACCTTACTGGACTATAGTATTTCTAGGTAGATGGGTTGTCTGAGTGTTAACAATTTCTAGATTTCATGTACATTAATACTTAAACTGGGTCAGGAAGAGAAAATTACCATGTTTAGATATAAAAATAACAATTTAAGAGTCAATTAATACATATATTGAAATTTATGGCCGTGAGCATATATATATATATATATATACTCACGGCCATACATTTCAAAAAGAGGTAGCCAAAGCTTTAAAGCTGGAAATTTCTCAGCTACATTTGGAAGTTGATACTGTTGATACTTTATTTCTACCATCTTGTCAGGGGACACTAAAGTATCGTTGGCGATGGGTCTCCAACCGCATTGCCTAAACCCACTTAAAAAAGCCCCATACCCTTAGTCGCCCCTAATGACACCCGTGGGTAGTGACATTCTAAACCAGCACTACACGTCAATTCAATTGAAATTATGTTAATTTATGCTATTTGAAGTTATGTACATTAAACTTATGTACTATAAACTTATATACCAATTTTAAATTTTATTTATTTCGTATATGAAACCTAAAATTCGTTTCTATGTGAAATTTTCCCGTGATTATCTTTATTTATTTTATCCGTTACTTATTTTAAGTTTAGACATTTTAGACTTATTTATTTCAACCTTATATATTCTGAGGGACCTCTTGAAAAGAGGATGCACCAATTTCTTCTTTGATTGGCAGTAATGTTGATTTGAACAACGCAATGGGTGATTTAAGTGACAGTGAGATTAGTGTGGTAAAAATAATGAAAGCAATGAAAAGTATGAAAGTAGGGAAAGCGGCGGGGTATGACAGGGTTAGTATTGAAATGTTGAGGGCTGGTAAAGGGTTAATGGCTTCATGTACTTCCTTTTCTAGAAGTGCTGGTCGAGTTGAAAAGTTCCACAACATTGGTGCAGAGCGGTAATTGTGTCCCTATTTAAAGGAAAAGGGTCACACCAGGAAGCTAGAAACTACCGCGCAATTCAGCCTACTCAGCGTTGTCGGTAAATTGTATGGAAAAAACATTTATTGAAAGAGTGAGGAACGAAACAGATAACATTTGGAATATGCAAGCAGGATTTAGGAAGAGATTGGGCTGTGTCTATGAAATCTTCTCTTTAAGGAGCATCACCGAAAAGGAGCATTACTCGTTCATAGATTCGGAGAATGCGTATGATAGGGTGCCGGGTGGTGAGAAAGTATTTATGGGACGTGTTGTCCAAGTTCGGTTTGCGGAGCAAAGACATACGTGCATTGGTATCACTCTGTTAGGATTCTAGTGCTGTTAAGAGCAAGTGATACTTGCACCGTCAGTTGAAGTGTTTCAAGAGATGATAAATGTTGCATTTGCGTCATTTGAAAGAAAGGGAATGAAGGTGAATGTGAATAAAAACAAAACTAGGGTTATTGAGAGAGAGGAGAATATGAATTTCGTGATTGAAATTAAAATAAGGAAGTGGAAGAAGTGAAAGAGTTTGTATATCTGGGAAGTATGGTTACTAGGGATCAGGGTCTGATTAAGGGGAGGGCAACCGGGGTGAAAGCCCCGGGGCCTCTACAACGGGGGGCCCCCACAATAGAGTCTTCAGAAAAAAAAACTTTTAAATTCCAACTAATAAACTAGTATGCATCTTTTCCTTTGATCCTTTTTTGAGTTGTGTTAGTTACACTATTTATAACTCACAAACCACTGAACCGATTAAGCTGAAAACTGATAGGGAGGTAGCTTAGAATACTTTTTACTTTTACTTTTATAATATTATAAATTTTTATCCATATATTATTTATGATTAAAAACTCACAGTAGAGTAGGAAGCACTATTCGCGTACTCAACAGTGTCAATACATTTTTGATAATTTTTACGCCTTATTATAAATAGAAAAGTTTTTTTAAAATACCGTGATAGCCCAGTGGGTAGAACACTCGGTTATCGTGCAAACGACTAGTGTTCAAATCCTGGGTCGGGCCTACATCAATTTGTCTTTTCTAAAGACATATGTGTGGTTAATTTATCATTGTTGTTAACGGTGAGGGAAAACATCGTGAGGAAACCCACATGGCTGAGTTGTACTTAGTCATGTGACAGTGTATTCGTACAAAACGGCGATAGGCCTGCCCCCTATCACGTGAGTACACTGTCCATGCAAAACGTGGGTACTCTGAACACCAGGTGACAAAGTCACGTGATGTTCAGAAGTATTAGTACCTCTGCCAACCCCTTCGGGGATATTCGGCGTGAACGTTTATGTTATGTTATGTTTTTTTTATGTTGGTTCGTCGGTAACGAATTGTCTCAGAAACAGCTCAGCCGATTCCAATTCACCAATGGGAAGCGAACACATTTAGAACTAGCATAGTTAATATATTATCACGCTTAATATTATAGGGTTTCAGCGGCAAAAAATACTTATCACTACCGTACAAAGCCTATATATAGATATTTTTCGAATATATTTTGAATAACCATTGAGGAATGATCACCTTTTAGAGTTTCCCATGTTGTGTAAGTCTATGGGAAACTATTGTAAATAAATCTCCTATCTTTTTAATTTTGTTCAGTTTTTAGCTCCTAATTTAGGCATGTGAAGCTTTATTGCCCACATATTATTTTGTATCTTTGACCCATGAGGCTAGATTTTAAGACTTAATGGTTTTCTTTTATGTGTTCTAAATTGAACAAATTGTGTTTTGAGCAAGTTGATTTGTAATTAGTTAGCATTTAACCATTGTCTTATAATTTCCAGTGTCATTTTTATCTCTCTTTCGAAAGGCTTTAGATTTTTGCTTTTTATAATTAATATAGTAGCGCTTTGTGTTAATAATATAGTAGCTAATATTCATTTAGTGCCAACAGTTTTTGGGTTGCCAATCTATTGTTACTTAAAGTTTTACAGGCCAACCCTTCGTTCATTATCAAAATAAACGTTACAAATTGTTACAATTACAACGTTACCCACCGAATTTAGTGAATTACCGCTGAAATTAGCAATAAAGAAGTCGAAATTAGCAAACACCCACCGTTATTATATAACATATTATTTTCCGATTTTAAATAAACCTAATGTCGGTGAATATTACTAATTTCGCTGGCAAAGTGGAGAACAATATTTTTTTTGCCAATGAATTCTTCGATATTAGCACAGGAAAACTGCGGGAAAAATTAAACGAAAACTGAAGGAGTAATAAAAAACGATCCACAGAACGTAGCAAAAGCAAATTCAGTGCCACCGATGCTTACGACTTACTTTAATAGCACGACACAACGTGGTCAAGTCCGGCGATGACAGGTGCACCATTGCCATGTATGCGCAGGCAGACCCATTAGGATCCCTCTGTCCCTCATCATTTCTATGTTATCTCAATCTTTGGTTCATCCATCGATCTTAGGTGTTTTTTCAGCACACTTGTGTTGTTGGCCATAAGTACCAACTTAATGGTGGTCTCACAATCAGGTTCATAATTTCGAAAGGCAGACGTAGGTCATCTATTGAACTTAGAAATATGTTTTTCCATAGCGGTTTTTTAATCTAAAATTGTAGTTTATTTTAAATATACTTTGACTCTTCACCTAGGTCTCGTTTTATTGTATAAGAAACAAGAAACATTTGTAAGAAATAACCGTGTGTAAAACGATAGTATCGATTTTAGTCACGCCGGCCGCCGAAACAAAATACGAGGGGCATGCCAATAGAAGTTAGAAACTCTTTTCTCATTTAATTGACAATGGCAAGCTATACACCATCTTATAGGCTGGTTTTTTATTGACATATTAGAATGTAGAACACACTTCTTTTATTTATTTTTTATTTGAATGAGCATCATTTTTCCGAGAATCTGGCGGGAATTCACTTGCAACAATGGAGCTCAGTCGACATGATTTTCGATTTTCGCGTCTTCAAAGCACCATACAGTCGCGCTTTCGACTGTATGGTGCTATACATTATTTTTTATTTGAATGAGCATCATTTTTCTGATAATCTGGCGGGAATTCACTTGCAACAATGGAGCTCAGTCGACGTGATTTTCGATTTTCGCGTCTTCAAAGCACCATACAGTCGTGCTTTCAGGACGAGCCAACTCCAACGAAATGTCGCCGTGCACGAAGCACACGGAAACAAATGGTCGCCTCGTTTTTCCGCAAAACGGGTCATATTGCTAATGTTGTGCTAGAAAATGAAAGGACGGTGAACTCCGAATGGTATGTGACAGTTTGTGCTCCAACAGTAATATCAGCTTGGTGTGACAAGCGACCGAAGTCAGGAATCCGGCACCTTCTCTGGCACCACGACAATGCGGCGCCGCATACGTCTGCCAGAACACTAGACTTTTTCAACTCAAAAGATGTGTCAATTCTCCCTCACCCACCATATTCCCCTGACGTAGCGCCTTGTGATTTTTACTTGTTTCCAAAAATCAAAGAAAAACTAAAGGGGAAGAGGTTTGAAAGCAAAGAAGATGCGCTGGTTGCCTATAATTTCGAGATTTCTGAGGTATCTAAAAAAAGTGGGTCACAGGTATTTTCCAATTGGTTCCAATCCAATTCAGACGTATGGAAAAGTGTATACGTGCTCAGGGTGAATACTTTGAAAAGATCAATGCTTGTAATAAAGAATAAATTTTATAATTTTTGAGTATTTAGTTTCTTTTGGTATGCCCCTCGTACCGCTTGTGCAATTCACCCTTATAGCATGGTTTATTAGATATAGCGTGGTGAAAAATAGACAGATATCGAAGTCTTAGTTAAAGGGTCCCGCTTTTAATTAGGTGGAGTATTTTACTTAAATAGAAGAATTCCTAAAAAGCTGCCGGGGGATGTCGCACGGCCGATGGAGAGCCAGGTGGGTTGTGGCGGAGGGGAAGAAAATCGACACCAAACCATACGAGGAGACATTAACCATGTAACAAATATCGAGTATGGTGAAGACTAGTGAGCCGAGCAAAGGCTTCGGATATGGCGCATGATCCAGCAACACATATCCAACCCCAGGAGCGAGACAGCATCGACTACTGGCGCGATACACCTCGCGGGGGGCGAAGGAAGTGCACCATTAGAGCCGATCGCATCTTGGATAAATTGGAACCCTCCATTGTTCAAAAGGCCTCCAAGAGAGAGCAGTCAAAAGACATCAGATCTTCAACCCATATGGTTTACTTTCACCGGGCAAATACCATCAACGGAGGGAGAACAATATGTCCGAGCCTTTGAAGATCGATCAAGGTTTGCTGTGACACTTGTCACCACGTTCTTGATAGATCTGTCCTGAATGTATCAAGGACTTAATCAAAGAGCAGATCTTCGGGACGGGGCCTACTCGGACGCTACGGTACAGCTGGCCTTCCGGAGATTGCCGAATTAATGTTAAGTATCAGATAATTAATTATGCTCAGTCATTCATCAGTTTGAGAAAGTGTCATAATACCTACTTTAAGTAATGATTATATAAACTTTTTAATATCAATGATTTCGCAGCATAACAAAGAAAAGCAAAGCATCACCATTGTATTGTGAGCTAACTTCAGTTCATTCGCGTGACAGAGTTTTTGTTGAATTGATCGAGTAAGAGCAGGAGGGCGGGCGCCTTCGAGGATCTCGCTCGCGCGGCTGGAAGCAGGCGGCGGCGGTGGCGGGGGCCGATGCCGTTACGAGGTGCTCACGCGCAACGCGCGACAGCCACACGTTGCCACGACGACCACTCGCCTACCTGCGATACCTTCATTCACTTCGTGCGCGAAAGTCATTTCTCCAATAGGAATACTTCCCGTGTTCATCTGTGCCGTGCATAAAATTAGGATCAGTATATTCTACTTAGTTATTTATAAACAAGGAGCAGTATTTCCCGATAAGCGAGTTGCGTTTGCAAAATTGGTGTAACAATTGTTGCAAAACACAACCTTGTTGATGTTACGAGAAAGTAAGTGACGTCAGACCGATTCGCGCGATCATATGTTGGATTTAGACTAGTGGACACGGATGCAGTGTTGGAATGTGATTAAGTGAATAGACATTATGGTGTTGTGTGAGGCTTTTGAAAGGCTTCAAACTGTTTGCTGTGAGGGTTAAGGACTGCAGAACCGCGCATCAGCGCGGATTCTATGCATGAACCATGCGTAGAAAAAGATGAGCCAGGATGCCGAGAGCTTGGTAATATCATTATAATTATACCCATACTCACTAATGTTTTAACTGGAAAGTATCAACTGTTTAGTTACGAAGTTTCTAACTCAAAATGTATTCGTCTGTTTATTGGACTTAAATCTAAAGTACCCTGACGGATTTAATAACGTATTCTTATAGGATGTTTTCGTGACATACCTTAGTTTCGAATGAGGTATTAATTAGCTTTACTATATTATTAGCGTTAAAATATATTACTTGCCATACTTTCGTAAATTGAACTAGTTATAATGATAAATGTATGGTTAATTTTCTCATATCGTGGCATGTCAGTTAGAATAGCATGACCCAATCTTCTTTGAAATGTCGTACGAGTTGATTGAAGGTCCCAAGGGAATAAGGTACTGGTGTTTGATGTGATAGAAAACATTTGCGATGATTCTTCTCTCACCCATCCTCTTGCCCTCTAATCTTCGCAGAGTACGCGAGGAATTCTTGATTTCCAAGTTGAGGCTATATCTTCTAAGATTGCCGTCATGATTATTGGTGCGTAGGTTTGTTTAAGGAAACAAAAAAGTACGATCGAGTAAATGTAATTTAACTAAATCGTACTAACAAGCTCAATGCAGCG
Organism: Bedellia somnulentella; assembly: GCA_963576735.1. NCBI lineage: Eukaryota > Metazoa > Arthropoda > Insecta > Lepidoptera > Bedelliidae > Bedellia > Bedellia somnulentella. The sequence goes on along the minus strand of OY755175.1, from coordinate 6,384,866 downwards.
AAGTTTTATTTTAGAGACGTTAATGCAAGCAACACGTGCAGTGTACTTCAACATAAATAAACAACAAACGTGTGAGATCTGGACAGTATCGTATAGCTTAGCTATATAAACATCGTCGGTTTAAAAATTATAAAAAGAAATAGAGATAAAACCGCGATAGAAAGCTATTGTAAATAATTTGTTACCAACCACAGCTTTAACACCTTAATCGGACCTTTACGTTCTTAATTTCTTATACATACCAACTAAAGAAAGGGTTAGTGCTATTGTTAACTAACAATAAAACACTCTTGACGTTTGTTGCCAATTTCATTTATACGTATTTAGTTGTGCCCAACGAGTTTGATTCAAGATTTTATATTTTTTAAGAGCAAAGTTGATTGCCGCCGTGTAGTGTCGGCTTAGAATTGCACTACCCCGTTTCTACCAATGGGTGTACGTAAGAGGCGACTAACGGTATTAAGGCTTTTAAGGGATTTTTTGGCGATGCGGTTGGACACGCATCACCAACAACCTTTACTTTACCATCTTTTCCCCACTCAATTTTCCAAAAGTGGATGAGGAATTTCTAATTCTGTAGCTCTGGCTACCCTTTCTAGGGATTTATAGCCGTGAGTATATGTATATGTATGTAATGTATGTTGATTGCTTTAGTCTCCTAAGTCCATATCCAATTACTCGTTAATGTCATTTCACTTTATGTTTATGATTCTCTAAGATACATGTTATTATTATTATGTATGCTATTTAAATATGTATACTATTTCGGTCTGTGTTGTATGGGGTTGGCTTAGAATACCATCAATTTTCACCGGTGGATGTCGTAAGACTTAGGGTATTGGGGCGTTTAAGTGATGTTTAAGTGAAGAATTTCTAATCTTTTTTCTAGTCAAGTTCCATAAGTGACTAAGGAATTTCTAATGTAGCTTCGTACCCCATTTTTGGATGTATAGCTGTGACCCGATTATATGCAATGCATGTATCCTCTGCATGTACATGTACGGCCAGCTATCTTGTCGCTGAGTGTTATCAAGATTAGTTGAGTCGTTAAATAGTAAAAAGAGAAAATGAATGTTGTATAATTATTGTTTTGGAGCCTATTTACTTATGTAATTTTACCTACACACCAATATCACTATGTACATGAAGAGTTACTTTAACATATGTTAAGGCAAAACTTTCTAACTTTAAATAAACATACAGAAAAGAATGCAGAGAATGGGTTTGTGGTCTATGACATAACGTTAACTCGCGGTTACATCAGTTTTTTGCCTACCATGAGAAAGTATAGGAAAATATAGTTTTCTTGGGCTACGATTCTCATTTTGCATTATAACATCATTGTGGCCTACTTTACGTAGCTTGACGCGCTGTTAAACAATGTAAAGACGAAATCAACGACACATTAAGCCTTAAGGCCAAAGTCCATAGTGAAAAGAATAAGAGAGCATGTATGAGAAGAATGATAAATGTTGCACAAGCAAGAGAGATTTGCATGGATCGTACAAAGTGGCGATCTATAGTCTCTGCCTACCCCAATGGGAACAATGGGCTTGAGTATAAGTAAGTATTAAGCCTTACATTTCACAGAGAACATAGTTGTTCTGTTAGTACATATAAAGATGTGTGAGCTGTTAATAAAGTATACCTACTAATATCTAATGCTTGATCTGCTGTTGTGGATGCAAGACGTGACAGCATCATCTTCTTCGTTCTAAAATACTATGTCATGGAACTTTTAACTTTTCTACTCTACACTTTTGAATCTTTGACAGGGAAGCAGATATTTCGACGGCCCCTACGTAAAGTATCGTAACTGCAAAACCTTAACTTTACAGGAGAGCAATTCGAATCTACCACTTAATATAGTTTTTGGCGCGTAATTGGTACAGTTTCGACAGTATTCGATTGAAAAATGGTCTTAAAAATGAATAAAAACAAAAAATAATTAATGTACATCATAGATACTCACAGATTTTGATTGATATTGATACTCACACAAATTTTGATTTTTGCAGTTACGATAGTTTACGTAGGGGCCGTCGATTTACTGTGTCTCTTACGGTTTTTTGCTATTAATATACTATTACGTTTATAATTGTTGACCTTCTTTTCAATCCTGTATTTTGTCGATATGATGTGATGGGTTTTATTGAACCAAACTCGCTAGCCAAGATATCTAAAATTTATAAAACTTAATATTTTTAAAACTTTTACATACGTTTTAAATGACGTTTTTTTAGGGAAAAATATTATTATATCAAAAAAGGTTAAAAAGATATTTTGTGTTTATTTTGCTAAGTATTTAAAGTGATATAAGTATATCTATGTAATTATGTTTTAGCGTCTAATAAAAATAACACAAAAAAATCTTTTTCTGTTTTTTAGGCCTTTTTACAGTTTTTTTAAATGTAGCTATAATATTTGAACTAGCTATTCTTATATCTATCATAACAAAACATAAACATGAACGTTCACGCCGAATATCCCCGAAGGGGTTGGCAGAGGTACTAATACTTCTGAACATCACGTGACTTTGTCACCTGGTGTTCAGAGTAATCACGTTTTGCATGGACTGTGTACTCACGTGATAGGGGGCAGACCTATCGCTGTATTGTACAAATACACTGTCGCATGACTAAGTACAACTCAGTCATGTGGGTTTCCTCACGATGTTTTCCCTCACCGTTAACAACCATGATAAATTAACCACACATATATATGTCTTTAGAAAAGACAAATTGATGTACACCCAACCCGGGATTTCAACACTAGTCGTTTGCACGATAACCGGTGTGCTACCCATTGAACTATCACAGTTGGTATATTTTTCACATTCGTTTTAATTATAACTAACATACACGTTCACGCCGTTTATCCCCGAAGGGGTTGGCTGAGGTACCAATACTTCTGAACTTACATGGCAGCGCCATCTAGTGTCCAGAGAAGGTACCCACGTTTTGCTTGGACAGTGTACTCACGTGATAGGGGGCAGGCCTATCGCCGTTTTGTACGAATACACTGTCACATGACTAAGTACAACTCAGCCTCACAATGTATTCCCTCACCGGTCACAACCATGATAAATTAACCACACATATGACTTAAGAAAAGACAAATTGGTGTAGGCCCGACCCAGGATTGGAACTCACGCCCTTCTGTTTTCGGGCGGGTGTTCTACCCACTGGACTATCATGTCGTTTTAATTATAATTAATCGATTGTGTATGTGATCACATTATTGCAACGCACAGCTTAGCAGTATAATCTGCGATTGGGCACTAGACCATCCCTCGAATTTCTACCTATTTTAATATATTTTATATACCTAATAAAGGTATTTCTAGATAGCTAAGACTGAAGTACCTATACCCTTTCTATTAAAAAAAGAATCATTAAAATCGGACAACTATGTTGAAAGTCTTGTGCCTGGTGAAGCTTTACAATCATTGAGGGAACCCTAAACAAACTTATACTTTCTAAGCATTTAAATATTATCCTGTTTATATATATATAAGATTATAATAATAATTATTAATCCGATAATCCGATATTACAATTTTAAAAGTATGCGTGGTCGATCATGAATAAAAATTAAATAAAAAATATGCCTACGCAAATAATTAATAACCTCCATACAATACATAGGCAATCAATTTGTTAAGAACATTGTTACAATTGCTGCTATAATAGTTGACTACTGTAATAGATCAAGTCTATTCTATGGATACCAATGATTTACAGGAATGATTCGATTATTTACAATGTTATTGAAAGGGTATAAATGTGTTTGGCACCAGGGGCCGTTAAGTATTACGTAAGCACTATGGAGAGGTGAGGGTCTTTGTATTGCTTATTATGGATGACATGGGGGTAGGGGAGTCTGGATGATGATTACGTCATCGGTAGTTATTTTACAACCAAAGTTGAACTTGCAAAACGTGTGGTCTTTATCATGCTTCCGCCAAGTTACTAAATCGTCACATCGAGAAAATTCATAAAAAAGTAAACACGGTTGTTAACGGTGAGAGAAAACATCATATGGATACCCACATGGCTGAGTTGTACTTATTTAAATCTTTTTGTTCATGAAAACTTCATGTGGGGATGATTACTAATAAATAAAGAATAAATAAAGGAAAGAAAAACTTCGACACAGACCCAACTTATAACTTAGGTAAACGTCGCGGGTTCGATTCCCGCCTGTGTCGAAGTTTTTTTTTCCTTTATTTATTCTTTATTTATTAGTGAGTTGTACTTAGTCAAGTAACAGTATACTCGCATTCATACAAAACGGCGATAGGCCTATCCCCTATTCAGGTATATACGCCGTGAACGTTTGAGTTAAGTTGAGTTGAGAACGCACGTTTCAAACGAGACATTCAAATTCGGACAAGACAAAATCGGATGAAATCCTGGCAGGGTCGCCATGCAATAATGTAATTAATAGACGAGTGTAGTGTTTGAGTAAAGGTTTATTAGGATTTGAGTTTAATATGTGTACCAAAAATTTAAAATAAGTTAGTTACGTTCGTAAGATTATAATATTCTTGTCTCTTACTCTATATTGAATAAAGGACAAAACATCTTGTATCAGTTTCTGGTGTCAAATCCAATCTCTATCCTAAATCTTTTTTCTTATTTTTTTAATTATAATAACAACATTATAATATAAAAAAAATGGTTTAAAAATATGTTTACGAAAGCATAGGGGAAGGGGGTAAGAGCTTTGCTTACTTTTGCTGACAAGGGGGATGGGGGGGTAAATAATTGTAATAAATCTGCTTACGTAATATTTCAACGGCCCCCAACTTATAACTTAGGTAAACTTCCAATACTTCAATATCTTGTTATAAAGACAAAATAAAGCTCGATATTATTATTTTCCGATGTTTCAGTGGTAATTTTTTTATCAAAAAGTTTTATCTTTTACGATAGTATCAAAATAGGGATATAAAAAAACGTTTGAGACAAAAAGAAAATAAATATAACAGGATGAAAGTTTATTACAGTTGCTGTCTAAACTATTTAAAGAAACTACTTATATGGTACACGGAAGTTTCTCCGGTAGACGCAAACAGGTCCAACAGATGTATTTTACCACATTTGAGAAACAGCGTGTCCAGTTTCCATACAAGACCTAATGGCATGCGTATCCATAGAAACATAGTGTTAAATATATAATTAAATTTTATGACATTTTGTAAATAGTAATTATTAATAAACAAAAACCAAACTACGCAAAAATGTACAAAAATAAGGAAAGATTGCTATAAAGTAGTGTGAGTAAGTATACAGTAAACTATCTAGATACATACATACATACATACATATTCTCACGCCGTTAGTTCCCATTGGGGTAGGCAGAGACTATCGATCGCCACTTTGTACGATCCTGGCAAACCTCTCTGGCTTCGTTTACATCCATCAATCTTTTCATACATGCTCTTTTATTCTTCATACTGCGGACACCTGCCTTATCTAGATACTTGAAATATTATACAGTGATTAGAGAAATTCGACTCAATTAAAATATTTAAAATAATATTCTTTTTTAAGCAAACTACCTTTGTTCACCATCATCGAAATATAATTTATGTTAATTTGATTCACAGTGAAGAGTCAAGATTCAGATTACTATATAAATATCAGAAATCTTTTCAAATACAAGATCGATGGGTTATTGAATATGAAGTCCAGTGAAACGAATGTATTCAAAATATGATAATGGCGGTTTTATTTGCCATTCTGCCCGACATTGAGACGCATTGATATTTCTTTGAAAACCGTCTTATTGACGAGGTGTTGACGCAAACCAAAAACTCAGTAGCGTGGTAGATCGCTCATCCAATGAAAACTAGTTTTTGAATTTAAGAGTAACAAATTAATAGTGTTTTGTTTATGCGATACGATGATACAGTATAGAGTATACAATAGACTACTGCTGTTGTATTTTGATACATAATGGACGGTTTTAGAAATGATTTAATTTAAATAAATTGGCTATACTTTATACTTAGATTGCATGAAACGAAATAAGTTAAAAGATAAAACTTAACTTAACGGTTGATTTTTCACAATAATTATGTCTCAGCGAGTTTCCCCGTCATACCTGATAATATAAATTTTATTAGTTTTGATTCAAACACCGTTGCTCATTAACCTCAGAAAACATCAGATGATATAAGATTTATTTAGTAAATAAAATACATAGCATGATTATTACACAAAATGTTTACTAAAAAAATGTAACTAAAATTCAACCAAAAAACATTGTCGTCACTGTTATTATAATTGAATATTGCTCATGATCCTGTTCTTGTTCCTATACTTATGTATGGCAGGGAATGTTAGGTGTGATTTTGTGAGGTTATAATTGTGATAGCTCAGTGGGTAGAACACTGCCTATCATGCAAACAGTCGTGGGTTCAAATCCTGGGTCGCGCCTACACCAATTTGTCTTCTTTAAAATCATACGTGTGGTTAATTTATCATGGTTTTAACGTCGAGGGAAACATCGAACACTTTTGGAATTTGAGTAGGGAAATGATTTGCAAAACAAAGGTTTTTAGGTTATGTTAGTATAAACACGTTTTCAAACTTCATGAAAATTGTGGTCTCATTTATTTTCTCTAGAAGCTCATCCAACAACAAGAAAAGCATTTTGAAATAGATTGACTATATACGGAGTAATTGCGTAACATACATACAAAAAAGTGAATAAAATACAATCTAATTGAGAACCTCCTATTTTGAAGTCGGTTCAAAACATAGAAAAAGGGATGTAAAGTGGTTTGAGCACATAGAGGATGGATGATAGTAAATTGGTGAAAGATTTATAGAGCCAATGTGGATGGTAATGTCAGTAGAGGGCGACCTCGGAGGACATACGTGTAATAGAGAATGTGCTAGAAGGACGCCCAGAGTATGAAAAACAAAGTAAATGAAGCTAGAGATGTTTCCCAGGATCCTACAAAGTGGTAATCGATAGTCTCTCTCTGTTACTTAATTATTACTAATTTTTTTAACATTTTATCTGTAAGTAAAAGCGATAGATAAACGGCGATAGGCCTGCCCTCTATCACGTGAGTAAACTGTCTAATCAAAACGTGGGTACCTACTTTGGACACTAGGTGGCGCTGTTACTTGTTGTTAAGAAGTATTGGTACCTCTGCCAACCCCTTCGGGGATAAACGGTGTGAACGTTTATGTTTATTATGTTAAAGTTAGTATGTTGTATAAATATTATTCTACAAGTTATTGCAAGCATAAAGTCTTTCACTAGGTTGATGCATATCCGGCACTTTGAATGATTCTGTATACATAGAGACGCGAGCGTGACCGAAAATATATTAGGAACAGTTGTCAAAGGTGGAGAACTAAACTTTATAAAGAATAAGTACATAACCACCACGAACAATTATTGGGTAATCCATTTGAAGGCTGTATAATGAAGTTGATTTTCTATTGATTTACTATTTTTTGCCAACTATCTAAATATGCTTCTTTTCAATAAATGGCTTGTTGTTTATAACAACAAAAATCAATCAATTTTAGTTGCCTACTTACCTTTCGACTGACGAAAGATGCTGAGAAAACGTAACTACGAAAAGACATATATTTTATTAAAAGACAAGATATTTTATTAAAAGACAAGATATTTTATTAAAAGACAAGATATTTTATTAAAAGACAAGATATTTTATTAAAAGACAAGATATTTTATTAAAAGACAAGATATTTTATTAAAAGACAAGATATTTTATTCGCATATTATATTTTTTTATTCCAAGGATCATACATATTATCCAGGTCTAGACCACTACCTAACTTATAACTTAGTATATAGCCGTCGATCAATAAAATATTGCTGTGTAGTGTCGGCTTAAAATAGCACTACCCCATTTCTTCCGGTGGGTGTACGTAAGAGGCGACTAACGGTTTTGGGGCTTTTGAGGGATTTTTGGGGATGCGGTTGGAGACCCATCACCAACAACCTTTATTTCACCATCTTTTCCCCACACAACTTCCACAAGTGGCTGATGAATTTCTGATTCCTTAGCTCCAGAGCTAAGGAATCACATACCCCTTCTAGGGATTTATAGCCGTGAGTATATGTATGTATCAATAAAATAAATGAAATATTATACTGTTTTAATATTTATTCTAAAAATGTCAAGGTATCGTATTTTATTACTTACATAATCTACTTATGTTTATAGGGTCTTTCCCATTTCATACGATTATAATTATAATTAAAATGATTTCCTTTTAAAAAACTACTCAACTTCACCTCTCCGACAATGTTTAATAGCCATAGATTAAGCTACATCGCTAATGACTAAACAAATATTTTTTCTTGCAAAAATAAAGTAGGTAGTTTAAGTAGTATCCCTGTAACACCTTTGGGGATGTGAGGTGTGAAGTAAGTTGAGTTTGTTTGTGTTTTGTTGTTGTACAAAAGTTGGATTACAATTGTGAGGATGTGGAGTGTACAATAATCACATTGCACTAATTGTATAACATCACAGATTATACTGATTGACACTCAAATCATCGGATTAATTGTAATGTCAATGTTAGCAAGCTCAAATGATATGTAACTCGGTTTTCATTGCCATGATCACAGGACTCTGATGCATGTGAACTTGGCTCGAATTTGTAGCGCGTTAGGGACTAGATTGGTTTGGCAATGGCGTCGGCAGTTTTCGCTCCATGCTCCGTCATTTGTTCGAGTACTAGTGCCGCCCGCCCGGCTGGCCGCGGCTGGCAGCCGGCTGCCGTCAGTCATTCGGCGCGCGACATTTTGCGCGGGAAGGACCTCAGTCCGCTCCGTTCCTAACCGAGTTATTTTTCACATATTTTCATTAATGTCACATACGCTGATTCAAATTAAAACGTGTTTAAAAGCTGTGGCATTAAACTGTGTGAAGGTTGTGTACCGTGTTGCTCATGGTGATAATTACTCACTCTGTTATCTGGATGTGCTGTGTGCGCTGTTTTGTATTTATTCTCGTATAATTTTGGGATAATTAGTGTGTGAATTAAGTGCTCTAATGGTTTGGTTGGTAAATACTATAGGTACCTCAATACAAAAACAAATTAAAAATGAAACATTTTCTTACATTTAGAAAATAAATCATAAATTACAAAGTTCCAATAATATGTTCACAATAATTTAGTGTGATAAAAATTAAAACATGTTTTACCAAATAATTAACGGTTCTACAAATGTCAAATAGTCTAGCTTTGTAGCTAATATATAAAAATACCTAAATTACTTTACTTTTCGTTCTTAGTATGCAATAAATAAATGGTGAATCACAAAGAACACATGCAAAATCTAATGAATAAACTAATGTGTGATTCGAAACAGTGTTTTGTGCATTGAGTGCCGGTTGAATGTGATGTTAGTGCGGGGTTGTATGGGGGGTGAGCTGAGGCACTCTATCGTAGAGCGTACGAAGGCTATAGCGGCGCGCTGCCAGGGCCTGCGGTCGGCGCGGGGGGCGGGGGAGCCGCGCAGCCCCGAGCGCCGCCGGGGACGCCACAGGAAGAGGCAGTCGCGGTGGTACTTCAAGGTATACCATCTTGAAGGATAATTATATTGAAACTAGTATTTAAGATTTAAGACAAAACGTAAATATAGCATGTTATAGCGCCTAATTGCGGTGCTAATGAGGTGAATTACTGTATGAATGTATGTATATATTTTTAATAGTTTTATGTTACTATAAATCATTACAGTCAGACAAAACTATGCTTAGGTACTGAACTTTGATAAGTTCAGTACCTAAGCATAGTTTTTAAAAGCAATCTCTTCGTTTGATGATTCAAACGAAGAGATTGCTTTTAGCGATAAGAATAGTGAAATTTTCAAGATATATGTTCAATATTTTAGTAATGAACCATTTCTCATCATATCTAGTGGACGTCAGTAATTAAATGGTTCAATCATTTACGATTATCACAATGAATATTGTACTCATAGCACTTGAAAGTTTTATCTATTCACTTCACAAAACGGTAACGGTGTTAAGTGAAATCTAGACATTCACAGAGGCATATATTCCAAAGATAAAAGTATAATTTTATACTTGCACCTCACAAAGGAAAACAATAGTTTAATAAATAGTCACTTTAATAAATGTTCGATCGTTGAAAACACTTAAATAACTTGATGAATCAATTTACTTTATATGTATTTCCTTATAGGTAATCAGCTCACAGTCTCACTAACTTACAAGTGCCAGATGCGTCATTGTAAATTCCGAAGCCGTGCATCTCCATCGCGACAATTGGTCTGCACCAACTACTATAATGATCAGATGTATTCTGTTTGTTACAAAATTAATACATCTATACAAAGCTATACTTATGTCTGTACATAAAAAGGCAGGTGTACGCAGTATGAAGAATAAAAGAGCATGTATGAAAAGATTGATGGATGGAGATTGACGGCGTGAGAATATGTATGTATGTATGTCTGTACATTCTTTACGTTAAGTAAATTTACTAGAAGAGTTGTAAATGGAAGTTTTTGTTTTTGAACTGTGACCTATCCTCCTTTATGATGTTTGACAGAGGACATGAGAGCTTATGTATACACGAGATTTTGTATACACGTATAAAATGCTGCTTAACATAGATAAAACTTGCGAATTAAATTAAACAAGCCTTTTGTAAACTTATAACCTTTTAGACCCACTATTGCTTGCCCTTTACATGCATCGTGGATATGCTATATTTAGCATGGTTCAATATTGCGATATTAAAAATCACGTAATTCAATGCAATTACAATTACGTTGGTCATACAGGCGAAACACTAAATCTATATCAATGCCGCGTATTAATTAACTGTTTGTGAGAAAAATTGTTTTTAAATATCTGAATGAGACTGCGTCCGGTATTTAAGATTTGTCATCCTGTGTTTAAATAACTGCACACTATTTGCATTAATCCTTCGTAGATGGAACAATAATATAGCGCACTCTCAGAACGAAAGAGGCTCAACTCAAAAATAGTGATATTGAGTTACATACATAGAGAGGCATAAAAAAATATGTTTTAAAACAACGGCACTTATTGTTATAGGGTCGGAAAATTCGCTATCCTGTTTTTTTAACAATTAGTGCCTTTGTTTTACTATTCATCGGATTGAACATACCTTTTTATGTCTCTCTAGGATTGTAACTCAATATCACTATTTTTGAGTTGAGCCTCTTTCGTTCTGAGAGTGCGATAGGTATGAATAAAATTACATATATGTAAACGATCCGTCAGTTTTCAATACAACTTAAGCTTAGGTATGTTAAATGGTAAAAGGGTATGATTCTCCCAAAAAACCTTCACATGTAACACTTTTGTTTTGTTATTAACTATTATTATTTTAGAACATGTTTTTTTCCTTTTCTATTTATCTATACTAGCAGTTACGATTCACAAGAAGGGAATAGCCAAAGCTTCAGATTTTGAATCTCCTCAGAACCCTTGAAAATTCAGTTAGGAAATTATTCTTGAATAAAGGTTGAGATGGGTTTCATTATCTGTAAGTCATATTCCATGGTTATATGAAAGTAACGATTTGGCAGATGGAAATTGCCAGTTATTCCCGCGTCCCGCGTTCTCAGAAAAAATAATTAGCACACATGATATATTCCAATTCGAAGCCTCTCCTTTCTTTAAAGTCACAAGTGCATATATGAACCCCTATTTGCTTTTGGAGACATTTAATATAATCTGTAACAACTCCATAAATATAACATAAATTAAAGAGATATACATAACATATCATAACATAAACGTTCACGCCGCATATCCCCGAAGGGGTTGGCAGAGGTACTAATACTTCTGAACATCACGTGACTTTGTCACCTGGTGTTCAGAGTACCCACGTTTTGCATGGACAGTGTACTCACGTGATATCTCAACGCAGGCGGGAGATATCTCATCAAATAACTGGACTTTTTATTAATAATTTGCCGTGTAGTGCTGGCTTAGAATGTCACTACCATTTTCTACCCTTTCGGGTGACGTAAGAGGAGAATAAGGTATGGGGCTTTCTTAGTAGTGTTTGGGCGATGCGGTTGGAGACCTATCACCTACGATACTTTATTTCTACCATCTTGTCCCCTATCATCTTCCAAACGTGGCTGAGGAGTTTCTAGTTCTGAAGCTCTACGCCTTTTTAGGGTTTATGGCCGTTAGTATATGTATGTATGTTAATTCATAAACAGCCAATACAACATAACTTCTCAATCAATATGTGCAAACTTCGACACCGTCAATAAACGTCTCTATGGTAGTAGTGTTGGGTGCGGCCGGTGATATAACGTCCGGTGCACCGTCTCCAGCCAGGCGAGGCCGTCATGCTCCTCGCACCGGCTTCCCCTTTGGCCTCACCCGCCTTACCACTAGCTTACAACTTTCTTTTTTATGACATTTACTTAGATTAGAAGCTTGCAGAAAATCGGTGGGAACATATCTGGTTGATAGACTAGCGGATCTGGGGCACAGTTACCCACGGTATTACTCCGGCTCCTTGCCTTGGCTTCTCTTTGGCCTCACCCGCCTTACCACTGGTTTACAACTATCTTTTTTTCATGCCAACTACCTTAACTTAGAAGTTTATGGTAAATAGATATGTTGAAAATCTGTAGGTATATATTTTGTTGATAGACTAGCGGAACGACCCGGCTTCGCACGGTACTACGGGGTATCTAATAATAATATTTTTTTTAAATTAAAAATTAGCCCTAGTTACTCGTAACTCTCTCTCTCTCAGCCCATATATGCCCCCACCGAGGGGCTCGAGCCTACCCTTTATAGGGCGATTTAGCTATAGTCCACCACGCTGGCCAATTGCGGGTTGGCAGACTAACGACTACTACCGTAATAGTAGCCGGGACCAACAGCTTAACGTGCCCTTCCATCTACTCGTAACAACATGAATTATCTGGTAATAAAGGTTCCGTTAATATCGGTGCAGAGTTTTTAAAGATTAGCGGGAACAAACACATAATTTAAAAATGCTGTGTTGGTATATGCACCGTGTATATAATAGTTATTTTACAAGCATATATATTACTTACACTTAAAACACAAACAAACTATTCCAATAAAAGAAATCCATGTTTTAGATACTATAAAACATTCAATGAAAATTTGTATGAAGAAGAGAACAGTCAAGTTTTTGAGATATGGCGCAATTCATAAATCTGCGGTTGTAATTGAATTTTTCATACAATGAAAATTAAGATTAATTTGTGCTATGTTACTCTTCATATATATATTCGCTAACCTATTCTTGCTACTAGGAAACCCTTCATAAGTGAGCACTCGGCATTTGTTATTAAATAAACATTTTCTCAACCAGTCTTGCTTGCTGAAAGAATAAAGATCATCAAGCAGCGATTTGATACGATTCTAAAATTTTACATAAGACGAATTGGCGTTTCTATAAACGGAATGTATTTCGTTAATGTAAGTATTTTCATGATCAGATTTCAAAGATTCTTGATGTAAGAGTACAATCTCAGTAGAGACAGCTATACATACTACACGTTTTTTTCTCTCATCGATTATAACCCCGATAGTTGAAAAACCAAAAGAACCATACAATACTATCTGACCCAATTCAGGATTTGAACCTGCCACCTGCATCGGAGGCCTTTCTGATCATCATAGATGCTAAGGTTTAATTTAACTTTTCATCCTTTAGATAGCTCTCCAAAAACTTGTGTAGTGCCGGCTTAGAATAGAACTACCCCATTTTTTTTTCGGTGGGTGTACGTAAGAGACAACTAACGGTATTGGGGCTTTTAAGGGATTTTTGGGCGATGCGGTTGGAGACCCATCACCAAAAACCTTTATTTCACCATGTTTTCCCCACGCAACTTCCAAAAGTGGTTTCGGAATTTCTAATTCCATAGCTCTGGCTGCCCCTTTATGGGATTTATAGCCGTGAGTGTATGTAGGTCCAAAAAGTTACTAACAAAATCCAGCAATTAGCAACCAGAGTATATTCGCAATAGAGATAGAGGCAATGAAACGTCACTCACAAGAGGAGGGTCTGCGCTAGCCTCCTCTAGCCTCCACTAGCAGCATCTATTTTTAGATGGTGTACCGGTCGATATTCTAACGAATGTAAATGGCGAGACTGTACCTGTCCTGTACAGACGTCAGACTTACTTTGTGATACTATGCCGTTCCGCTTTAATTGGATGGTTTAAATGATCTGTAATGATGGATGAATCAGAGATAAAACACTGAATGTTGACTGTTTACACTGTTATGTAATACTAGTGGATCGGGCCCAGCTTCGCACGGGTAGCGTAGTTTTAAAAATATCTGAGGTTTCGTCAATCACTGCTCAACCTTTGTGAAATTTAGTGCAATTTATAGCATTCCTGAATAGTGTAGCTTTGTGATTTTGAAAGCGCTTTAATGAACGGTTCAGTATCTCCGAAAATAAAATCATGCAAACAAACGATCAGAGTTACAAACTTTGCATACATACAGGGAGTATATGTATACTCCCGGCTAACTTTTGCGCGCGCAACCATTACTAAAAAATTATCCTTATAGCATTCACGTGCGACGACAGGGCGCGATAGCTTATTTCATGTATAATTTCAATGTTTCTCTACCGATTTCTATGATTCTTTTTTTATTGAATAGGTAATAATGTAAACTTTTTTAAATGAGAGATGAATGAGAGAACTATAACCATAACTGTAAGAGTAAACAAATATAATCAGAATGCTCCGAACTGCTAAGCTATCAGGCATTACACGTGTTATTATGAGTCAACCATAAAAGATAGACATATGCTGCAAAAGGGTATTTTTTAGAAAATTTTATGTAAAATATTTCCGTCATACATGATTTCTATGTAACTATAACCACTAAGGCTGCACACGCGACGGAAGCTTAAAAAATGGAGTAACTTCCCCCGTTTTTCCAAATTTTCCCAAAATTCCCCTTCACTTCTCTGCTGAAAAGTACACTATAACCTGCCCAGGAGTATGAAGAATAATTCTACCAAGTTTCGTTAAAATCCGTCAAGTAGTTTTTGTTTCCATAAGGAACATACAAACCGACAGACAGACAGACAGACAGACAGACAGACAGACGGACAGACAGAAAGACAAAAATTTTACTGATTGAATTTTTGGCATCAGTATCGATCACTAATCACCCTCTGATAGTTATTTTGAAAATATATTTAATGTACAGAATTGACCTCTCTACAGATTTATTATAAGAATATATCTATACTTATAATAAATCTGTAGAGAGGTCAATTCTGTACATAAAATATATTTTCAAAATAACTATCAGGTGGTGATTAGGGATCGATACTGATGCCAAAAATGCAATCAGTAAAATTTTTGTCTGTCTGTCTGTCTGTCTGTCTGTCGGTTTGTATGTTCCTTATGGAAACAAAAACTACTCGACGGATTTTAACGAAACTTGGTACAATTATTCTTCATACTCCTGCGCAGGTTTTTGTATACTTTCCAGCAGAGAAGTAAAGGGGAATTTTGGGAAATTTGGGGAAAACGGGAGAAGTTACTCCATTTTTTAAGCTTCCGTCGCGTGTGCAGCCTTAATGGTTAAACTTACATAGAAATCATGTGTGGCGGAAATATTCTTCATAAAATTATCTAAAAAAAAATCCTCAACAGTATATGTCTATCTTTTATGGTTGACTCACAATAACACGTGTAATTCCTGATAGCTTAGCAGTTCGGAACATCCTGATTATATTTGTTTACTCTTACGTTTGTAAACCTCTCACTCATCCCTAATTTAAAAAAGGTTACATTATTACCTATTCAATAAAAAAAGAATCATAGAAATCGGTAGACAAACACCGAAATTATACATAAAATAAGCCATCGCGCCCGTGATCGAAACCAAATCTTTACTAATTTACATATAACATACTAGATGGCGCCAGTAGTTGCATCCTACATAACGTAATGATTTATTTTTTAGATTGTTATAAATACTTCATGGCGTTTTATTCCAAAATTTGCTATTAAACGGAAATACTGAACCGTTCATTAAAGCGCATTCAAAATCACCAAACTACACTGTTAAGGGAGTGCTATAAATTTAATAAATTGAAAACATTACGCTGAATTTCACAATGCTTGAGCAGTGACTGAAGAAAGAAACCTCGGATATTTAAAAAACAACGCTACCCGTGCGAAGCTGGGACGATCCACTAGTATAGATATAGTTAAGTAGAATAAAGAATTTTATAACTTTTTGTTTAGTTATTCAAAATTCAAGTATAAAAAAAATTGGTAAAAATGTACATTGTAGGAGTATACAAATGTATCGTGGCGAGATACTTCGAAGTTTCCCTCGGCGTGCGTTTAATTAGTTCAATCTTAGAATAACATACAATACATTATGGTTGGCGCTATAACGTGGGATTTCGTTCGCACAACTTAATAAACATACTGATATAAACTAATCATCGCATTCGATTCTGATAACTACTCAAATTGTTCTGTTAAAAATGTAGACAGTGTTTATTGATTACCTTCACCTGTATATCTATGTATGTATGTAACTGACTCCTATAAACTCGATTTTGACCCACCATACCAGCATCCGATTTAATTTAAAATTTGTACACTTATCGAGAATCTGAGACAATATAATAATTTCATAGGTTCATCCCAATATCCTAATTAGGGTCGCGGTCGCCAGGACCAAATTATTTTAGATGATTCAGTACTAAAAAATAAAAGCGTGGGTTGCTAGATAGACGAAAAATATGGCACAGAGCGCCGCACGCTTTTCCATGATTTTCAACTAATACTGAGAATTATTTTCGCTTTTCAGTTAAATGTGCTTCAATAGCGTGTTTTTTAGTTTTTTTAAACTATATTTATTTTTACAATGATGTTATGCGGAAGATAGTATGAGTGTAATTTAATGTTGTGTCTAAAACCCTACTTACTAAAGATTTATACGAAAGTAAACTGGCAGGCAATGTTCCTTAAAACCGACAGCGTAATAGCTACGAGGTTCAGGTCCTTAATATCAATCCATATATTACTAAAAATAATTATGATCGCAAATTATACATAAAGTGATTAATGTATATAATAAACAAGCAGCAGTAATGTGTAGCAGCTGATAACAACACTTTCTTTTGTTTGTTTGATTTCCAAAATGAAGTTAATAAAAACATAACATAAACATAAACATAAACGTTCACGCCGAATATCCCCGAAGGGGTTGGCAGAGGTACTAATACTTCTGAACATCACGTGACTTTGTAACCTGGTGTTCAGAGTACCCACGTTTTTGCATGGACAGTGTACTCACGTGATAGGGGGCAGGCCTATCGCCGTTTTGTACGAATACACTGTCACATGACTAAGTACAACTCAGCCATGTGGGTTTCCTCACGATGTTTTCCCTCATCGTTAACAACCATGATAAATTAACCACACATATGTCTTTAGAAAAGACAAATTGGTGTAGGCCCGACCCAGGATTCGAACACTAGTCGCTTGCACGATAACCAAGTGTTCTACCCACTGGGCTATCACGGTTGTTAATAAAAAATGATTACAAAAATTAGTTGTGCAATTTTTTGATGAAAAAAAGGATCAATTCAATACATTAATAAAACTACCTATTAATTGAAATGCGCCACTTCATAAAACGCGAACAAAAATACAATAGTCGATTACAGTGATCGTAAAACACGGTTTGATGCTTATGTAAGATTCGAACAATGCCGCATATGGATTGCAGTAAACATTTTGCTTATGTGCATTACTGTAGTGGAGTGTGCGTGATCTGTAGCTGTTGGATCAGAACAAAACATTTGCACAGTTCGGTTATCAGAGAACAATATTAATGAGTCACGAGCGAGGTGTGTTCACGCGATCCGCGATCTCTCCGCGAGAGAGCCCGTAGACTACAATTACAATACCCTCCTCAGCTGAGAAGCAGCGGTTAGTTGCGCGACTACTGCGTTTCTCACTAGGCACAAGCAGGACACTCGCGATTTTTACTGTTTTGTGCCTAAATTCCAATCGTGTACCGCTTCATTTTTTAATAAATAAAGTTTTGTAAACGATCGCTACCTTAGTTCCAGAATGTTTAGTTTTTAATTGATTATTAAAAGTTTTAACAATCAATGTTCGCGCGCAATTTTCTCACCAAATTTTTAAATAGTTATCGAAGTGGCGGCATAAAAGGTGTTTGTGTGAATTGGTTCGCATTTTCACGCAGTTTTGAAATGAAGCCGGATGTTATGTAGAAGTCTGGCTGGAGTATCGACGCGATTTCACTGACGTCACGCGGTTCCGCACGGCTTTCGTTCTGTGGTGACCACCTGTAGATTATCAAGTGCTATTTACCCGCGGTGTTTCTCTATTATCGCAAGTAAAATTGCGATTTCGAAATGTTTCACGATTATAGGCCTTTGTGAAAGTTAACGACCAGGTGTTGTGAACGAAGGGGATTGACGGCCGGCCGGTGGTCATGGGCAATGTGGAGAAGTTGCGTCATCAGTAGGACTGATCCTGTGCAAGTGCACCTTGGAAATAAACAGCATGATGATTATGTAAGTAATAAAAAAAAAAAAAAAAAATAATAAAAATTTATTCAGTTTTCAAAAGTACATAATATTCGTCTTAACCTAGTAAGTTATTTAAAGTACAAAATATAACATTTTCCTGTTCCTGAGCTAGGTAATTTACCTGTATTTCAGGCAACAATAAACAAAAAAGGCTTAAACTATCAGTTTTCATATAATGGTATTGGTAAGTAGTGTATAAATTATTATCAGACTCGATTGTATCTAACTAATTGTATTATTATGATAAAAAAATAAAAACATCTTATATTAACTTATTATATTAAGCAATTCCTCTGATTCCGTGTATGTAAGATTTAAAAGCCACGATTGAAGTTTTTTTCTTGCATTCAAAGTTGTTTAAGTTATATAATACTAGTAATCTATTAATTTTATTATATAAGTATGGACCTAAAAATATAAAGAATCTATTTGTAATGGAAAATTTTGCACTATAAGTATTCAAACATACTATATCCTTTCGCCTCCTGTTTAGTGTATCAGGGTTGAAGTGTAAGCTGGCATGCTGCTTTAGAACAGTGAATAGAATAAAGAGCTGGCGCACAGTTAGCACTTTGCATTGTTTATATAGTTCGGTAGTAGGGAAATAGAAAGGGCGCGCTGTGGCTACTTTAAGTAGCGCTCTTTGAGCTCGTTCCAGTTTTAACATAGTGGTAATGCCAGCACCTCCCCAAGATTTTATGCAATAAGTCAGTAAGGATTGACCAAGCGCTTGATAGATTTGTTTTATTAAAGCGTAGTCACATATGTGTCTCAACTTTTTAAATATTACTATAAGTTTTCTAATTCTATTACAGAGTGCATTAATATGGACCTTAAAAGTTAAAGTAACATCGAGAGTAATTCCAAGATATTTGATGTTAATTGCTTTGGAGATAGTTGAGCATGGGCATGGTGCGCTATCAGTGCAAGTGCGGTGATGTGCATAAAGCGGGGTATTAGCGAGTAATGGTGTAGAAGTGTTCCTTGCGAAAATCATATACATAGTTTTATCAGTGTTCAAGGACAGAAAATTATTAAAAAGCCAGTCATTCACAATACTAAAGCCAAATTGAGCGAATTTATAAGCTTCGTCTATTGTTTTTGCAGAAAAAAGTAAGGCTGTGTCATCTGCATATGAAACTATGGTGCCGTTATTAAGTTGGAGATTACATAGCTCATTAATATAAATCAAAAATAGGCTGGGTCCTAAGATACTACCCTGAGGGACGCCATAGGGGTGGTTTTTTGAAAATGTGCTATAATTGTCTCCAATTTTTAGGCACTGAAGTCTATTACTAAGATAACTTTCAAATAATTTTAACTGAGTATCCCGAATGCCGATATTTTCTAATTTTCGCAATAAAATTGGAATTGAAATTGTATTTATTATTAGTTATGTTGTAAGTGATGCAATGGAGTGGTTTCGCTCCGCGGCGCAGCGCTCTTGATATCATCTTTGTGTTTGCTAACGTCAGGCTATCTCTTCGGATAAGTAGCTATATAGGTCTTGTAGCTATATGAGTGATGCGTGAGAAAAATATTATTCGTTTGATCTTTAAGTTAATAAATTTAAGTAATCGTCTACTATAAGCTTATACTAAGTTTAGGTTGATTTTTATAACAATCTCATCGTGTCTCATATTTACTGCAAAAAATATATTCGAAAGATTGTTAATAATGACAAAATTATACATTTATACGGATGTAGTTTGAACGAAATTTTGGTTTAAATACTATGAAAACTCTGTGTTATTGTGTCCAATTATCAAGAAGCACTCAATACGTAATTAATATCCGTATAATAATATAGTACTTTACTTGTTTACCGTTCAAGTTATTCTCAGATTATCTCAAGATATCCGAGTACATTACACACCAACAATACACATGCACCTCATAAACAAAGACTTACCTACATATTGCTTAGTCAGGTAAATGTAGTATGACGAATTAGACACTACAGCTAAGCGAAGTATTTTAAGTGTATTGCTAGGTCTTCGAGTCTTACTCAGACACTGATTTTTGTTGTCTTTTTTAATTTATCCTACAGTCGTTGTATGTTGAAACAATTAAAACATATGAAGTAAAAATAAAAAATATAACAGTAAAACACGTTTTGAATGCAATTTTCAGTCCCAATTTTTCTTTCAAATAGCTTCTCTTTGGTATCTACCACTTAAGCATTGTTAGTACGACCGACCTTTTAACAAGATAACGCGTGGTATAAAACAGCCATCTCTTTCGCACTTAAATAGTATCGGCTCTTTTATCTCATTCTCACCGACAGAGTGACGGTCAAATACCGCTCATGCTAGGCATCAGGGACTAACTAAGTATAACTTATTAGACCTTACCATTTAGAAAGAAACATGGTATGGCCCACAGTATAAATGGTGGTTCCTCTCAACGTCACGTGATATATTATCGCACGGTATTTAATGTATTTATTAGAGATACAACGAATATTAATTTGAGTTATTCATATCTACCACCATAAAGATTTCCCCCTAGGGAGGCACAGGCACTGGATCTCTTGCTGAATCTTCAGTATTCAGGCTAGAGCACCTTCGAATATAGAGGTAATGTGTTCATTATTTAGCTAAACTACTTCTCTAGCTCGAATACCGAATATTTAGTATGAGATTAAGTGCGTATGTATGTATAATCACAAGAAAAGATTACGATGCGAAACTCTTAACAAGGCAGGTGTGATTGGTCCTAGATAGTAACCTAACCTAAATTGCAGCGTTTAGTGTTGTTTCAGATAAAAATTATGTCATATTTACTAAGGAATACATATACTCACGCCATTAGTTCCCGTTGGGGTAGGCAGAGACTATCGATCGCCACTTCGTATGTACGATCCTGACAAACCTCTCTAGCTTCGTTTACATCCATCAATCTTTTTATAGATGCTCTTAAATTCTTCATACTTCGGACGCCAGCCTTTTTGAGCACACTCTCAATTTAACTCTTACTAACATTACCATCCACACTAGCTCTATAGATCCCTTTTACCAATTTTCTATCATCCATCCTCTCTATGTGCCCAAACCATCTCAACATTCCTTTCTCTATCTTTCTTACAATATCATCTTTCACACCACACTTTTCAGTTTACTCACTCTTTATAAGGTTAGAATGAGACGAGTGAGAGTATGCCATACTAACTATGTACGTAAGAAATGGCTTTTTTTTTTTCGTGGGGAAATCCTCATGGATCCGACGTCACCCGGCGGGGTGACGAAGGTATGTCGGACTCTTACCGACTAAAACCCCACGGTGGCCACCTATGGTACACATGTGTGGAGTCCCTGGTGACTTTACCATAGGCAACATCCACAGACTCCACGCACCTGCTGTAAAAAGCAGCACATCTCGGGGGACTTAAAGTCCCCCACTCCTCCTTGTGCTTCCTCAGCACCGCAGGCGTTTGGGCCACAAGTTCCAAACGCCCACCCCCTCGAGGTTCTCCTTGCGGAGTAGCAGACTGCAACCCGCCGGTCGCAGCCCACCACCTCACGGATTTTTTAACGAGGTTTTATCCTCGGATTTTTGGGGAAGGTTTACTCCTCTTCCGATTTTTTATAGAGGTTTACTCCTCGCGGTCAAGCCTACGCCGCGGCAAGACCCTCGGCCCTGGAAGTGCGAGACTGCCAGGGTTACGAGTTCCCTTGATTTTTTAACGAGGTTTTCTCCTCACCCAGTCCGCTTACTACTCACTCTGAAAACAGAGGAGTGAAGCGGACCCTTGGTGCATTGGCTTCACCCCGGGTGACCAGCCCGGGGCTACTGAGCCCCCACGCCACGACAAGGCTGCACCGTGTGGGGGACGTAAGAGATGGCTGTTTTAACCACGTGAAACCTAGTTAATAGGCCACTCGTACTAGCTACGCAAAGATATGAATGAAAAGTGTATTGTTGAAATAATTTTGTAATTTGCCAAAGCAACAACAGAAAAAGTGAAGTTTAAAATTAGGGTGTTTTTTAAAGGGTGCTTGTCTCTACTGTATGGTAGATCTCTATTTGTAACAAACGGCTTAATTTCAATACCCTTAAAAATTAAACCAAACGTAAAGGGAAACCCAACTCGAAGGCTATCCCTCTTAGTTGCCTTTGCAATTTATAAGGGTAACCGTAACAAAAACGAAGTTTAATATAAAGAAAGGGTTTCATAACCCCCATCCAATAAATGAGAGGGTTTACCTTTTAAAGCCTTACTCGATGTTACTACTTTCTAACTGTTTAGTGTAAAACACCCTTTCGATGAGGTATTCTGACGTGGTTTTCCTCTGAGTGGGTTTCCCTATCGTTAGGGTAATTAAGCGGCTTAAAATTATCAGTCAAATAAATGTCCCGATCGATATAAACCCTCAAAAGGGAATGCACTTACGGTCCCCGTTTGTGATCAACCTATTTAAAACAGAACAAACAGCTAAAATCTATTTTGTAGTACACCTTTATTGTAAGTTAAAACCTCGTGTTACAAACATATACAGATAATAGATGAAAATTATTGTGAAATGGGTGTACAATCACATAATTCCTAAAAATAATAGCATAATATAAACATAACATAATCGTTCACGCCGTTTATCCCCGAAGGGGTTGGCAGAGGTACCAATACTTCTGAACTCACATGGCAGCGCCATCTAGTGTCCAGGGCTTATTCCGATTATCCACCCTAAAAAATCCTCCCTAAGTCGGATATTCGGAAACGCATGTCCGATTATCCACCCTGAACGGGGTGGATAATCGGAATTCATAATAAAATGTTTCTTCCGATTTTTTACCCCAAGTACAGTCATTCACAGAAACATACTCACAACCTGGTCCAAGAAACTTCAACAGAGATATACATACCTACTTTCCTACTTACTGTCTGAATAAAATTATCCTGGTGGAAAGTTTTAATTTAATATTTATTGTTAAACGAAAAACTTAAGTAATCTTAAAAAAAAATAAAAAATTGCAGGTAAGCACCTGTAGATTTGGGTGAAAACCATTTAAATTGACTGTTGTGAAAAATGAAACCATAACAAGAAAGAAACTCGTAACAAAAAATAACAAAATTAAAACTTAGGGTCTTTTCACCACTGACACACAATCTATACTTATAATAAATCTGTAGAGAGGTCAATTCTGTACATTAAATATATTTTCAAAATAACTATCAGGTGGTGATTAGGGATCGATACTGATGCCAAAAATGCAATCAGTAAATTTTTTGTCTGTCTGTCTGTCTGTCTGTCTGTCTTTCTGTCTGTCTGTCTGTCTGTCGGTTTGTATGTTCCTTATGGAAACAAAAACTACTCGACGGATTTTAACGAAACTTGGTACAAATATTCTTCATACTCCCGCGCAGGTTTTTGTATACTTTCCAGCAGAGAAGTAAAGGGGAATTTTGGGAAATTTGGGGAAAACGGGAGAAGTTACTCCATTTTTTAAGCTTCCGTCGCGTGTGCAGCCTTAATGGTTAAACTTACATAGAAACCATGTGTGGCGGAAATATTCTTCATAAAATTATCTAAAAAAAAATCCTCAACAGTATATGTCTATCTTTTATGGTTGACTCACAATAACACGTGTAATTTCTGATAGCTTAGCAGTTCGGAACATCCTGATTATATTTGTTTACTCTTACGTTTGTATACCTCTCACTCATCCCTAATTTAAAAAAGGTAACATTATTACCTATTCAATAAAAAAAGAATCATAGAAATCGGTAGACAAACACCGAAATTATACATAAAATAAGCCATCGCGCCCGTGATCGAAACCAAATCTTTACTAATTTACATATAACATACTAGATGGCGCCAGTAGTTGCATCCTACATAACGAAATGATTTATAATAAATACTTCATGGCGTTTTATTCCAAAATTTGCTATTAAACGGAAATACTAAACCGTTCATTAAAGCGCATTCAAAATCACCAAACTACACTGTTAAGGGAGTGCTATAAATTTAATAAATTGAAAACATTACGCTGAATTTCACAATGCTTGAGCAGTGACTGAAGAAAGAAACCTCAGATATTTAAAAAAACAACGCTACCCGTGCGAAGCTGGGACGATCCACTATCAATAATAATTTACATGTTCCTGTAAAGGACTGTACGTAGGCAGGGTAGAAAATCGGAAGAAACATTTTATTATGAATTCCGATTATCCACCCCGTTCAGGGTGGATAATCGGACATGCGTTTCCGAATATCCGACTTAGGGAGGATTTTTTAGGGTGGATAATCGGAATAAGCCGTGTCCAGAGAAGGTACCCACGTTTTGCTTAGACAGTGTACTCACGTGATAGGGGGCAGGCCTATCGCCGTTTTGTACGAATACACTGTCACATGACTAAGTACAACTCAGCCATGTGGGTTTCCTCGCGATTTTTTCCCTCACCGTTAACAACCATGATAAATTAACCACACATATGACTTTAGAAAATACAAATTGGTATAGGCCCGACCCAGGATTGGAACTCACGCCCTTCTGTTTTCGGGCGGGTGTTCTACCCACTGGACTATCATGTCGTGTAAAATAATAGCATCAAATAATAATTTGAATCTTACGACACCTTTAGTAAGAAATGTGTTAGCGGTTAGGTAACTTTAAGTTTAGCTTGTTTCAAATATTTAAAATACTGTCACTCGATTATCAATTTACAGTCATACAATATATCTTTGATATCATTCCATTTTATATATTTCTTTATATTTGTCATACAGCTAAATGGTAGATACCTAATATTAAATAACTTTATGGTTCTCTAAATTCTAAAAATAAATAATTAATTTTGCAATAGAACGAATTTTTAGTGTGGCAGTTACATACATGCATGCATATACTCTGCTGTTAGTTCCCATTGAGGTAGACAGATACGATCGATCGCTATTTATAATTATACACACAAAGGAAAATACAAGTCGTATATAATGGGTGATACATAAAAGTAAAAGTAATGGTCGTAAGTTATAGTATCATCACGTAGCATCATAATACCATTCATACTTTGGTACTAATACTACTCTACAGTTTTTATTTTATGTCTTTGAGTTTGAAACTGCAAAAACTAATGAGTTTCCAAGTGCTCACATTAAAGGTTTTGTAGAGGCTAGCCTAGAACATACATACACTCACGGTCATAAATCCCATAAAGGGGTAGCCAGAGCATCATAGCTACAAATTCATCAATCACATTTGGAAGTTGATGGGAGAGAAGACGGTAAAAAAAAGTATTGTTGGTGGTGGGTCTCTAACAGCATCGCCCAAAAATTTTTTACTTCTTCTACAACTAAGAACGAGCTCTAGCCGTTTTTGAGTTTTGTTCTAAGCAAAATATTAAGGATCCATTTTTATTTTATAGATAGCACTGAGGAGTATAGAAAATATATACTCAGACCTACCGAATGTGTACGCCAAATTTCATTCAAATCGGTTTAGCCATTTCGGAGGAGTTTGGTGACAAACGCTGTGTCACGTGAATTTTATTAATAAGATTTTTTCGCAAATAAATGAATTCGTCATACACAAGTGAACCAACATAACTTATCTATAAGGGTTTCATTCTTCATCTTGTGTCGAGCATGATAAAACATTTGTGTTGACCTAGTGTGGTTTGTTCCAGCAGCCAACATGGCGGTTGTGGGGCGAAGAGAAGGTGGACGGAGCTATCTATGCGGTCTATCTGAAGAAGGTGCGCTATCATCGCCCGACGCGGAGCGCTTCTAGTGTAAGACATACCTTTATCAACTTTTTAAGGTGGCTAAGGATGAGCATACTAGTGCTTCTTGTTTGACAAAGTTTTCGTGGATCCCTTCCTTTCCCTTCTATATTTTTTCATGTAAATCGCTCTAACTATTTCAAGCCAACGAAAAAAGAACGATGAGGTTACAAAATCCACTCATATTTTTTTTCGTTCGTTTCTTGTCGACTCTAAATACTGGCGCCAACTTTCTTGTTTAGAACAAGCGGCGCGGCAGTGGCAACAAGGAGTTGAAAATCCTTTGTTTATTAGGAAAAAACACTGCATTTTTTCAAGAACTAAAAAAACTTGCGTTGTAACATTGATTGAAATAGTGCTTTAAACTCTTATTTTTTTTGTCATAAGCCCTTATAATAAAGTTTATATTATCTATCTATACTTATAATAAATCTGTAGAGAGGTCAATTCTGTACATGAAATATATTTTCAAAATAACTATCAGGGGGTGATTAGTGATCGATACTGATGCCAAAAATGCATTCAGTAAAATTTTTGTCTGTCTGTCTGTCTGTCGGTTTGTATGTTCCTTATGGAAACAAAAACTACTCGACGGATTTTTACGAAACTTGGCACAATAATTCTTTCAAAATCTCATTTTCCGTTACATTTGTTTAGTGGATATTTCGTCATATGACATTTTATATTATTTAGAAAATTATAACTTTGGAATGTTCAAATTCGAACGATATATTTATCCTATTCACCCTAAGTCACATTCCAGTATTCGTAATGAATAGGCAGTTAGTCCATAACAGATACACTGTTACAACAATTTATCAGCCACTTTTAAAAACTCGAGGGGGAAAAGATGTTAAAATATCTGGACTCAGAAGAGGATCATTTGTGAAGATTTCCAACCGCATCGCCCTAACACCAATTATACATCCCAAACTTATTCGCGTCATCTCCCCCGCCCCGGAAAGAGCGATGAGAATAAATAAAAAAGATGTTGCCAATATTAATATAAATAATGGTATCACAGGAGTCAGACGACGAGATCTCGCACCTGGAATGGGAGACGGTGCGCGTGCGGTTCGTGAAGGCGGGCACGGTGGAGCGGCTGGTGGACGCACTGGCCACCGACGACGGGGAGCTCGAGTCCACCTACGTCAACGTCTTCCTCGCCACCTATCGGTAACTATTGTTATAGTGACATCAATAAGTATATGACAGGAGTTAGACGAGATCTCGCACCTGGGAATTATTGTATTAACATAAGTAAGAAGTCACACGAGACGATATCTCACCTTCAACTTCTTCCTCGCCACCTATCGGTGTCTTAACAGGCATGTTTGGAAGTGTCGGAAGGCATAGTGCATGAAATATTTACTCCTAAAGTTATGTTATTAAGTCACATAGCTGTAAGTATGTGACGTCTCTTATACTGTATGGAGTAATCTGCTTGATACAATTTAAGATACGTGCTGTATTTTAACTAGTACTGTAGTAACTTTAACTAATGTTACTAAGATCAAATAACTTTTTTTTTTCTTGTTTTTAATGGACAATGTGAGTTTTGTTTGTAATATTCCATTTTGGCAATGCGTACAAGTATGAAGTAAGTATAAACTTTCTGTGCAACTTTCATTGCATACTAAGTGTTACTTAAGAATACA
Source organism: Bedellia somnulentella (assembly GCA_963576735.1). Classification (NCBI taxonomy): domain Eukaryota; kingdom Metazoa; phylum Arthropoda; class Insecta; order Lepidoptera; family Bedelliidae; genus Bedellia; species Bedellia somnulentella. The sequence continues at coordinate 6,356,862 of OY755175.1, read as the reverse complement.
TATTCTTGCGTAATTTAAATCGATTAAATTTGCATTTGAGACAGTTTTGTCAAAAATGCATTGTAATTTTACTTAACGCAAAAAAAGTTAACAGTTCTTTGTTATTGTGGTAAAACTTACTTGTACCAAACAATACAGTGAAGAACTAATAAATTATTCATAATCTTTTTAATCTACTATTGAAAAATACGAGTATTTATATGTTCAGCGACGACCTTTACCTTGTTAACATTATTTATTATATATGTCTGTATGTATTGATTATTTATTAATTCAAGTACGTATTTCAGTAATTATATTTAATAACAATAATTGTTAACGTTCATTAATGATTAAATAAGGAATACGTAAAGAATGCAGAACTGTTTGATGGCTTGGTCGATCCTTCATTATTATTTAAGACGGTTTCCGCATTTAAACGCAATGCAGGACCATTGTGTGTGGGCCCCCGTCAATTATTCAATTCAATCCATCCAGATTTCAATCGTTATCCTCCTAAAGATTTGTTATACTACTTGTTATTGCTTTTAGGTTTTTGTGGTGTTCTGAGTCAAAATGTTACATACGAACATAGATAACACCCCTTGGGGGTGCTCTGTGCATACGAACGAACTTTCAGCTTACTGCCAGCTCTGAACCTTGGGCTACCTATAGTAATGAGCAATGTAAAATGTTGTTTTAGAAACTTGGTTGTGAATTTTTAAGTTAAGGTACTTGTCACTTTTCGTAATGTCTTCTTTTCTAGGTTTAAAGAGTGTCCTCTATCTATCACTCTATTAGGTGTATATCTAGGTTCAGATTACTTTATTTTCGTTTAGTCGGCTTTCTGTAATCTGACGGAACCTTAACCAATGGTTTGTTTCTTGCTAAAAAGTGAGCTTAACTTTATTAAAGAAGAAAGTAATAACAATAAAAAAGTGCCGTGTAGTGCTGGCTTAGAATGTCCCTTTCGAATACCCCTTTCTACCCACGGGTGTCGTAAGAGGCGACTAAGGGTATTGGGGCTTTTTATTGGATTTTTGGGCGATGCGGTTGGAGACCCATCACCAAAAACCTTTATTTTTACCATCTTTTTTCCCACTCAACTTCCAAAAGTGGCTGAGGAATTTATAATTCCTTAGCTCTGGCTACCCCTTCTAGGCAAATATAGCCATGAGTATATGTATGTATGTAAAGTAATAATGTCCTCACCTCATACAAAAGCAACTATGGACCTTATCACGTGGATCCATTATTCTGGTAAAAATGGGTAACGTGTACGATTAAGTTAAGTAATGATGAATATGTAGTATTAGAAGTAGTATCATCTATGTCTATTCATAGTCCCTAACAAACATTCCAGTTTCCTCTAATAGTATTATCTACGTGAATTCATAGTCCCTCTCAATCATTCCAGGTCGTTCGCGGAGTGCGGTCGCGTGCTGGAGCTGCTGCTGCGGCGGTACGAGGCGCTGGCGGCCGAGGACGAGGTGGCTGCCGGGGACACCGCGCACCAACATCGGAAGTCAGTCCAAATATTACATAGAAAGAAAAAACTTTATTTTCCTCTTGAGGACACAAACAATACATAAAAAAATAAAAAGACCAACACGCTAGAAAAAAAATAAAGAAAATAGAGCACAGAACTCAAAACTTAATTTAACACAACATTGCTTTATTAAATTAAATAAACCCAATATAATAATATTAAAGCAAAAGTAAATCATTTCTAAGTTAAAATCTATCTACTGGAAAATATATATATCTATATATTTTCCAGTATCGTACAAAGTGGGTGTCCATAGTCTCAGACTACCCCAATAGAAACGAATGGCGTGAGTATATATGTTCCTAAAAGGGTATTGACTCAGAATGTTTACCTTTTATATAGTCACAATCACAATAAAAATGCTATACATTTCATAGGATTATAGATTCAAAATTTAAACCGAGACCTTATAATAAATAAAAGATGTTATTAAAGGAAAGAAAAATTTCGACACTGGCGGGGTTCGAACCCGCGACCTTCGGGTATACGCCCCCGTCGCTCTTTCCTTTAATAACATCTTTTATTTATGAGTAGTAATCCCCACATGAGGAATTCATGTCAAAAATCATTAAATTACGAGACCTTATAATTTCGACTTTGCGATCTGTTCATTGCTTGTTCGTCTGTCACCAGGCTGCATCTCGTGTGACATAAGAGCTTTTCAGTACTTATGGTCAAAGATGATGTATTTTATTTCTGCTATAATCACAAACTAAATTAAGAACACAATAGCAGTTAAATATTTAAGCTTACATGACCAACGTATTTTTTATGAAAGCAGCAGTACTTGAAATACCCTCAAAACAATAAGAAAATTTTAACAGTAAAATAAAAAATCAAAACTTAAATAAAAATAAAAGGTCTAGCATACCACGACCAAGTATTTTGATTAAGATAATGATGCAACATTATTTCGTAGGGCTGCTATCTCCTAAATCGCCGCCGCCGGATAAACTCGGCAAAAAACCCGGTCATTGGGGAAAAAAATATAGATACTGCCCCGGAAACCTGTAAAAGTTTTTCTTGAAGGAAAATTAAAGCTAGTTTTTTTTAAATTGAATGAGATACGTGTGTAACCGCATTTTTTAAAAATATTTAACAAAATATTTTTAACTAATATTTAAACCCGGACCAAAACCAACCAACCGTTGGAAAACCAACACCCCGACCGGCTGGTCCCCGGACGCACTTACATCTAAGACAAATCCTGGGCAAAAAAAAGATGGATGGACACCCTATTTCTGAGTGAGGTCAACTCTCACATAACTATTTTTTTGTGAAATAAATAAAAATAAAACCCTATTAATTAATATTAACAATTAGCAATCATGCCCACATTTATATGAGTAAGCACGAAAACTCGATTATTATCTACAAAATGCTAGTATGCAACACTATTTGCGAAATCTTAGCTCAGACTTATTCATTTCTCTACCTTTTATCATTATCACAAGGTTATCGATAAAACGTAATGGTTTCTTTGATTTTACGAGATTACGATGGGGAAACATTATCTTTAAGAAAATCTACTTATCTGAACATTCCTTTTAAGTAAGTGTAAGAGTTACCTATAAGTTTAAATTGATATTTAGTAATTAAGTTGTGCTAATCATCACCATTACAGAACATATATGTATATTTCCCCACCGAGGCGCTCGAGCCTACGAGCCTAATACTTACGCCCGAATTCTGAATTGAGTATTCCAACTTAGAACAAATTAAGTATCGTTCTGTCGCATTGAAATCTTAACAACTGAATAAGACAAAACGATGCTTAAGTCGTTCTCAGCTTGAATACTCAATTCAGAAATCGGGCGTTAGTGTTATTAGCATACAGTAATCTATACATATACTCATGCCATTATTTCCCATTGGGGTTGGCAGAGACTATCAATACCCACTTTGTACGATCCTGGCAAACCTCTCTAGCTTCGTTTACGTATATGTTTACATACATGACCTTTTTTCTTCATACTTCGGACGCCTGCCTTTTTGGGCACATTCTCGTTTTGATCGAAATGTGTCCATGGTGGTCGTCCTCTACTAACATTATCTTCCACATAGGCTCTATAAATCTCTTTCACTAAATTTCTATCGTCCATCCTATCTATATGCCTAAACCATCTTAACATTTCTTTTTCTGTCTTTTTTACAATATCATCTTTCACACCTGCACCTTTCACGAATCACGCTATTTCTCACCATATAATCTAACGTTACATTTTTTTCTGTTAAAAGCATTTAAGAATTGATAGATTAATGTAGTAAGTAATACAACCATCCAGCTACACTTTGGTCATACATAACGAATTGATGACAGTTCAAATTGTGCTCTTGTACAGTCGCCATCAGATATATCGGAGCGTCCGAGGTACTCAAATGTTTCTGAGCAGCAATAAATTTCAATAAATTCTTTACGGTAAATAAAGTCAATAAGATCTGAACATCCAATTCGCCACAAATATATGAGCAGTGGGTTTTCAATTAAATCTGATCACACAACGAGACAATAATATCTGAAGGTACAACTCGTCAAAGTTATCTGCTCAGACAGGGTGATCATAAATATCTGAACATTTAGGGAAAATATACCTTAAAGCACTAAGCATACAGTTTAAAATTCTTTAAAAAACTACGCTGGAATACATTTTCTACACAACCATCATTTGGTTTTATCAATGTCAAAACTAAAAAGAGTTATCTGCCGGGAGGTAAAACTAGTTATACGGTTAATATATTATTAGAAAAGCGGCCAAGAGCGAGATGGACTCGCTAATGAAGGGTTCCGTAGCAGCACTAGCAGCAGGTAGGTAACATAGTAATATACAAGTTTTTGTAGTTCTTTGTAAGTTTGATTGACGTGTTATCTACTATATAAATATAAGTCGGGTTTTCCTTCCTGACGCACGAACCGATTTCCACGGGATTGCATTCGTTGGAAAGGTCTCGGGCTCCGTTACTATAAGAAAACAATGGTTCACGTTTTATGCGTAAGGCCTGTGATAGTAAAATTATTGTTATATATTTCAGTGAAATTAATAAATTAGGTAAGTAATTTGATTTATGACGTTTAAAAATAGAACTACTGGCTAGATCTCATTCAAACCAATTTTCGTTAGTAGTTTGTATAGTAATACACATCATATATTTTTTTCAGTTTTATCATGCCCATATTTTAGAAGTTACGGGGGGGGGGACACATTTTACCACTTTGGAAAAGTCTCTCGCGCAAACTATTCAGTTTTGAAAAAAATGATATAAGAAACCTCAACATCATTTTCAAATACCTTTTGATAGATACCTATACCACGTATAGGTTTGATGAAAAAAAAAAATTTGAGTTTCAGTTCTGTGTATGGGGAACACTAAAAATTTTGGTTTTTTTTTTCAGATTTTATTTTAAAATCTTAATGCGGTTTACAGAATACATCTACGCACCAATTTTCAATAATGTAGTTCTTATAATTTCGGAATAAACTGGCTGTGACATACGGACGGACGGACGGACAGACAGACAGACATGACGAATCTATAAGGGTCCCGTTTTTGCCATTTGGCTACGGAACCCTAAAAATACTAAATCTTTACCCACTGACCAACTCTTTTTTTGAATGGGTTTGTAATAATTTTCACCAGTACAAAAACATCAAGAGGTAAAATAACTTAAATATTTTTTTTACGTTGTAAGTACCAGGGTAGCATAAATATAAATGCAGCTTTAATAAAATAATAAAATTAACTAGTTTTTACAAAATTGTACTTTTGCCTGCAGTTTTCTCTAACGTATTATACGTATTCATATATGTATTTGTATATAAATATTTTAAATGAGGACAATAAATCTAAAGGTCAAAATAAAAAGTATTAAAAAAATACAACATGAATTCTTAACAAAATACAAAAAACAAACAAACACAAGGGAGGATTTGAACACTGACGCAACGGATTATATTTATGATTTCTAATTACTAAATCGCTAGAACATGGTGACTGACACAATAGTGGTTGAAATATTGCAAAGTATTCTTACCTATTTTAATTTGGTAGCTTTAATATTACCATAGATATAGAAGCACACAGATTGGCAGTAAGTGACAAACGTCATAGCATAAACGTCAACAAAGGCAGGACCTCTCACGGACACGATAACAGCCTACAACGGTTATTGCCTAAAACTTGAAAGACAATAATTGACTTATTTTCGTTAATTCTGGTATTTAATTCCTAACATTGGTGATTTTTTGATAAAGTTATTAATATTTAACTGCACAGAATCTAAATCAAATACATATTCTTTGGCAAATATAAAATTTTTAGCTATGTATGTCCAAATTGAGACTGTAATAACCTCAGGTAATAACCATACATCGGGGTTTTCGGTGCGGGAATGATTTGTGAATTGAATGAATGGCTAATGTCAACCATTCCCGCACCGAAAACCCCGATGTATGGTAATAACATACATACATACATAACATACATATACTCACGGCTATAAATCCCTTAACGGGGTAGCCAGAGCTTTGGAATGAGAAATTCCTTAGCCACTTTTGGAAGTTGATTGGGGAAAGGATGGTAATAAAAAAATATGTTTTTGGTAACGGGTCTCCAACCACATCGCCCATAAATCACTTAAAAAGCCCCTATATCCTTAGTCGCGTTTTACGATCACCCACGGGTAGAAATGGAGTAGTGTTATTCTAAGCCGACACTACACGGCACTAATTACCAGTCTATATGCTTTATTATAGATTTTAAACCAAAGTTTTCAATATTAATATATATTAAATATTACAATTACATTACAATAACTAATACGTGATTTTTTTATCAACTTTAATAGGGCTAGTATGGAAACCGCCATACTAATGTCACGCACACACACTCATTTAAGCACACCGTTGCACTTTTTTTTGGTTTCGCCTTTCGTCTTTGTATTGTCAATCTATATACGTAAGTATAGCATAATAAATCTGTGAATGTTTGATAAATACATGCAGTGACAGTTATGTGTACCATTTTTGTGAATTGCCAAATATTTTATTCAAATGTGTCTCTTGTGACAAAACTGTAAAGTTGTTTTTCGTAGATTTAAATTTTGTATACCTACTCATTTTGTAAAGGAAAAATTCATTATATCCGTACGATTACATTTAAACTGTATGCCTAGTGTTTTAAGGTATATTTTCCTTAAATGTTCAGATATTTATGATCACCCTGACTGAGCAGATAACTTTGACGAGTTGTGCTTTCAGATATTATTGTCTCGTTGTGTGTTCAGATTTAATTGAAAACCCACTGCTCATATATTTGTGGCGAATTGGGTGTTCAGATCTTATTGATCTTATTTACCGTAAAGAATTTATTGAAATTTATTGTTGCTCAGAAATATTTGAGTACCTTGGCCGCTCCGATATATCTGATGGCGACTGTACTAAATCACAACAATCAAAATTCAAACTAAAATGAAACCATATATACATACATACATACATATTCTCACGGCTAGAAATTCCAAGAAGGGGTAGCCAGAGCTCAGGAATTAAAAATTCCTAAGCCACTTTTGGAAAGTTGAGTGGGGAAAAGATGGTGAGATAATAAATAATAATGAGTTGTTGGTGATGGGTCTCCAACAGCATCGCTTAAAAGCCCCGATACCGTTAGTCGCCTTTTACGTATACCCACCGGAAGAAATTGGGTAGTGCTATTCTAAGCCGATACTACACAGCAAAACCATATATATACAATTTTGTATGGAGTTTCCTCGACTCTTGCTGATAATCAAGAACAATCTTTCAATAAATAAAAATGTTATCCGAAGATAGATGACGGTATAAATGAATCATCAATTAGGATGTGTCCGCTAAGCATCCGTAGTATTGAGGTGTTAACGCATACTATTGAACTCTACCAGTTACCTACTCTTGATTTAATGTGTTACATTTCTATCGAAACGAGTTCATGACTATTTATTTGTCATAAGAATCTCTAAAAAAAACGATATTTTTTAGTGGTTATAGTCAAATATCAGTACCTAGTCCTAAAATGTTATGGCCTATGTGTTACCATAGCGCACATAACTTGCACATTTGTTTTTTTTTTTGTTATTATCACACATTTTTACTTTTTACTCTTATTTTTGTATGCGTTTTAATGTGTTGTATGTGATTGTTATGATAACACAAATAAAGTTTTTATCTATCTATCATGTGGGTTTCTTCACGATGTTTTCCCTCAGCGTTAACAACCATGATAAATTAACCACCCGCATGACTTTAGAAAAGACGAATTGGTGTAGGGCCCGATCCGGGATCTGAACCTCATCGTCAGCACAATGAGCGGTGTTCTACCCACTAAGCTATCAAGCGGTTTACATGAGTATCCTATTAAGATTTTACCTATATGTTTTAGGACCCTAGTAGCATGTCTGCACGTGTGGCTGGACACGTACCCCGAGGACTTCCGCCAGCCACCGCACCACCCCGCGCTGCAGCAGCTGCTGGCCTTCACGCAGATACATCACCCCGGCACCGAGCTGCACTCTAAGGTTGGTACCACTGTGTTAGCACTTCACGCAGATACATCACCCCGGCACCGAGCTGCACTCTAAGGTTGGTACCGCTGTGTTAGCACTTCACGCAGATACACCACCCCGCCACCGAGCTGCACTCTAAGGTTGGTACCACTGTGTTAGCACTTCACGCAGATACACCACCCCGCCACCGAGCTGCACTCTACGGTTGGTGCCGCTGTGTTAGCACTTCACGCAGATACACCACCCCGCCACCGAGCTGCACTCTACGGTTGGTACCGCTGTGTTAGCACTTCACGCAGATACACCACCCCGCCACCGAGCTGCACTCTAAGGTTGGTGCCGCTGTGTTAACACCTATGAAAAGACTCTCAATTGTATTTATACTGAACCTACCAAATATTCAATTTAAGTAGTTATTTGAGGAGCTTCTTATTTTTCCTTATCTCTTTACAATGATGTAAGTGCAATTCATCAAATCACATATAGTTGATTAACAGTATGAATTCTCATTTTTTCAGGTGCTACAAAAGCTAGCGCTATTCAGTTCACAAAATCGCAATGGCATGAGCGGTATGTCCCCGGGCGGTGGCGGCGGCGGCGGTGGCGGCGGGCTGTGTCTGGCGGCCGGCATGCGGCTGGCAGCGCACCACACCAGCGCCTACCGCCTACCGCACGTGCCGCACCGACACTTCGCCGAGCAACTCACCCGAATGGACGTAGATGTGTTCAAGAAGCTCGTCCCCCACCAGTGCCTCGGCGCGGTGTGGTCCCGCCGCGACCGCGACCGATCGCACGACGCCGCCACCGTGTCCGCCACCATCAACCAGTTCAACGCCGTCTCCTACCGCGTCATCTCCACCGTCCTCGTCGAGCCCACCGCCCAGGACCGCGCCGAAGTCCTCGCCGCGTGGCTAGATATCGCCCGGGAACTTCGAGTTCTCAAAAACTTCTCCTCATTAAATGCCATCATATCGGCGCTACGAAGTACCTCGGTTCATAGACTTAAAAAGACTTGGAACCTCCTGCCGAAGGAGAAAGCAGAGTTGTTCGATGAGTTGGCCAGAATATTCAGTGAAGACAATAATAGCTGGACTCAGAGAGAACTACTGATGCGCGAGGGCACCGCCAAGTTCGCCGACACGGTGGGCGAAAACGACCGGCAACTACAGAAATTGCTTCACGAGCGAGGCTCGCCCGGCGTGAGTCACGGGACCATACCGTACCTCGGCACTTTTCTGACTGATCTCACAATGATCGATACCGCTATTCCGGACACCGTGGCGGACGGTCTCATCAACTTTGATAAAAGAAGAAAAGAGTTTGAGGTACTCGCTCAAATAAAATTGCTTCAAGGAGCTGCCAATGCTTATCACATTCCGTCGGATCCAATGTTTCATAGATGGTTCGACTCCGTTTTAGTTTTAGACGAACGGGAAGCTTATCAGCTGTCCTGTCAAATAGAGCCATCAGCAAAATCTATAAAATCGAACGATTCCAACGGTCAAGGACACAGGAAAAACGACTCGATAGCTAGCAATATATCGAGCAACACCTCAGGAAGTAGTTCTCAGTTTTACTGCGAAACAGATGGTACGAGTTGGAAACGTGACAGTTTGGAGCGGCGAGGATCACCGACCTTCGGATCGTCGTCGTCTTCCGTTTCATCGTTAGATCTGCTCTCATCAAATGGTCAGAAACAGTCCAATGGAAAACCAATATTATTAAGTCCGGCGCACCCCAGTGCTGGCAATGGGTCTGATTTTTATGTAATAAAAGTAACGTACGAGTCCGATTGTGCCGAAACTGAAGGAGTAGTTATGTACAAATCAATAATGCTGAGTAATAATGAGAGAACTCCGCAAGTAATTAGAAATGCTATGCTTAAATTGAATCTTGAAGGTGATCCTGATAACTACACCCTGGCGCAAGTTCTGCCGGATCGCGGTAAGTTCATATTTTCATTATTTCTCCTAACTTGTTGCTACAATAATTATTTATAGCTCCTCTAAGGCTCGTTTTTATATCCCAGTCTCATGTTTGAGAATAATTTTGACTACGAAAGCAAAATATTTCTTGATTAGTTAACCATATTTACAAATAATTAAGAATCAGCAGATATTTAATCCATCAAGTAAATTTAATTAATGATTCCTCGAAAGGATGATGAAATAGAGAATTGTTTGTAATTATGAGTCGCCTTTCAACTATTATTACATTACTCAGTATGTTTAACACGTAAAAAAATGTTTTGTTACAAAAGTATAATGCTATTGATATGTTGCCTTTTCTAACAAGATTAATATTCGTATTAGGCGTAATGATTACCGTATATAAAAGAAAATGACAAAACTAAATATCTTACCACAGTTCTAAACGGATAACTAATAAATACGTGTAATTATAATATGACATAAAATTTATTTATATTGCTTGTTGTAGAAATGTTGCTGCCAGCTAACGCAAACGTGTACTACGCAGTGAACACGGCATACAACCTCAACTTCATCCTTCGTCCGCGGAAACCCATCGCCCAGTCTGACTACGTCGCCAATGGAAAGCAGAAAGGGAAACGAGTTTGAGTCCTCAGAATGAAGAAGTCGAATTTACTCTACAGAGACTAAAGTGTTTTTTTTTGTAGTAAGTGGCAATTTGGTGCTAAATGGAAAACATAAAATTGTTGAAAATATATTTGGAAATGATATGGTTGTTACATTATAGCAGATTTTATCTTCTTGATCTATGACTGTATGATTTTATTTAAAAAAAATATGCGGTATCAATAGAAAATATGAAGCAAACGGTGGGAGAAACTGATATTTTCTAGAAAAGTACATATCAGAGATGTGTTCCGCAAAAGATACAGTCAACCAACAAATACCGACAGAGTTGTGAGTGCTAAAATAATTGTGGTACTATTAATGTTTATATTTGTATTATCTGTATATTAGTTAAATGAAATGACCACCTGATAGTTAATGTTAATGTAGATATTTGTGAATTTAATTGGTTGTAATGTAATGTGTATATAAATATATATTAATAATGACTAAATGTTAGAAACAGAGATACTCTGCTGATACATTAGCTCAGCTTTAAGCTATAAATGAATTTTGCGGTCCTATTAGAGCTTGGGCCCTTTTATACATGTCTATTTATTACCTATTAGTATTACAACTTGTCATAGCAATAATGTGCAAAAATGCTGTGTCGTCTGTAACAAATTTGAAGTTATAATTGTTACAACATTTCACGTGTTAGTTTATTCCTTAACTATTTTCTAATACCAAATAAGGTTACTGAATCAGAACTAATTAAAGAGGGAGCAGCTAAACGACGATATAAATGAATTGAATGACATGTTTTCGAGAAAGTTTAAATTTTTATTACATTTGTTTTGATTAGATTGAGTTCGTCAAAAATTCTTTGTTATGCTGCGTAGACACTTATCAAAATATAGTTAAAACATTTCGACTATAAACGTCCAAATTAAAATATCTTCAAAATGATTAAAAACGGTTTGTATGACAACATCTACATTGCTTGCACTCTGGCTTCCGAAATTATCTAATGCCAAATTTACACAAAAATATGTCATAGTGCCTGTGAAATTTCACTAAGAATCTATTTATGTGTACTACCGCGTTTTAAATTATATTTAGAGACCATTTCAAATCAACCTTCTTTAGAACACCCCAATGGAACAACTTGAATCTATGTCTAACAACCTCATTGGTAAGTCTAAACACAGCATCTAGTAATATAAACGTTAAAAAATCTAAATTCAAATATTTTTATTAAAAAAACAATTAATTTGAATAGCCTCGCCTGTATTGCAGACTGATAATAGACACAACATGACAAGTTTGGAATTTAATCTCAGTACTGATTTTTGTAAACTTTTTAGAACAGTTTTAACTTAAATAATGGTTTTTAATGTGTAGGTGAATGTTTGTATAAATGTATCTAGTTACTTTTAATGAAATATTATATTTCTCCAGTGTGTAACTGTTGTTGTTTTGTATCGTGTATACTGTGTAATAAAATATTGATAAAACTAATACATGCCTTTTTTGCTGGAGCTAACATTATAAAAATTTTAAGGATCTTTTTTATTGGGGCAGCCGCCAATAAAACTACATATATCGTGGGTATAAGGTGCAGATGGATAAAATACATCAAGCCATCAGTATACGGTATCTTGTTAAAATCAAATTATGAAGATAGTTATCAAAAGTTATTAACATATGAGATTATGAGTTATTAAAAAATACATACATACATACATACATACTCACGGCTATAAATCCCTTAACCCCGTGTAGCCTAGTGTAGCTACTATTACGATAGTAGTCGTTAGTCTGCCAACCCGCAATTGGCCAGCGTGGTGGACTATGGCCTAATCGCCCTATATAGGGTAGGCTCGAGCCCCTTGGTGGGGACATATATGGGCTGTGAGAATGAAAAAAAAGAATGAGGTAGCCAGAGCTTTGGAATGAGAAATTCCTCAGCCACTTTTGGAAGTTGATTGGGGAAAAGATGGTAATAATAAATGTTTTTGGTGACGGGTCTCCAGCCATATCGCCCAAAAATCACTTAAAAAGCCCCTTTACCCTTAGTCGCCTGTTACGATCACCCACGGGTAGAAATGGGGTAGTGTTATTCTAAGCCGACACTACACGGCAAAAAATACATTGCAGTAATTAACATTGACGTGATCAATGTCACAAAAATGTTGATGTTATAGTTTTACTGCATTTGTGTATTCCTATGCGTTACCTTAGTCTTAGTCTTTGTTGTATTTCATGATAGACTAGATAGATGGAATTCTAAATTATTGCTTTTGTTGAATACACGGTACTCACATTTACTGGTTCTTCATGGCATGAAACTTTCAATTCTGCTCAACAAGGCTTTAATATAATATCTAAGTGGTTAGTGGTTAACAGTCTATCATTAAATATAACAAAGACTAAATACACGACCTTCTCGATTACGGAAAACGCAACCTCTCCCGGATACTTATGAATTACGCAAGTTCTGTTTCCACAGTAACGTTCGCAGTTCTTGTTCCTGTCCGTTAATTGAGAGGGTGAAGGTCATACTATATTTAGGTGTAATGGTAGATTATAAGCTCATCTTTTCCGAACATATTTCTCATGTCGTCGTCTGAAGGGTCAGGAAGCTAAATTACGTCTTCAGTAAATTGCGAAATTTATCTAATCCCGCCCTTCTTAAGACAGTATATATGTCACTCTATCAATTTATTTATATTAACTTACTGTGTATCTTTATGGGGGGGTGGTGCTTCTAAATCCTTTCTTATTACACTAGAACGCGCTCAAAGGGCTGTTCTCAAAACGATTTATTGTAAACAAGAGTAGTCGTTTATTAACTGTCCGCCAGATCTTTATTCTACATACTCTGCTTAAACAGCACCCTCAAACGCCTCCTCTGTTATATTCAAACTGTCGTTCTTCCTGCTATCCACTTTTTGCCTCCGTTCCACGTCTTAAAACCCAATATGCAAATCGGTTCTTTTGTTTCCTAGGACCATTAATTTAGAATAAAGTGAATAAATTGATGCCCAGTAATCATCTTTCTTTCCAGTAATAATCATCTTTCTATCAGTTGTGACAGAACGCCCGGCTCGATTGGACGCTACCTAGCAGCGGCCGAATCAGCAATAAATGTGAGTCATTGTGTATTTAAACAATGGCGACCACTGCCAGCGTGAAGCGCTCCGACACCATCCTGTCGTCCATCACGTCCAGAACAAACTGGACGTGATGGACGAGCTCAGCCTTGATCAGATCTGCGCGACCAGCTACACGGACACTGAAATAACCGCCGCGAAACAGTTCCTCGCCGACACCGCCGCCGTCACCGCCGTGCGCCTCGCCTCGAGTAGGGCCGATGGCAGTGGGAAAAGAAATCTTCAAGATATCTTCCGAGCCTTCAAGGAGACGGATCCGGATGACATCCCTACGTATGTAGCGCGAGACCTTAACAAGCTGCCTCCTGTGACCTTCGACCATGTTGACGTAACATCGCTGTTGAAGGACATTCAGTTGTTGAAGTCCAGCGTTGCCGACATCAAAGCCAAGCTCGTGGCTTCAGAACGTGCCAGAGCTGAGTTGCAGCGCGAGGTGACATCGTTGCGAAATGCTGATGTTTGTGCTCGCACAAGCATCGCCGCCGCGCAAGCGGCAGAAGCGACGGCCACTTGACACTTTGCAACGCAGCAATATAATTGTTACGACTGACCCAGTAAGCCGCTCGGTCATTGACTGTGAGAATCCGGCAACTCAGCGAATTTGTGACAAAACGAGTTCGCTGCGCCCATCCGCACCTGTCTTCACACCCGACGCGCCACTGACATCGGTGGTTGAAAAGGGTTCTTTTGCACAGGTGCTTAAGTTAGGAAGCCACCCCCGCTCTCATCGTCGCTGCCCAAACCCCCTGCTACCCCCTGCCACTACCACCGAGAGGGAGGGAAAGGAGAGCCAAGCCGCGCCCGCTCGTGCCGCGCCGAAGACTGTTAAAGACGACGATGGATTCACCCTAGTTGGGAAAAAACCCAAACGTCGTGCAAACAGGAATAAGCGTGGTACCGTCCCAGCAGCCTCCTGCCCCCTGAAGGCTGCAACTGCTGGATATTTACATATCTCGAGTAGATCCTCAGATGACGCACAACGATGTCTTGCGTCACATAGAGCAGACGAGCCTCGGTCCTATAACCGTGCTCAACATTACACGTCTGGAGCCCAGTAGGCCGACCAACTTTAAATCCTATTGGCTCCAGGTTCCCGCAGTCCATGAGAAGGTTCTGCTAGGAGAGAACTTTTGGCCTGAGGGAATAGTGTTCCGGCGCTTCAGGGCTGCGCGTCAGAAACCAAAGCCTCTGCCCACTACATTGTAAATTACTAACATAGGTTAAGTTTTACTAATATTATATGGGCCTTGTTGCCTGCAAATAAAGGATTTATTATATTATTATTATTATTTATTCAATTTTAAGAATTATGACGATACAGAGATGCTTCTAACCTATATCAAATAATGTAACCAAATATAAATATATCTAGTCGGTTCTTAAATACTGTCAATGAAAAAATATGAAATAGTGTTCGAATTCCAATTATTTTTTTAATACCAATCTGCTAAATCATAATTACATTCATTATTTTTTACGATGGAGTAGACTCGCAAAGAGAACTGAGTAACATTAATTGCATTGCATCTTTGCGGCTGTCTACCAAAGACGATATAAACTTGCTTCAAAAATTGAAAATCACTATGAGGTTCGTATACCGTACCATCAAGAGGTACAATGAAACCTCTAGTGTCGATGACGAAAAAAGAAATGGCAGATTTCGTTCCGTTAGGACACCAGGGGTGACCAAATCAATCAAGGCGCGTACGGCAAGAAATCCCGACCGCAAGTAGAAATTGATGTCTTTGAAGATGGGTTTAACCAGAAGTACCGTAAAAAAAGTACTCGATGAAGACCTGAGACTACGAGCTTACCGAATAAATAATGGACATATTCTGAAAGCGCGTCTGATAGCTATGAGAGCCAAAAAATGCAAAGTATTGCTTAAGCGGCACGCAAGAAAAAGACACCGCGATATCCTGTTTACAGGCGAGATTTTTTTTAATATTTAGGAGAGATACAACAAAAAAAATACAGGGTGTACGCTAATAGTTCTGCGGCCGCTGGAAATGCCATTCCTAGAGTGCAGCACTGTCACATCCATCATCAATCATGATTTAGTTGCGAGTATCCTACTATGGCCCTACTGAAGTGCATTTTTGTGAAACGGGTGTCAAAACCAGTGCAAAAGTGTACGGAGACACGTTTTTAGATCGCTAGTGAAAGATCTGCCCCTGACACTCTTTGAAGGACGCCCATTTGTGTTTCAACAGGACTCTGCACTCAAAAACAACTCAGGAGTGAAGATTCAAACATCAAGATTGGCCCTCATCTAACCCTGACCTCAATCTACCGGATCACAAAATTTAGCAGGAGTTGGAGAAGAAGGTCTGTTCTAAACCGCACAAAAATTTGAGCAGCCTAAAGTCATCATTGATTAAAGCAGTGACCTATATCGACTTGAATATGGGCCGTGCTGCTATTGAAGATTGGCCGCGAAGATTGAAGGCTTTTGTGAAAAATAGTGGCAATCGTTTTGAATAAATTTTATATTTAAAGTAATCTAATTAAATAACCTTTTCTTAAAAAAACCTTTTTTTGAATATCATGACTAGTTTTCATTTTATAGCCAATTTTTTTTGTGACAGCATTTAAACACCGACTAGGTAATTACAACCGTGATAGCTCACTGCGTAGAACACCGGTTATCAAACGACTAGTGTTCAAATCCCGGATCGGGCCTACACCAATTTGTCTTTTCTAAAGACATGGTTATATATCATGGTTTTCAACGGTGAGGGAAAACATCGTGAGGAAACCCACATGGCTGAGTCATGTGACAGTGTACTCGTACAAAACGGCGATAGGCCTGCCCCCTATCACGTGAGTACACTGTCAATGCAAAACGTGGGTACTCTGAACACCAGGTGACAATGTCACATGATGTTAAATATTACATATTTTTTAATAAAAAAGCCATGCAGGCCTTTTTTAGGGCTTCAGGTTCAACACCTGGACGGACGGGTTATCGGGCAGCAATGTACCGCGAATTTCTGCGGTTGGAGCCCAAATTGATCGTCACAGAACAAAACCTGGTGGACCTAGTTCGGTACATAAAGCGCTCAGAACTTTTTACCACTGCGAACCATTGCGATGCATGCTTGTTCGTCCGCTAGACGAAGAGCCACCCTTGTAGGGTTATACGGGTGCTACGGAGAGCGATTGGTGAACAGTCTCCCTAGATTTGGACTTTGTGAGGAGCGCACTTGAAGGCATTATTGTAGAATCCTCTAGAAGGAAGGCCGAGGCTGTCCCGCGTTTCTCTCTGCATCTAGGTTAGACTAAGAAATATCACATAAATGTTGGTCTTAGCGGGGCTATAGAATAGGGATGTTTTAAGTTTTCTGACCTTTCTTATTTACATATTTAATGTTTATTCTGACAATTTAAGATTGTAAAAAACTTGAATTTTACGAAGTATTAGTGATTTATTCAAGTGAAATCAAAACATGTTACGGAGATTTTTTATAAATAGGTACGGGCGATTTTAGGAATACTAAGTTAAGTTAAGTATACTGTTTTACTTCGACAACATTAACTAGTTTTTTTTAGTATTAAATATTTTGGTTTTGTTGAAACTTGTCGTATGAAAGCCCTGAGCTATTCGTTATTACAATGCTTATATTAAAACATTCTTGGCTGAAATGACTAACAAAGCCAACTTGATTCATAATGTAATATAATAAATCAGAAATGTGGAAATTTTAATTACAAATTCTTCACCGCTGAACCGCACCTCATAATAATTCTTGACTCCCCCGTCCCGCACCCGACCACTTCCTCTTAAGAATATTAATGTAAACGGAATGTAACGATTTTGAAAAGTATATTAAAATATTTATTTATGTAAGTAAATCGGTGAAAGAGACATTCAGAGCCAACGTGAAAGTAATAGTTAGTTAAGGACAGCCTCACTAGGCGTTTGCAGACCAGTTCCAGTAGCATGAGGATGACAGATTGCTCATACAAAATCTGTCGGTATATCACTTCTCACATGACATACTCGCTCTCACACGCCTCATGCTACGGGCGCTGATAAAAATCATTTTATCAAAGATGCGAATCAGAAGTCCGAAGATAGAATGAGCATGCACAGTGCTCAAGAGAATGTATAAGTAAGTTTATCATATTCGTTTGAGTATTCGTTGGAAGCTAGGTAGCGTTTTTTTTTTATTCTGCTGTTATGTGCTATTGTTAGCTTTGTTAGTACTTCTTTCTTATTGTTTGTTGTCATGTTACCATTTTTTGTATGAGTTAAAGATAAATAAAATCTTTTATTATTATTATGAATTGTACATATAGGTAGAATAGAAAACACTTTATTGCACAGTACAAAAGAAATATTATCAAAATTTCAGTACAAAAGTAAAAGTACAATTGGTATATATGTTAAACATATTATAAACACTATTTAAACAGTATTATTCAATTAATATGAACATACATACTTTATTTACATACATACAACGTGTGCTGACCAAGTACCACTTAGCCATGTATGTTTTCTCGCAATGTTTCCCATCACCGTTTAAACGAAGTGTAAAATGTATATGTCGCAGCCAACTGGTTAAATCAGCCAGCTCATTAAACAGCTAGCCGCTTAATTAAACGCCGGCTCCTAGTTAAAAGACTAGCCCGCTTGTAATATGAATTGTCGTCACTGAACGTCCAATCACCCGGCTGATTGAATAGTAAGCCCGTTGGTTTGGGCTGATGTTAAATCAGGCAGGTGATTTGAATTTCGTCATTAAATTTTTCAAGTTTCATTTTACATTATTTTTGTGTTAAAATTAATAGAAAAACGTTTAAAAAGTGTTACATCATTAAAATTTCAATCAATACACCAGCCCTAGTTGATAATAGCAGTTTTCGCGACATTTTGGAAAGCTTTGGAGGTTATAAATTATATACAAAATGCTAGGGTGACCATGAATGACAACAAAAAAAGTCTGCAATGGAATATTATTGGACGCACAAGTATGATGTTATGGCATATAGAGCATTTAATATTTAAAAGAATCCCCAATGATCCCATGATGCGTATTATACCTAGGGCCTAGCCTACTTATACACATGTTTCTGTTGTTAATCAAGTTGAAACCAATCCTGGCCTATATTCAAAGCCGTGGCGAGCCATGGCATGGTTTAAAAATAATACAGAATGAAACTGAAAGCTTAAATGATAATAATATTGAAGTTAAATGTATTGCGATTGAGGACTTAAAAAATATTGAGCCAAATTTAACTTGTGTGGTATGCCAGTACTTTTAGCTAGTGTGCCAAAGCTTTGTGCCATTTAATTGTTAATATTATATTAAATGAATATAATTAAAGTATTGCTGCCAGTACCTAAGAAAAAATATTTAATAAAGTTTAATGCGAATTCATTCTTCAGATGCCTATTTAAATACCTACTCATAATTAAGTAGCGCACTCTTTATATATGTTTTTTTTTATTTTAATACAAGTTATTATTTAAAGTTACTTGGTTCTATTTTCATGCTGCATAAGATCTCATAGTCACCCTAGATAACCAGACGGCGATATAACGTTCAGCCAAGTGGTTGGACGTTGTCTTCAACTAAATGGCTGATTGAAGTTTAGCCCTTTACTAGAAGCCGGCGTTTAATTAAGCGGCTAGCTGCTTTGTCAGCTGGCTGATTTATCCAGTTGGCTGCGACATATACAAAGTGTATAAAATATATTAAGAAAGAAGGAGCTTGGGAAATATCGTAAATGGGCCTTCAGAGTGTTAGATATCTGTGTATTTGAATGTTTACTGTAAACTTGTTCTTAAAGATTCAGTAAAGGTTTACTCTTCTTAACTTCATTTTTAATTTTCTTCTACTCATCTTTACTTTTTCGCACTACATCATCAGCTACACTCGCATCCATTCGTTGATCTTTTTATTTTTTGTTAATGTATACCATTATATATTTTATATCAAATGCTACTTAAGTCACTACTATATGGTGGCAAATATTAGGTATATTAGAAGACGATTTTAGGAGTTTTAAGGGTGGGATAAAGATGTGAAAGAGGCAGTTGCAGATAAGAAGAAAGTGGTTAGATTTACTAGCGATCAAAGCTAGCAAACGAATTGATGCGAGTGTAACTGATGATGTAGTCCAGAAAAGAAAAAGCGTGATTTGCAAGAGTGGTGTAAGAGGAAACGGAATAACCGGAATAACCAAAAGTTATTTTGGAAATATATCCGGAAAGAAAAGGGAATTTCCCAAAACACGAGAGTGAATGTAGTGAGAGATAAACAGGGTGAATTGGCGATGGATGAAAGTAACATGAAACGAGTTATGGAAGAAATATTTCGAAGGACTCTTTGAAAAAAAAATGCACCTTTTTCTTCCCCAATTGGCAGTAATGTTGATGGGTATGAAGCAATGGATGACTTTGATGATAGTGAGATTAGTATGGAAGAAGTAATGAAAGCAATGAAAAGTTTGAAAGTAGGGAAAGCGGCAGGGTATGACAAGATAAATATCGAGATGCTGAGGGCTGGTAAAGGGGTGGTTGCTTCCTGGTTGTACTTTCTTTTCCAAAAATGCTGGTTGAGTGGTAAAGTACCACAAGATTGGAGCAAGGCGGTAATTGTGCCTCTATATAAAGGAAAGGGGTCACAGCAGGAGGCTAAAAACTACCGTGGAATCAGCCTACTCAGCATTGTCGGTTAATTGTATGCAAAGGTTTTGATTGAAAGAGTGATGAATGAAATGGATGATAATATTTGGGATGTGCAAGCAGGATTTAGAAAGGGAATGGGATGTATGGACCAAATCTTTTCTTTAAGGAGCATCTCTGAAAAGTTCTTAGCTAAGAACTGAAAGGTGTATTGCTCCTTCATAGATTTAGAGAAGGCGTATGATAGGGTCGTAAGAAAGTATTTATGGGAGGTGCTGTCCAAGTTCGGTTTGGGGAGCCAACTTATACGTGCATTGGTATCACTCTATGAGGATTCTAGTGCATGTGTAAGAATAAACTCTAGGGGTGTCCGACAGGCATGTGTAGCTTCTCCGTGGCTCTTCAAATTGTTCATGGATGACTGTCTGATAGAGTTGCGTGAAAGTAATTATGGACTGAGAATGGGTAAATTCGTCATCAAATGCCTCTTATATTAAGATGATCAAGTATAATATATATAGTGGGTTACATGGAAAACATCCCGTTTTTATTATCCGTTGTCAAAACGAGCTGGCTTTACCTTTGAGTATTTTATTTTCGAGATCTCTCAAGGAAGGAGTCGTTCCAGAGATATGGAAAACCGCAAAGATCACCCCGATCTTCAAAGGTGGATCAAAATCAAATGCAACGGACTATCGACCCGTCTCTGTGTTGCCTTGTTTTAGTAAACTACTTGAACAAATAGTATATAATGGTATTTACTTGACAATAAATAGACATATTACAGAATATCAGCATGGTTTTACCAATCATCTGTGGCGAGCAAAGATATACTGGCCAGTATATCTTTGCTCTTCCCACACATCGGTCAGTCAAATCGAATCTTGTTCAGTCAACTCATTATATTATTAGACAAATGGATGCAGGGGGCCAAGTGGATGCTATTTACACGGATTTCTGTAAAGCATTCGACAAGGTTTCCCATAAACTACTCTTGAGAAAATTACGTTGCTCAGGCATTCATGGTGATTTACTGAGATGGGTTGAGTCATATTTGATGAATAGGATGCAATGTGTTGTAGTCGGAGGAAAAAAATCGGATTATATCACTGTAACCTCTGGAGTTCCCCAAGGATCACATTTGGGACCGCTATTCTTTAATGCTTTTATTTTTGACATAGGTAAATGTTTTCAATTTGCAAACTTTAATCTTTTCGCAGATGATCTAAAACTTTTTGCTAGGATCAACACTACTGATGACTGTCTTTTATTACAAGCTGATATATCAAAATTTGAAAAGTACTGTTCAGACAATAAATTAATGTTAATTTCTAAAAAAATTTTTAAAAATACTTTTACACGCAAAAGGAATAAAGTAAAATATGATTACCAAATCGCGAATACGGTCCTGAATGAGGTTTCAAATATACGTGATTTAGGCGTTCAACTAGATAGCAAAATGCTATTCGAGGCCCACATAAATTTAATCGTTGATAAAGCAAATAGAATGCTAGGCTTTATAAATAGAATTTGTAAGTCATTCTCATCAACTCATTCACTGAAAGTATTGTACATGTCATACGTCAGATCCATTCTTGAGTACTGCTCTAATGTGTGGTCACCTCTGTATGAGAAATATATTTGTAGGATAGAAGCTATTCAACATAGATTTTTACGCACCTTGGCTTATCGAGAACGCGTTAATTATAACAACTACGCTCAATTAGAGGCTAAGTTTCATTTAGACAGCCTTAAAAATCGACGTATTGTTTCTGATATGGCATTGTTATATGATATATTGCATAATAACATTGACTCCCCGGACCTTCTCAGTAAAATCACATTAAATGTTGGGTACATTTAATGTGATTGAGTACATTAAAGTTCTAACACACATAATCACACACACACACTCTCACACACACACAAACACACATGAAACACACTTTAGAGAAAAATAATTATATTTTATTTGTCCATACATATTTCTGTTACAAATAAATGCTCAGTTTATCTAATGAAATTTGTGAAACATATAATTGGCACGATAAATTGTTATATTTAAAAATGTTTGTTAATAGATTAAGTGCTGTTTGTTTTACTCAATAATAAATAAATAAATAAATAACTTGCATCATCGGTTGCAAGAGATGATGAATATTGCATGTGCATCTTTTGAAAGAAAGAGAATGAGGGTGAATGCGGAGATAACGAAAACCATGGTTTTTGAGAGAGAGGAGAATATGATTAAAACAACTGTGGATTTTCGGATATTTTAATCGCGTGTTATTAAATGGTTTTTTAAAGCATGACGTTTCGAAAACTTTTTAGTTATCATGGTCACGGGAAGACTGAGGTGTTATTTGTCATTATACAGTACCATAAAACTATTAATACTAACTAACTTCACAAAATTTAAGTTACAATTACATATGTAACGTTGGGCGTTGCGGTTGGAGACCCATCACCAACAACCTTTATTGTACCATCTTTTCCCCACTCAACTTTCCAAAAGTGGCTGAGGAATTTCTAATTCACTTTCACGCAACTCTATCAGACAGTCATCCATGAACAAATTGAAGAGCCACGGAGAAGCTACACATGCCAGTTTTCGAAACGTCGGGCTTAATACGCGATTAAAATATCCGAAAATCAACAATTGTTTTAATTAAAATTTGCAGTCATGAAAATCTTAGAAAATACTAGAGGAGAATATGACCGAATGCGTGATTGATATTAATGGTAAGAAAGTGGAACAAGTAAAAGAGTTTGAATATCTGGGAAGTTTGTTGACTAGGGATGGAAAGTGTGATGAAGATATCGAGAGAAGAGTGAAAAAGGGTAATGCGATTAATGGGGCTTTGAATAGTCTCATGTCTAGTCAGTCGGTGTCCGAAAAGGCCCGAATGGCAGTGAATGATGCTGTTCTGGTTTCTACGCTTATGTATGGCAGTGAATGTTGGGTGTGGCAGAAGAAGCATGACAGCAGAGTGAATGCAATATAGATGAAGTCGCTCAGAAAAGTTTGTAATATAAGGTTATGTGATCGTGTGAGAAATAACGTGAATCGTGAAAGGTGCGGCGTGAAAGATGATATTGTAAAACAGATAGAAAAAGGAATGTTTGGAAGATGGTTTGGGCTCATAGAGAGGATGGAGTAAATTGGTGGAAGAGATCTATAAAGCCAATGTGGAAGGTTATGTGAGTAGAGGACGACCACGGAGGACAAACCTGGACCAATTAGAGTGTGTGCTCAAAAAGGCCGGCGTCCGAAGTATGAAGAATAAAAGAGCATGTATGAAAATATTGATGGATGTTAACGAATCTAGAGAGGTTTGCCAGGATCGTACGAAGTGGCGATCAATAGTATCTGCCTACCCCAATGAGAAATAATGGCGTGAGTATATGTATGTCTGTATTTTAAGAGTACAGTGAAAAAGAGTTGACATCCTTAGAATACAGGAATTTAAAGCTTATGTAAAAGAGTGTGCAATATTCAAGTTTCTCAATACTTAAGTTATTGTCCAAAAGATGTTTTAAACAACTAGTGCATTTACTCCATTCAATAGGAACGACAACCTTTCAGCGCTTTGGTTATTCCATTTTCAGAACGATACATTTATTGTTTTTGGAATTGCGTTTTGTCAATATTGTTATGGGTCACCACCGGTTGACAGTGGGTTGCCTGAAAATTTCATGGCCAGAGTGTATCGAGCGGAGGTAGGGCGGGCGGGCGGCGCGGGGCCGGCCATGGGCGGCCGTGGCGCGCAGTCGCACCAAACTGGGCGAGCGAGTGGTCGTGTTAAAGCCTTTCTTTCACCATCAGAAATATACCTTATTCCGTGTTTGTATTAATCCAATCGCGAATTTATCACACAAACATTGCTCGCGCCAACTTTTAGCATTGTGCTACGTAAACTAAATTGAACTTTACGCTGTTGAGTGGTTTTAATGAGAAGAACGAATACTTCGCTATCTGTGAATGTCATGGAAAGCAGCTGAGATGTGTAGTTCACCATGAAATAATAAGGTATATCCCCCTTTTGTTTTTCACCAAAAACTTTTTGTAAGAGGAAAATGAGTTCATAATGATAATAATGGCTTTATGCAAACTTAAATGGCCAATAAGGACAAGGAAAACTTTCTCTTGAAATTGATAGTGCATGCAACCTTAGCAATTGCTGTTTCATATATTTGTTATTCGCTATATTTAGTAATATTTTAGTTGGTATGAAAGTCTCTTATAAATATTTAATATCTAATGGTTAGAAACTCTTGCAAAGTTTAATTTTAGCTAACATTGCTACATTAGCTAAATGTGTGCAGACTCGATTTCAAAATTATGTGGACTGTCAAAGTTCATGCGGTGAAATGAAAGCATAATAGGCAAGTATTTTAATGAAAAGACTAACTCCTACTTTTCTGTTATCCTGAATTATCTAGTCTGTTGCAGCCGATTATATCTCAATCTTTGTATTGCGAGAATAATTGGAATTAAAACATTTTAAACATATATTACATCAAAAAATATTCCCTTTCACCATATGGCTATTTGACACAAAATATAATTATATTGGATGCTTCAATTTAACTAGTTTACAAGTTGTGAAATTGGTTTAATCAAATAAATTTGCTTTTTGCACTACCATAAAGCAAAGAGAAAATTAAGCAGGATTTCAGTTTCATTAATGATGATATATGTTTTAAAAGACAATAATTTAATGACCACAATAAAAAGGTGCTCGATTTGATGTTGCTTTTATTTATTTTTACATCAAAACCTTTAAGTCTGAAAACGTGTAACTAAAAGTATTATGTCGGAAACGTGATTTTTGTTAAACATATGAATGAATTATTGCGATTCATATTTATTCATGTAATTTCAACCAAATTCAGTACTTTATATATTATGTAACATTTGTAAAATAATACCCGAGTCCAAAACAAAAATCTATTAAAATTTCACTGAAAAGAATTAAATAATATATTTTATTGATAAAAATGTGTCTCTTTGGATCCTCAGTTGGTGCTAGACTACTACCCAACTCACTCATATACTCACGGCTATAAATCCCTAGAAGGGGTAGCCAGAGCTAAGGAATTAGAAATTCTTCAGTTACTTTTGGAAGTTGCGTGGGGTTTGATGCATTTTAAAATACTATATAAATAAATGAATATGATTTGTGAAATACTATTTTCAGTGTTTTGACAAAAGATCTGAATCTTAGGTAAAAAATCTATTTATCAAAATCGCGTTTGTGTAAAACTAAACTAAATTAAAACTTGCTCTGAAATCATTAATATTTTGATGCAACCATATTAAAGCTTGCAAGAATAAGAAAGGCGTAACAGTGTTAGTGCATTAAGAGCAAAGTTAGAGGGCAACTTAATTGTCTTGTCAAGTATAGAAGAAATTGTTATACAAGGTTTAAGTTTCTTAATTAACAAGTCAAAGTGAGTCACTTCCTCCGTCGTTGCTAATTAGACATTTTGAATTCAGTGAGTTGTAATAAGCCAATTTTCTTACAATCGGGTCGTGACTAGCATCAATTCCAAAGCTTTTTTCATTAAAACTGTAACACCGCCTTCTTTTCTAGACTTAATATTTTTAGATTCGTGTGTTCTGCTCGTATATTTTTACGTAAGCCGTTTTTTTCTTGGTTTTTTATCTGATATTATAAAAAGCACCATTTAACTATATAATTAATTACAAGTATTTTTTTTCTCTATTTATACAACGGTTCGGGATCAGCACAGTGGGTATAGCACCTGCCCATCATGCAGAGAACCGTGGGTTCAAATCCTGTGGTGGGCCTACACGAATGTGTGTTTTATGTGTGGTATTTTATCATGGCTGTTAACAATGAAGAAAAAAATTTGCGGAGACCCGAGACCGCGGAGAGCGATGGCTAAGTTGTACTATGTGACAGAATTCGTACAAAACAGCGATAGACCTGCATCCTATCACGCAAAACTCTGAACACCAGGTTCAAAAATTTCACGTGATGAAAGGACTTAGGACCTCTTGCACTCTTTTGGGAATAGACGGTGTAAACGTTTGAGTCTCTAAGTTTGACCTTGATAAAAAGGCATGAGATTATACACTGGATTAACATCTAAAACAACAATTAAGTATCCCTTATTTCGTAAGGGCGTCAAAATCCATAACTAACATAACTCTTAAATGACTACTTATCACAATGATCGCCTCAAACTCTTTATTCTTGGTTATTTATAATGCTAGAAATAAAAAAGGGCCGGTACTAGTCGAAATCACAAATCGTTTCATATAAAGTAGACATGTTTGAAAAATAGTCTATGCGGACGTAGTCGCGGCCGGATAGCCGGTACTTTATAAACTCGATAACCTAGTCGGGAAATTCAATTGAGTATAGTTGAAGTTTGTAATCTGTTTCTTTCAGTAAATAGTATTATTGGCTAAGTTTGAAACGAAAAAAACGCCGAAATATCATTAGAACTTGATTATTTAACACCGCTATTGTTTATTTATAGAACTATATACCCGCAAATTATATAAATCAGGTTAGCCCAATAGTAAGTAAAATTTGATGTTTTGCGGTAAGGGATACTAACTCAACGATGTAAACACTTATAAATAACATCACAGGATAAGAAGCAATCATTCATTACTAGTGGATCGGCCCAGCTTCGCACGGTTAGCGTAGTTTTAAAAATATCCGAGGTGTCTTCAATCACTGCTCGCCCTTTGTGAAATTTAGCTCAATGATTACAACTTAAAGCACTCCTGAATAGTGTAGCTTTTAAATTGTGAAAGCGCATTTATGAACGGTTCAGTATCTCCGAAAATAAGCCCTTGCAAACAAACAATCAGAGTTACAAACTTTGCATACATCATACATATACTCACGGCTATCTTTTGCCCGCGCAACAGTTACACAAAAATAATTCTTATAACATGATTCAGTATTCACATGCGACGACGACGGCGCGATGGCTTTCATGTATAAGTTTGGTGTTGCTATACCGATTTCTATGATTATTTTTTTATTTAATAGGTAATAAAAAAATATTTGAAATTAGAGATGAGTGAGAGTATTATTAAGGAAGAATTTAAACAAATATAATCAGAATGCTCCGAGCTGCTAAGCTATTAGCGGTTACACGTGCTATTGCGAGTCAACCATACAAGATAGACATATGCTGTTGAGGGTTAAAGTATTGTATGAAATAAACTGTATTGTATGTCCTGCATATATTAATATAATAGTTGATATTCTAAATCAATAACAGCCCGTCTACAGTTGTTGTGAGTAGAGCCTGTCAGCTGTAACAAGGCAGCCGCACGAATGCCACAATCCGATTACTACTTACGCAATACAACCTTCGCGTAACGTAATATCATGATTATTGGCTGTGCGATGTCTAGTATATCTTTCTTGAAGAAATATTCAAATAAATATTTAGGTAACTCAAAGTTATTGTAATAGTGAGACTAGTCAGATACTTTGATAATGTGTTTTGAGTATTTTACTAGATACATATACTCAACGCCATAAATCCAAAAAGGGGTAGCCAGAGCTAAAGAGTTAGAAACTACTCAGCCACATTTAGAAGTTGGTTGGGGAGAAGATGGTAAAACAAATGTATCGTTGGTGTTGGGTCTCCAACCGCATCACCCAGAAACCATTTAAAAATCCCCAAAACCCTTAGCCGCCTCTTACGAACACCCACGGGAAGAAATGGTTTTAGTGACGTTTGTATTTCTATATAATTTTATCATGCCTCATTTACCTAATATCATATTGTAAAACTCGTTTCCTAGGTATCCAATGTATTATCCTTCTGTTATCTGTTATATTTTAATTTGTTGTGTATTTCTCCTTAATTTCATTGTGGCTCATGTATCTACTTTTAATATTGTAAAACTGGTTCCTTAGGTATTTAATGTATTATGCTGTCTGTCTATTATCTATGTATGTGACCTTCCGTATTTAATAAAACGAAATAAAATATCAGAATGCTGCCTCCATGGTCTGACGGTAACGAGGAGGTTCTAGGTAGGGTGCCGATTCGGGCATTGCACGCTGACTACCCTGTTTATCTGAAAGCTTATATTATTGCTTACATACTACACAGCTATTTATACAACATACGGTAATCTTAGTAAAAACACTTTATCCCCATTTTGTAAGTAAAATGTGTATCGGTAGAAATAAAACTATATCACAAAAGTATAGCACAAAGACTAAGCTGGAACTGGAATATTGGTTCCATTTGTTTCGTAAATCGCTTTCGATCTGTATCGTTTGTTCGTATTGGATGTTCCGGGGATCAAATAAAACATGCGGTTCAAATTCTTAAACATTCTTATAAAAACTACTATAGAGTAAGTTCTATTAGTACATTAAGAATATATATATATATATATGGCTATACTCATCAATTTGCCAAACATATAATGCGCCTTTGAACACTTTTTACTAAACTTACTGACTTACCGTATAGAAAGTATTATATCAATAATGTTAGTTGCAAAGTAATGTAGAGCCTTAACTCAGAATGCATAATGGGTTCAAATACCGAGCTAAGTCTACACCTTAGTGTCAAATCAAAATTTAAATGAATAATTGATTCATCACAGACGTTATCATTACTCATATCGCGGGCACGGATTAAACATAATTTCACACGAGACGTTTTAAAAACTAATATCTCAGCTTGCCATCCCTTGGGTGGCATATAGCGTGAAGTTCATAACTATGACCAGTTATACAATATATTCTACTCGAATGAAACACTTGAAAGTTTAAATTATGTCTCTAAAATATTACTAAACTTGTTATGATAAATAGATGCACTCGTAGCTACGACTCTTCGTAGCATTTTTCAGTAAGATCTCGTAGCTTCACAATCGTAGCATATTCTTTTTGTACATTTTATAAGTTCATACATATACCCAAGGTTGTAAATCCCAAGAAGGGTTAGGCAGGGCTCTAGAACAAGAAATTTCTCAGCCACTTTTGGAAGTTAAGTAATTAAAAGATTGTAAGATAAAGGCTGCTGGTGATGGACCTCCATCCGCATGACTAAAAAACACTTAATAAAAGGGGGAGTGCTATTCTAAGCCCACACTACACAGCTGAATTCATAATATAGCTAGCAAAATTTATGTTAAACGTAAGCCGTCTAACATAAAAGAAAAATAAGGCATCACGTGGTAGCTATTCGCGTGATCGTAATGGCTTTAGGCGGTATGAGCATTTATTTGCGTTTGACGTTTTTGTAAACGGGGAAACATTAGAAGTCATTCCTACTTTGCGTGAATTAATTTATATTTATACATGCTTCATTAATTTTAAGCTGCTTATTCTGAATTTCAATAATCTCTTAATATTGTTCAAAAACATACAGGTTCTAGTAATTACAATAAATATCAGTAGATGATGTTTTTGTTTTTATTTGTCTCAAAATAAGTTTAAATAGTTTAAGTTCCTGTGTAGTGTCGGTTAAGACTAGCACTACCCCATTTCTTCGGGTGGGTATACGTAAGAGGCGACTGACGGTATTGGGTCTTTTAAGGATTTTTTGGGCGATGTGGTTAGGGACCCATCACGAACAACCTTTATTTCACCATCTCTTCCCTACTCAACTTCCAAAAGTGGCTGAGGAATTTCTAATTCCCTAGCTTTGGCTACCCCTCCAAGGGGTTTATAGACGTGAGTATATGTATGTGTGTAAATTTAAATAAGTGAACTTCCGTATGTGTTCGCTTTAATTTAAGCCAATACGCACTTAACAGGAAAAACTATTAGTTATAGAATGCCAATTTTAAATGATTAATTATACGTATTTTGTGTTGAAATCACCAAAAACTAAAGGGTTGATGGGTCACTTAATAGCGTGAAGTATAGCGTGTTTCATATTTTCAGCAAATTTTATGCCATTAATTTAAACAGACATTATATGGTTAAATTATATTATTCGTTATACATACACGCATGTACTCACGGATTTGAATCCGTCGAAGGGTTAGCCAGAGCTTCAAAATAAGAAATACTTCAGACACTTTAGAAAGTTGACTGGGGAAAAGATTGTAAACAAAAGGCTTTACGTGATGGGTCTCCAACCGCATCAAAAATCAAACCAACTAAAATTCACTCAATAAGACCAAAAGGCTAAGGGCCGCGTCTTACGAACACCCTCTGGAAGAAATGGGGTAGCGCTATTCTAAGCCGACTCTACACTGCAAAT
Source organism: Bedellia somnulentella (assembly GCA_963576735.1). Lineage (NCBI taxonomy): Eukaryota > Metazoa > Arthropoda > Insecta > Lepidoptera > Bedelliidae > Bedellia > Bedellia somnulentella. Next base: position 6,326,216 of record OY755175.1, on the reverse strand, counting down.
TCGTTATGATATATAATATTTTCATATCCTAGAGCATACGCTTGATTAGTAACGTTTGCTTTATTATGTCGGGTGTAATAAATAATGGATCTATATGATTTTTACACAAAATTTGCCGTGTAGTGCCGGCTTAGAATGTCGCTACCCCTTTCTACCCACGGGTGTCGTAAGAGGCGACTAAGGGTATTGGGGCTTTTTATTGGATTTTTGGGCGATGCGGTTGGAGACCCATCACCAAAAACCTTTATTTTTACCATCTTTCCCCCACTCATCTTCTAAAAGTGGTTGAGGAATTTTTAATTCCTTAGCTCTGGTTACCCCTTCTAGGGAAATATAGCCGTGAGTATATGTATGTATGTATGTACAAAATTTTATGTTAACCCTGGCCTCACCATACATTTATGTTAGTGTTATTCAAAGCCAACAAAAAACTTGTAAAGTATACAAATAGGTATACGTCGATGCAGTAATAAAAAGTATTTACGCGGTTGTGAGCTCGCTTTTTCGGATCAAGTAGGTCTAATAAAAAACCAAGTTGTTTATGAGAGCCACGATTAAGTTTGGGCGTGGACCCGCGAAGCTAGTTTCAGACCAATCAATACTCGCCATTTGTGTTTCAACCTTATAAATAGTTTAACACAATTATTTCACTGTGGATATTTAGTTGTGTGCTCAAAGAGACAGGCGTTTGAAGTATGAAGAAAGAAAGAGCATTGTATGAAAAGATTAATGCATGTAAGCAAAGCAAGAGAGGTTTGTCAGGATCGTACAAAATGGCGATCGATAGTCTCTACCTACCCCAATGGGAACTAATGGCGCGAGGAAATGTATGCATGTATGTATATTGTGTATTTAGTCGAAGTAAGTAGTGATTAGTAGATTTTATAACGAAAGCATAAAAAAAAAGTAAAGCTAGTTAACATTCGTGGTTCTTTAGTTGTACCCAAAAAAAACATTTTAACTACACAGTGCACGCTTAAATTAACTGGGAAATCTAGGAAAATACATCAATAAGATATTGCACTCGAAACAAGAACGAAAGCTGTATGTAGTGAAAAATGGAGCACACTTCCTTTGGAGTCAGTACATCCAAGATTTAAAGGCAAATATAAAAATCAGGTATTTAACAGGACTCTGTTCATGAAAACACCAGTACAACATAACGAATTACTGAAATTCTACTCTGCAAAGCCTACGCAGTTTTGGTGTTCGAATGATACTCTCTGTGTAAGCAGTGCTTTCTAGAAGTGAATACAACAGGTAAAATGGTATTACAAGACATAAGAAACATATTCGCGGACAGAACTCGGGTGGATGCAGTTATTTGGCAGGGGCTCATTGTTATATGAGTCTGACAGACTTTGCCAGAATTATAACAACTTTTTATATATTTTTAGCAATGTTTCATAATGTCCTATTATAACTAGGTATGCTCATCATCATCATTACTTCAGCCAATAGATGTCCTCTGCTAGTCGCAAGCCTCCAAAAGTAATCCACAACGACCGGTCTTGTGCAGCCCTCATTAGAAATGGTTCGGGATGTTGAAAGTCGTTAATCAGACGAGAAAAACGATTTGTAATAACTCGAAAGCAGTTGGCTAACATGGTTCAGGAGTCATATAGGGAAATAACCCTTGTTAAATAATAAAAAATACACACCTCTGTTTCATGCCATTGACTTGATTCCATTGTAAAGGATAATATTAAGTAGTATTTGAACCTCCTGTTTTGAGTGTTTTGCCGCAACTCACTCGCTGAGTTGTTATCGTTGTTGGGTCAATCTGGCTCTAGGATCTTTTGCTAGTTCAGTAGCAAACCTTTGCGTAAAAGTGAACAACTGATACTGCCTATAAATCTTTTCAAACTTTCTCAGCCCCGGGTCGGATGATACATTTCTGTTTTATAATTGTCAATATATTACCCAAATTTCAAAATATATAAATCTATTTCAAACACCTTAAAGGCATTGGCAAGGTCCAAAGCGGGTGAAGGGGCTCTTCTTATCGATCACAGCGCTCTTTGTAGATAAAATTTTCATTTTAGTAGCTGTATTGAGCTTTCAAATCCATATTGTAAATATTTTGTAATAGTTTTGAGACCAATTTAATAAAGTCCTATACAAGTAAGATGTGTTATTTTGAATTGCAATAAACATCACCAAGCATAGCATTTGTAAATCTTACCAATTTCACAAGACCGTGGTGGAATCGAGACCAAAGATAAAAGAATATTTTTGGTAATAAAAGGATAGATACTGAATAATCTTTTGTTGAACAGCATCGAAACACAAAAACACAGTTGTATTATACGCCGTTGATGTGACGTTTGTTTTGTGAAACACCCGAGTGTTTTGATAGTACAAACGATGTCTATTAGACAAATGTCTTCAACCTCAAGAGAATATTCAGTTAGCACCAATTACTTGCTTTTATTTATCTTCACCAGTTGCAAAAAAACCGTGGTTGAAACCCCGCTCTAGTCACCAGTACGATGGTGTCCTGCCACCTGATAGTCAGATCACGATTTTAATTTTAAACTTAAATAATAATAGCAAAGTTTTGGCAGTAATACTTATTAATGACTACCATAATCCAAAATTGTCTAATATAGTAAAATAAAACATGATTTAGTTATTATTTCCATAATTATTTATTTATTTCTCGTTTGGAAACTGCGACCATAATGCCCTTAATTCGGTATGCAAAGTTTTATAAAAGTGATGCTGATTACAAAACCATTTCGAGATATTATGTTTTTAAACAATATTTTCCTAAAATCAAATGAAATAAAGCTAAGATGACTGTTATTTTATCAAAAAACCGTAACAGTGTTTGACCTTCAATGTTATTTCAAAGACATTAGTTTTTGCAGTTTATTAATAAAATATCGAGAATCATAGGTTTGTTTAGAATAATATCGTAAAAATTTCATTTGAGATCACAAATTCGTGAAAAGTTTTGCAATCAGCAACTTTTTTATTAAACATTTCACTTCATTTGCATGTCGCTACATGATTCTGTCAATCGATGACGTCATTAAGTACAATAATCGAACAATCTTAAAAAAAATCATAACTTTCAAATTAGTAATTTTAAATGAAGAATATTCAAATTAGTCTTTTATTTTCGGGTTTGCTATCAAATAAAAATATCTAATAAATACAATAAAAAAACTTTGCATACCGAATTGCACTTTGCACATGGCGCTCTCGTCGCGCACGGTCCCAATAATCTAATAATGAATATTTATGAAAATAAAACTCAAAGTATTACAAATACATGTTCTGCGCTGCAAATGAGATTTATACGAGTTTTGAATAAGTATGATATAAAAGGGTGATTCATAGAACTAAATGGATTGAAGTCTAAAAATAAAAAATAAACTTTAGTGATAGTCCTTTGTTACCCCGTATCGTACTCCAGACCTGAAAAAAGAAATTTCTAAAACATATTAACAACTTATGCGTGGTAGTGGCAGTGAATAAACACATTCACGCATAAACGTACGAGTATATAAACGGAAACAGCACAAAGCAAAAACTTTCCCGGAAGCTGACAAGCGGGTCGTATAGACTGCGTTGCTGCAAAATATATTCGCATCACATGCGAGTAACATAGCAATTTAGTATGAACAACCAACCACGAAATACCACATTTGCGCTGTTTCAACTGATTTAATTGGATTCTCAATTGGTGTATTTCAGAATAAAATTGAGAACTAAAGGGAATACAATAAATGTATCTATCAATTTATTCAGAAACACAGATTTGACGCCTAATACATAATGTTCAGGTGTAAAGTAAGAGTATCCGTAGACTTAATAATTTAAAACAACCGAATTTTGATCATTCAGAAAACACAACGTGCACGCTGTCCAGAAGTACTTATAATTTTAAACATCATGATTCATGTGTCACCGGTGTTCAGAGTATTCACGTTTTGCTTGAACAGTTCTTTTACATGATAGGAAGCAAGCCTAATAGCGCTTTATAATACAGTGTCACAGTGTATGTTTCAGTATAACGCAGCCATGTGGGTTAAGCCATAAGTCGATAAGTAGTTTGCTGTGTAGTGTCGGCTTCGAATAGCACTACCCCATTTCTTACGGTGGGTGTACGTAAGAGGCGACTAACGTTATTGGAGTTTTTAAAGGATTTTTGGGCGATGCGGTTGGAGACCCATCACCAACAACCTTTATTTCACCATCTTTTCCCCATGCAACTTCCAAAAGTGGCTGAGGAATTTCTTATTCCTTAGCTCTGGCTACCCCTTCTAGGGATTTATAGCCGTGAGTATATGTATGTATGTATTTTATTAAGATTCTATAGGTTTTTTCTTATGAACAAAAAAGCCAAATTAGACATGTTTTCAATTAATAATAAATTTTATGAATTTTGAAATTTACGGACTCGTGCGGTCCCTGTTAATATAAGAATAGGCTTATGTATAAAATATAAAAATAGTAATATAATTCATTAATATTGTGTCTAATCTTTTTTTAAGTTATAGTTAACAACGACTATTACCCATAATCCGATTTCGGTACAATCCAATTACAACATATTTTTCTTGGTATGAGCTTTACTTCACTTGTACGCGGGACTTGGCTCGAACAAGTATGTTTAGAAATGAATCAACTCAAAAATAAATATTTTTGTAAAGCAGTGAAAGTTCCTACAAAACCAAGAAATCTGTCATTGAAATCACCAACTAGGGGTAAGTCAAAATTTGCTGATGAATCACTCTATGCTTTATTTATAAGTAATTGAAAGTTAGATAAAGTAAAACGCGTTGAGGTTAGGTTGGGGCACTTTAAATGATTGCTAGGCGATGTGGCTAAAAATCAATAATAAAAGTGTCTGAAGAACTTGGAACTCTGAATCCTTGGTGTTTGGAATTTATAGTCCAGAGCTGATCTGATTACGAATGTAGGAAGACTGTTCAATAAAACCGCAACAACTCTGTCTTACAAAATATTAAAAAATAAAACCCATTCCAAACTTCGACGCCTGCATTTTTCCAGCAACTCACGCTATTTCAGCCAGTTTCTTTTGTCCCGCTCTGCTCCACTTAAAAAGTTTATATTCAATAGGACTTGTTGAATAGCTGAGCACCATTTTTTATTGAAAACATTCTAAATATTGCGCTCCACTTACGTTCAGCTTGGAATCATTTACTTTGCTGGAACTTATCCCTCTTTTTGTATCGATAATAGACTGTTCATGTTCAATTCAATTTGCCATTATAATTCTGTTGATTTATCTGCTACTGGATTGCAAATTGTTTGTTGTTTGTTGTTAATTTTGGTTCTGTATTACTGATTCCAAGTTGAGTTACTGGTTATTTAAATATCGAGGCAAAAAGTCAGGGTTCCAAGGGCTCATTACGTAACGATAATATACATACATATACTCACGCCGTTAATTCCCATTGGGGTAGGCAGAGACTATCGATCGCCACTTCGTACGATCCTGGCAAACCCTCTCAACATTCCTTTTTCTATCTTATTACAATATCATCTTTTACACCACACCTTTCACGAATCACGTCATTTTTCATACGATCACATAACCTTACATTACAAACTTTTCTGAGGGATCTCATTTGTACTGCATTCACTTTGCTTTTATGCTTCTTCTGCCACACCCAACATTCACTGCCATACATAAGCGTAGGAACAAGAACAGCATCATGCACAGCCATTCGGGCCCTTTCGGACACCGATTGACTAGACATTAGACTATCCCACTGACCTCCATTATACTATATAAGTACGCTGGACTAATGATACGTATCAAAATGACAGCTATTTACTGTGCCAATTTGAAGCGCCCCCAATGAAGGAACGAGGAACTAAATATGACGTAAACTGCAAAATGGCCAGTGTTTTTTTTACCATAAAGCATACTATATCTATGGTTTTTAGAAACAATTATAAATCAATAGTGCTGTAAAGTTTCGTTTCGATAAAACTTAGCCTTTCCTTTAAGCAGAAACATTTTATCGATATATTTTATCTTCCTGTCCCATCTCTTTTATTAGTTCCTTGTTCCTTCACTGCTGCCGTAAGCGCCAAAATGGCGAAAATCAAATCGCCTCACTGTCACCTGGCCTATAATTAGTCCAGCGTACTTATATAGTATAATGGAGGTCAGTGGACTATCCAGTGCTCCATTAATCGCATTACCCTTTTTCACTCTTCTCTCAATATCTTCAACACACTTTCCATCTCTAGTAAACATACTTCCCAGATATACAAACGCATTCACTTGTTCCGCTCTCTTACCATTAATCTCAATCACGCATTCGACCATATTCTCCTCTCTTTCAAAAACATGGTTTTAGTTTCATCTACATTCACTTTCATTCCCTTTCTTTCAAATGACGCACATGCAATATTCATCATCTCTTGCAACTCTTCCGCCGACGATGCAAGTAGCGCTTGATCGTCAGCATACAATAGGTATTTAACAATGAATCCATCCATTCTTAGTCCATTATCACTTTCACGCAATTCGGTCAAACAGTCATCCATGAATAAATTGAAGAGCCACGGAGAAGCAACACAACCCTGTCGGACACCCCTAGAGATGCCAAACCAGTCAGTGTTTTCCCCGTTTACTCTTACACATGCACTAGAATCCTCATAGAGTGAAACCAATGCACGTATAAGTTGACTCCCCAAACCGAACTTGGATAACACCTCCCACAAACACTTTCTTACCACCCTATCATACGCCTTCTCTAAATCAATGAAGGAGCAATACACCTTTTGGTTCTTGGCTTAGAAATTTTCGGTGATGCTCCTTAGAGAGAAGATTTGATCCATACATCCCATTCCTTTCCTAAATTCTGCTTGCACATCCCATATTTTCTCATCAGGTTCATTCATCACTCTTTCAATCAATACCTTTGCATAAAATTTACCGACAATGCTGAGTAGGCTAATGCCGCGGTAGTTTTTAGCCTCCTGGCGTGACCCTTTTCCTTTATACAGAGGCACAATCACCGCGATAATATAATGCGTAAAATATGCATTAAATAATATGCAAATAAAATATAACGAAATAAAGCAATGAAATCTTTGTGGCATACAAATATAATAAAACAACATACATACATACATAAACTTACGGCCATAAATCCCAAAAAGGGGTAGCCAGAGCTTTAGAGCTAGAAACTCCTCAGCCACATTTGGAAGTTGATAGGGGAGAGGATGGTAGAAATAAAATAGCGTTGGTAATGGGTCTCGAACCGCATCGGTTATTACTTATAGGTCCAATAGGTCCGTTTCTATATACAAAAAAAAACTGTAAAAATTTAAACAAAGAGAATGGTTTCTTTTTAATTAATATAAAGATTAATTAAAAGCGAACACCACATTCAAAACAAAAAATCATAATTAAAATAAACATTGTTTGCCACTACAAATATAACTTCGCATCAAAAGAACTCTGCCTACCCCATTAAGCGCTAAAGGCGATATACGTGTCAAAATTTTGAGCGCTTATAATAACCCTACACAAATGCCAGTAAAAGGCAACTGTTTGCAGGTTAACTCGCAAATCAGTCCATTAGCAAACAAGTTTTCAGGTCAAACATACCTCTACTGTGACAACTATTGATTTTGACTGGAAGCATGTGAATGCGAGGGAAAAATAACAGCGTGCGTGCCTTTTCACCGGTTAAAATGAAAACGATGTTTTGTTGTACTTAATTGTAAAATTATCGCGGCTGTTGCACGATATTTAATATAAACCACACTATTATCTGCATATTTTAATTAAAACCTGATCGGGTTTCATGCCGTTTTAAATGGTGAAAACCTAAACTGCCAACTTCAAATAGGGCAAATGGAATTTAATTGGAACTTTGAATCGATAAGTATTGTTTCAACGCCTCGCAATCAGCAAAAGGCTATTAACAGTGTACATATGTTGAATTGAGGCTGATTTACCATCGCCAATCAAGTTTTATGTATATTCACAGGCCATATTTGCAAATCATAATAATGTAGAAGAAAGTCGTCGTATTTGTATATTTATCCTCTTATTTAAGGTTAGAAATCACTTCCCATCTTTTGTTCTGGTTGTAGAACTGATCTTTTACAGTAACCAGAATGTGGTATTATTCTTTATTTTATACCATATTCTCCCTCTTAGCCTTCAAACTTTCAAAATCGGTTAAGATATTTTTAGGCACTTCTTTTTTGAGATAATAGCCATAAGTATAAGCGCAGCGTAGGTTAAAACAGTAAAACGGTGCATCATAAACAATTTTTCTTCAAAAATATTACTTCCAATTAAAAACATTACTATACCTACGTAAAAACCGAAGATGTACCTCCCGAACGTGCCTAAACGTGTCCTATAAAGCGTTGTGAAAATCGGGAAAGCAAGCGCTTAACAAAGCGAAATGATAAGTGCTTTTGATGTAAAGCTGGTGGAGGGCGCCCCCTGGTGGACTTTGCGGTAATCCACCGGAGCAGTGGTCCGGAACGTGCTCCGAGCCCTATTTACACTGCTGTCTCTTCAGATTGCCTTTGCTTTACACGGACCGTGCCGGTTTTAATATTGCATAGATCTACTTTTACTCGCACCTAACTATTCACTTACACTCACGGTTATACTGCCAACAATAGGTTGTCTAGCCATATTTTTTCGGAAAAACATAATAAACTAGGTTGGCATGGGACCGTCGGATGCCAATAAAAGGAGCGAAGCGAGCAATTGCCTGATTCTCAGATATTACTTATCGTTGAACGATTTATTCTACAAATATCTCAACACGCGTTGCTATGCAATTTATTATGATTCCTTGAATATACTTGTTGGTTTACCTAAACGCGTAATTGATTCTACACAAAACTGCAATGTAGTTACAGCCCTGATTTTGGAAAACTTAAATTGTTTACAATTTTCATTGTTTAAAAAAAATATCTAAATAGCTAAAAAAAAATGTTAAAAATTTTTTGGGAAAAATGTTCTAGAACTCGAGTATTAGCGTTCAAAAGTTCGAAAAATTACCAACTGTTGGAGCGCAAACGGACGTGACTTTGGGACGATCGAATATGAAAAAACTAGATGAAAACCCAGCTTTACTCGGGTGAAATTTGGCATATAATACACATCTAGGTACAAAATATAGGTAGATCGCCGTGTAGTGTCGGTTTAGAATAGCACTACCCCGTTTCTACCGATCGATGGGTGTACGTAAGAGGCGACTAACGGTATTGGGGCTTTCAAGGGATTTTTGGGCAATGCGTTTAAAGACCCATTACCAACAACCTTCCCTTCACGATCTTTTCCTCACTCAATTTTCCAAAAGTGGCTGAGGAATTTCTAAATCCTTAACTCTGGCTACCCCTTCTAGGGATTTAAAGCATTGAGTATAAGTAAGCAAGTAAGTAAGTATACTTTTGTAGTCATCTGTTCTCAAGGAATATTAAAGGTAAGCAAGGCATTGATTCGTCTAGATTCGTTCATTGATTTTATCTATTAATTATTATTATAGATACTCTTTTCTTCAGTCAGCGCAAACTACCTAGGTAGACGGCAACAGTCTAGGATACCCCATGGTAGCTCTTACTGCGCGCGGCCTAAGGGGGCCTATCGAACAATTAGGGGTATCCTAGCGTATGGCTGAATACCGACATACATACTAAATTTGCCATCGTTACGAAGAGCCTTTCGCGGCATCCACTTGCCAGAATTGTGACTATATTTACCAAATGCAAGGAGAAACAACAAACAAATACACGACCAATGAAAGATTTAATGAAATACTTCGACTACTTCAATACGATTTTCGGAATAATGAGTACAATCAGAACAAATTAATACAAATAGAGACGCAGAAACTGTCATTACTGACTGGAATAGATATAAATCATGAATTCGAACAAACGTGTTCTAAGTTCCTGCTTGCGTATTTGCTAGGCTTATTGTAGTTTGGAAGTCTGCACTACAATTTGGTGATGCCCTACAGCGGATACAAAAGTGGCAAAAACAATATTATCGAGAAAGGTCAACGACTGAAGTATATAGTATCTATAATAATAATTTCGTTAAGGAGTATGGTAGACTCAATCGAAACCTCCTTGTCCTTTGCGGAACGATTGAAAAACATTATAAAACGGAACGTTTGTGTCATCGGGTGACAGTCAATATGGCTACTAATATTTGTTTGTCAGCAATCAGCACCATTAAAATTTAGCAAAATACTCGACAATCCAAATTTTGCGGATAAATGTTGTCGACTCAAAATCATTATTTTTTTATGTATTATTATTCAGGTAAGGTTTCGATCGAGTCTACCGTACCCCGTGACGAAATTATTAATATAGATTCTATTTTCACGCGCTGGCATTGTTTACGTAATTTTTCCACTAACATTATAATTTTTTAATGGTGATTATTCCTCCTATTTTTATCAAAATTGACATAAACCAACTAGACATAGTCCTTGACAACCATGCAAAATTTTAGGGTTCTGAGTTGAGCCGTTTGGGAGGAGTACGATCACAACGAAATGCAAAAGTCGGGGGTAAATGGAGCTTCGCTCCAATAACCTAATCACCTTTGGAAGCTGTGAGGGTAGCTTGAAGGGTTATAAAATGATGGAACTACCTTACCTTACTACATTGCTGAACAGTGGGTTAATAACCTTAATCACGTCACCCGTTGGAATAGTTGAATAGTTTAATATTATTGTTTGTCTGTAGTTACAGTATAAGAAAATATTGGTCGTATTTTGAACACTGAACGACCTCATTTCTCAACAGAGATATACAATAAGCGGTTATAAGACATAGTTAAAAGATCAAGTTAGTCCCAAAGTATATAGACCGTTATGACGGTGGCATAGGATATTAATTGACGACATATTTGTTGAATACAACGACATAAATAATACCGAAGACTACAAAGACATTTATTTTCATTATATTATAAATGTTCAAATAAAATAAGCGGGGATCTCACCACCGAAGCCCGGACCCAGCATCTAGCTTCCTTCTCCTCCTCCTCCTCCTAATACTAGAGCACTGTAACACTGAAGCAAATATTGGTTTATTAACATAATTTAGAGTTTAAAATTCTATAATCGTACTGATCTTGTTTTGCCCCAGAGAACCCTGTAAATATTGCATTAAGTTTGTCAGGGTGAACTTTTCAAATGGAGTCGCAAAAGATTTCAAATAAACAAACATTTATTACCATATTAAAACAACAGAACAAATAGATCAACTTGAAAAATATCTATAAAAAATATTTTTTCTACACAAAAAAATAATCTCATATATATCATATAACTACAAACATAATACACAGCGATATAATAATGTATGGTATACTTATATATGGCTGTGGGCAATGATGTTGAAAGCCCAACCCCAGACAATCCTTTACTTCAAAAACATATTCAATTCTGTTTTCAGTCATTGAGCTAAGGTATAATCTATTTCTGGAGAATTATAAATTCCAGTATTAAAGGCTAATATGGGGTAGGTATTGTGCGTCACAGGGCAGGGCAGGGCGGGCGGGTGAACCCGGGTTCCAGCGGCCCGCTGACCTATATAGCCGCCCTTGAACCTCTCCTCATCAGAACTTTCCCTTGACGTCACTTACCCTTCTGTTAAACAATTTTCTCTGAAGAAATAGCAAAGACTTATGTTTATGTTTGCGTTCTGGACATGCAGGAAAGTTATAAATGCATTTGAAACCAGTAGTTAATAATTGAGGATTGAAAAGCATATGTGGATTTAAAATTGAAGTTGATTTGCCTAGAAGACCAAGGGATTATTATGACATACATACATACATATACTCACGCCACTAATTCCCATTGGGGTAGGCAGAGACTATCGATCGCCACTTCGTACGATCCTGACAAACCTCTCTAGCTTCGTTTACATCCATCAATCTTTTCATACATGCTCTTTTATTCTTCATACTTCGGACGCCAGCCTTTTTGAGCACACTCTCAATTTGGTCCAAGTGTGTTCTCCGTGGTCGTCCTCTACTAACATTACCATCCACACTAGCTCTATAGATCCCTTTTACTTATTATGAGTAAAGATTTTATTATTATGAGTAAAGTAAAAAAAAAAATATCCTCCTGCATCGCTTAAATTACGTCAAGTCAAAAAGTAGTGAAATTCATAAAGTCAGTATACGTTAGGCCTCCATCACGTAGGTTGTTGTCATTGACAATATACATATACTCATGGCAATAAATCCCAAAAAGCAGTAGCCAGAGCTTCAGAGGTAGAAATTCCATGGCCACTTTTTTAGTTGAGAGGGGTATAGATTTTGAAAAAAGAATGGCTGGTTATTGGTCTTCAGCCGCATCGCCCAACAATCATTTAAAATGCCCCAAAAACCTTGGTCGCCTGATACGGCACCCACAGAAAAAAATGTTTTACTCACATTGGTACATAATTTATTACATCGTTAATTACCTGTGTGACTTTGCTACCAACAATACAAAATCAACAATCTAAATGTCTAAGGGCCAGTTTTTTGATCCGGAGTTAAAAATATAACCATTTGTTACATTGACGTGACATTGACTATAGTTAAATGACTAACCAGTAGTTAAATCGTAAATCCATTTTGGTTCGATATTTGACCATTAGTTACTCTAACCACGGGTCAAAAAATGCATTTTGCTGATATGTAACTAATAGTTACGATATTTAACAAATTGTTGAGTTAACCACGGATCAAAAAACTGGCCCTAATTGTAATCAAAACATGTTTGATCTAATGATCAATACTAAGTTTAAAATTTGTACAGAATAACCTTAATCTATGACTTTTAAATATATATACAAAAGATAGAAATAATAATTAAACAATATAAAAAATATTTTCAAAATCACTGCCGCTGGGGGGGAGGGTTCCCAAAAGGCTGGCTGCATTGCCCCTTTGTACGGCAATACTTATTCTTTGGGCAAATTATGTGCCAGCCCTAGGATCCCCACTAGTTTCAACAAGGCGCGTAGATATATCCTTGACTAATCTACGCGCATCTGGACCCTATGGGCCGAGGGTCTCTACAACAAAAGGAACAAAAATATGACTTTCGTCAAGGAAGCCATACTTACGTTTCTTAAGACCCTCGGCTTCATGAGCAGCAGCTCCAGCCCGAGCCGCAGACCCTGACAAATGGGAAGGCGCCAGCGAGCGTATCAACACAAGTTACGTCCCACACAAGCGTCTTCCCATTCCTCCAAGGTATCAATGACATCCCGTCAGGCCTCTTACCATCATCACGTAGCAAACCTGAAGGTTCTAAGATAGCTGGCACGTTGATGGTGGTAAGGGTCCGCCTGATGATGTCATTGAGGGCAGCATGCCGTGACAGACGTCCAGCGCTGCGACGACATGAAAGTCCATGGTGTCCTAGCTGTTCCACTAAAGCACCGTAGCGGCAGTGATGTTGTTCATTCAATTTTGCGCCCAACCTTAGACCTATGGCAATAGAAAAAGTGCCCCTGTTTAGCAACGTTCCTAGATTGCTAGAAGGCAACGCTTTCAACTAATGTCCCGATTCTGGCTCACAGCAAGCTAGGATACGAGCTCGCTCCACCATGTCAAGAGCTGTATTGGTAAGATTTACTTGAACTTGACGGCAGAGTGGCTCATCCCAAAGCCACTGAGAGGACAGAGTGGTAGGGACATTTGTGTTTGGACCGACCATATCCAACCACGCACTTTTTGCCTCTGACAGACCTGCGATCTCTGTCACACCCACCACTATTGGTACATTATTTAATGTCTATCATAAACACACATAATATCGTGTTATTCATATAATATTAACACCAGTATTCACGAGTTAAATTTGTCCGGTTTTTATGGGTGTCTTTTCGTTTATCTCATATCCTTTAATATATCTTGTATAAATATTTGACTAGGTATTTGAAAAATCTAAGGATGTAATACAAAATGGAAATAAAATACATATAACAAAGATTAACATTAAAACCTTTTTAAGGATGATATTCGGTTGCATTTTGTTGGTTTCGTAACCTTAGAATTATGTTTGATTTATTTTCGCAATCTTAATATGGTTGCCAAATAGATTTTTCTCCCCTCAAACCAGAAATGTTATAATGAAAGTTACTCAACATACATACATACATATTCTCACGCCGTTAGTTCCCATTGGGGTAGGCAGAGACTATCGATCGCCACTTTGTACGATCCTGGCAAACCTCTCTAGCTTCATTCACATCCATCAATCTTTTCATACATGCACTTTTATTCTTCGTACTTCGGACACCTGCCTTTTTGAGCACATTTTCTATTTGATCTAAATGTGTCCTCCGAGGTCGTCCTCTACTAACATTACCTTCCACATTGGCTCTATAGATCTCTTTCACCACTTTACTGTCATCCATCCTCTCTATGTGCCCAAACCATCTCAACATTCCTTTTTCTATCTTTCTTACAATATCATCTATAACACCACACCTTTCACGAATCACATCATTCCTCACACGATCACATAACCTTACATTACAAACTTTTCTGAGGGATCTCATTTTTACTGCATTCACTCTGCTTTCATGATTCTTCTACCACACCCAACATTCACTGCCATACATAAGCGTAGGAACGAGGACAGCATCATGCACAGCCATTCGGGCCTTTTCGGACACCGATTGACTAGACATGAGACTATCCAGTGCTCCATTCTTCAATGTCTTCATCACACTTTCCATCCCTAGTAAACAAACTTCCCAGATATACAAACTCTTTCACTTGTTCCACTTTCTTACCATTGATCTCAATAACGCATTCAGTCATATTCTCCTCTCTCTCGAAAACCATGGTTTTGGTTTTATCCACATTCACTCTCATTCCTTTTCTTTCAAACGACGCACATCAATATTCATCATCTACTCAAGTTAAGTTACTCAACCGATCACAAAATACGTTTTTCCGCTAGATATAAATAGTACATAAAATTATAAGAACTTATTTCCTGCCCTGTTGTTACTTTTATAATCGATATAATTTTTTCGGAGTTTTTCGAGAACTGCGTGGGTTTGCATCATTATGGTAGACATTAGTATTTGTTCTTGTTTTTCTTTTATTAAATGCATAAATTGTAAGTTTTTGCTGCTTCTAAGTCAATCATAAAACTAATTATATTCAACTTCATACATTAATTTAACCCTTTTAGGTATTTTTTTTTTTTATTTGGATATTAATGTCATATTATAAAACCATTGTACCAAGTTTGTACAGAAATGAGAAAATCTTTAAATCAATTTTCATTTCCTATTTCAACCCTTTTCAGCCATTTTTAGCAAAAAAAGTTAGCTATATCCTTTCTCTAGGTTCAGTCTATCCCTGTACCAAATTTTATATAAATTGGCTCGGTGGCTTAGATGTGTAAGCGCAACTGATTGATGGACAGATACAGCTACTTTCAGTAGAGCTGTAAACATATATTTACGACTATAAACTAGAGACTCGGAATTATCATTTCCTCGATCACTTTTGGAAGGAAAAGGAAATAAAATTAAAGTATTGTTGGTGATAGACATCCAGCCGTAAAAAGCCCCTTAACCCTTAGTTATCTCTTACGCCACCGACAGGAAGAAACAGGGTAGTGCAATTTTAAGCCGGCACTATAAACTGCAGAGCTACTATTACATTTATAACATTAATACAGAAGTACGGATAAAGTGTAAGTTTACTACGTACAATTCGCTAACCACACAGCGTCAAGCGAGACTAATCAAGAAAACTTCTTGCGGCATTTAATTGGAGGAAAAGTGCTCCACAAAGCGACAGTTTGTGTCTCCGTCTGAAGTTTCTAAAAACATACCGTCTATTATTTCAGGGAATTATAGTTTTTTGATAAAACTTTCTTACAAAATCAGTGTTTTGAAATTCCCTTTTTCACTTTTAAATGATTGAATGACCTTTATAAAAGTACTACTTTAAATTATATAATTTGGACTGACTGTAAAATCTGTAATATTTTTTAATGTAACAAAGATAGAAAAGGGAATGTTAAGATAGCTTGGGTACCATACATAAAGTAAATTAGTGAAACAGATATTTAGAGCTCACGTGGATGATAAGGTCAGTATAGGACGATCGTGGTGGACACATTTTGATTTAACCGAAAATTTTATCAAAAAGCCAGGCTTCAGAATTGTTAACAATAAATGTATGGTGAAACAGGTAACAAAAACTCATGAATGAAATAGAAGCTCAAGAAGTTTGCCAGGTTCGTAAAAGATGGCTAACGATAGTCTCTGCCTACCACAATAGAAAGCAATAACGTGCGAAAATGTTTTATTTTTACCGTAAACTATATCGATGATAGCTTAACTTGCCCTCTAAATCACAACATCGTATTACTTTTCACCTTAAAAGGTTTTGCAACGTAATACAATGTCCCAATCAAACTAGGGTCAATCTCATGAGTTTTGGTTTTGTGAGTTTACCCCTGACGTCGCCATCCTGTTACCTCCGGGTGCCAAACTTACGTTGTAACCATGACCTTTTGGCCTTAATCATCAATGGAAAACAAGCGCCAGTAGTAAACATATGGTAGTAAATTAAATTGGCTGGTAGCCGTGAGATAATTTGAATATGAAGAAAATGTAATATTATTTAAAATATTCTCTGAGAGAGACAATAAAAATGTAATGTTTTAGGTCGTGCATGTCTGAAACAGGTACTTTGGTATAATAGGACCTGCAAGGCGAATAGTTTTTCATGTATCACATTACGGCAACAGACATGCAATATTTTGTGAGGAGTATTTGAAGCTTATAATTAAAATTGTTATTGCAGTTCATCAAAATTGTTTACCAACGGTCTTGAATATATGATCCTGCCAAAACCTTATCATATAAAATGTTTGAAAAAAGAGATCATACAACTAAATCTGTGACTTTAAAAAATATTCATTTATGTAAGGTGTAAGAACAGTTCAAGACTCGAACCTATAACTCTCAATCATATCAAATTATACTTTTGTCAATCACATGAATCTGTCAAGTGGTATACTTGACACTTACCTACCAACGTATCGCCAACATCTTTAGAGTTCCTCCAAAAATATCTCTATATACTAAAGAATCGAGCTTAAATATATTCCGCTCTTTCCAACTCTAGTGTTAATACAGTGGTAGTTGTAGCAGCGAACAATTGCAGTGTATTTTAGTCGTAGAAACAAGCAGTCTGTCTGTGTAGCTGTCAGCTCCGACGTCATCACAGCGTGTGTCACACCAAGCGCCACGATAAAGTGAGGGCGCGACTCCCTGGCTCGGCAGCGGCTGGCAAGCGGCCAACTGCCAGTCCTTTGTCGAAGGCTATGTATTATTGCTGACACTACTCAAATTTTGGATCGTAAATTGATTTGAATGTGTTGCAGTGACGAAATAGAACGTTGCACACATGCATGCACTTTTGGTGCGTCCGAAACATAAACTCGTACGTTTCGTAGTTAATATATTTTCATGAAAATGTGATGCTTCCTTGTCTAAACCATAGTTTCTTAGGTCAACTTAAAACATTTTAAGTAGAAAAAAGAGGGCTGAACGTTGTTGAAATGGATTATTTGATAGCTATGCACGATTCCCATATAATAGCTGTTATAAAACTTTCTAACTCAAAATTCGCATCTACAAGTATTATAAGTTAGTCCCCCTGAAATTGGGGCTGGGTAGCTTGGAGGAGGTTAAAGATTTTTTATTGGATTAGAAGTTGAAGAAAAGTTAACTGGCTCAAGTATAAAAATTTACAACGAGCACTAAACGTTTGATGAAATGTTATGAAAGAAAATAACCGGAACCGCTATTACTTGCTCTTCGAAGCATGAAAGCGCTCTAATTTAGTTGCAGCGGCTAGCGATTTTATACATTACACATTCATTATACGAGTAGTAAGTTATTTATAAATATGAGCCTGTAGTCGACAGGTGATTGAAATTGGATTTTTATTGATGTTTTGTTCATTTTTCCTTTGTCGGCCGCTACTAGTTATTGAGAGATAACAGTACGGTACTACCCCTTAGTACTTACATATGAATTAATAGGTGCTTACGATACTGGAAAGTATTTGTGGTAAATTTCTTAGGCAACCTACATGTGATACATTACTTAATAAAGTAAATGCATCATATAATAGATTCTCTTAATATACTTTCTAATATTAAGTGCTGTTTTTTAAGTACAATCTATACGACTACAATTTTCATATTATGAGATACAGTAGATTTATCTATTTATTATAAAAACTAAAGAAAATTTGATACAACTGAGCTACAAAAAGTTTTCATAAATGAAACACACAACATAAACATTTAGATTTTTTTACAACGTTTTCTTAAATTATCTCACTTCCATTAAATAAAAGTAACTACTAAAATAAAATCAAAACGTAGGTCTTCAACCGCATCGCCCGAAAATCACTTAAAAAGCCCCACACCCATAGTCGCCCCTTACGACACCGGAGGGTAGAAAGGGGTAGTGTCATTCTAAGCCGGCACCACACAGCTACTTGGTATAGTCCATTGCAAAACCACCGGTCTTGCGCTGCCATCCAAGGGCTTCCCGCGACCTTTACCAAGTCATCAGTTCACCGCTTCCCATGCCCCATCTGTTAACGTTTGTTCACCTTGAAGTCATTGACTCATAGTAATTATATGTTATTGTTCGCAGAGTGCGTGCGTACCCCCGGCATGAGGTCGGGGGAGGCGGAGGGCTCGGAGCTGGCGGAGCTGGGCGCGCGCTGGCCGCCGCCCGCCTACAGCCAGGGCTACTGGCGCTCCGCCACGCCGCAGCACCCGCCCGCGCACCATCTCTCTAGGCATTCGCGGTCGCAACAGGTACGCTTACTAATGGGGAATATCTGGCTGTATGATGGAGCACTTAGTCGTTCGATTTCGTTTAATTTGTTCATATTTTTGAAATAATATTGAAAAGTATGATGAATAACTGTAAAACTATATAATAACATTGACGTTAGCATATTTATTTATTAGCATATGAAACTAACATACATTTACTTAGCCAGAGCTTAAGAATAAAACAAAACCTCAGCCAAGTTTGGAATTTAAATGCCAAAATAACTTTAAATAAACGAATTATCCACGATGAGTATCCAGCCTCATCGCCTAGCAATCACCTAAAAAGCCCCAACACCCCTAGTTGCCTAGTTTTACATCAATGGAAAGAAATGTTTCAGTGCTATTCGAAGACTACATTATGCAGTGCATTTAGAAGACAATGTTATTTTCTCATAATAAGTCTTTAATTAAATTTAGGCTTTTTATTTTCGTTTAGCACAAGATAAGTTCTGGATAAAACTCAACTCCTAAATAAAAATAACATTTTCGCCAGTATCA
Organism: Bedellia somnulentella; assembly: GCA_963576735.1. Taxonomy (NCBI): domain Eukaryota; kingdom Metazoa; phylum Arthropoda; class Insecta; order Lepidoptera; family Bedelliidae; genus Bedellia; species Bedellia somnulentella. The sequence continues at coordinate 6,306,831 of OY755175.1, read as the reverse complement.
ATATACTAACTACCTCCAACCCACAGGACAACCGCCACACAAGTTATGAAGCCGAGGACGCGAGGTCCCGCGGCCGCGGAGGCATGTACTACTCTCCGCCCGGCACCTCCTACACCATTGTGGAGCGCCCGGCCTCCAGCCACGGCCATCACGCACCCTATTCACAGCACCATTACCAAGGGAAGCTGTCCAGGACGCCTTATATGGGATCTACCAGTATTGGGGCTACTGCAGGTATGTTGTTTAAAAACGTATACATAAAGGTTAAGCAGATACTATTGGTTGTCACTTTGTACGATACGGCCACCACACGCCCTACTCATGGCATCATTACCAAGGGAAGCTGTCCAGGACGCCTTATATGGGATCTACGAGTATTGGTGGTTCTGCAGGTATGTTGTTTGAGAGAACGATTACATATAGTAGCCAGAGAGTATCGGTCAACCACCACGTGCCCTACTCACAGCACCATTACCAAGGAAAGCTGTCCAGGACGCTGTATATGGGATCTAAGAGTATTGGTGCTACTGCAGGTATGTTGTTCAAGAGAACGAATATATATGGTAGGCAGAGACTATCGATCAACACTTTGTACGATACGGCCACCACGCACCATACTCACAACATCACTACGAAGGGAAGATGTCCAGGACGCCTTAAATATATTAAAAAAACGCCGGTATTTTCCAATATGGGTGCTTCTGCAGGTGGTGGTTCAAGAAAACGTATACATATAGGGTTAAAAGAGATATTGGGGATCCAGCCATCAAGAAAGGTTGAGTGCATAGTCAAGGTTTATAAATTGATCTTTAATTTAAAAAAGAACATGTTTGTTGGGGTTTCGTAATTAATCATTTTTTTCATATTGCTAATTACAAACATATACTCACACCATTAATTTCCAATGGGATAGGCTATAAGTCCATCGAGCGCCACTTTAACGTTCCGTTAACCTCTCGAACTTCGTTTACATTCATCAATAGTTTTATTCAAGCCCTTTTATTGTTTATTTTATTTTTATTTAAAAAAGTCGATTAGGGTTATGGGCATGCTCATCTTGCCCATATATCGCCACTTTCTAGAATCCTGGCAAGCCACGCGAGCTACATTTTTAAAACATAACTTCTTACACAGGTGCAACAAGTTTAAGAAACAGTTCGAGTCATTTAAGTGCAGCAAATGGCAAAAAGAGGCCGATATCTCCCGAGCAAGTGCTGCGGTTGTTCGGGCAAGGCGGTGCTGCGGCGCTCGGGAAGGCCTTACCGCCCTCGCATCCCCCGGCCGCCCTCCCCGCCAGAAGACATTCGCCGGCCAGCAGCCCCAGCAGCACTACTCATCATGTAAGTAACAATCAATTATTAAACCAAATTGGTGGCGCAGCAGGAAAGTTTGTTGGAAAGCATTTCAACTCTGAATAAGTCTTAAACTTTATAGTTTCTGTATGTTATATAGAATTCACAGCACAAGTTCAACTCATATGATTCAGCATAATTTCAGGCTTGACAATTTTCAAATCAGCAATAAGCTCTGCCGAGGAAAAAACCCTATTAGCTACCCGGTAGTTTGTACGAAGCAAATCTGCTATCGCCATTATATTCTAAGTTAAGCAACGTTCCAGAGCCTAACACAATACACATATTTTCAAAAACTCATCAGAAGTTGACAAAGTTCGCCACAATAGTTAAAAATAGTGAATGCTATTGGCAATAGTGCGGCGCGGCTCCGCTAGCGGTACGCTGTGACGAGGCTACATCAGTCGATATCGCTGCTTTATTCATGACGACTCGTCCACGTACTCGGACAGCTTGCCGTTTACATTTTTACTAGGTGGACTTCGGGCTTTTACAATTCAATTTGTACTGAATTGCTTTTTTAGAGACAACAAACACAGTTAAATCTAATTGTACCTATAGTCTCAGTGAAATTCACTATTTATAGATTGTTTAAATTTGTTTTAAGCTCCTGATTTGGTACCGCACCTTGAACTGGATAACCCGAAGTTGGCATTACTAATAAGATCCATAGCTAACTTATTACTTATCTAGATAAAACCGTCTAGTATCCGAATCAAGCTATAAATGCATTATAAATGCGTACTATTAAATAATTGACGTAACAAATTTCACCCTCACCTGACCACTGACAAGTTAGGAACGGCCGTCCAAGTCATACGTCAATGTCGCCGTGGTAGGCGGCAGTATATAGCTAACTATTACAGATATCACCTGTCCCTTCACTTTCTGATCAATATTTAATACTAATTGTGAAATAGCTGGATATAACTGTTATAAAGCATTGAAGACATTTAAGTGATGAAGTATTTTATGATATTTTTTGGTAACTCAAGCTTCTTTAGTCTTCTCTATCAATTTTTCTTATCCATCTTTCTCAATCGTCATTACAAGCGTTTTTGTAACTAATCGATATATAAGTATTTTAATGTTATTTTGGGAGACATTCGTTTATGATTGTGATAAAGTTGTAGAGTTTGTAAAATACAAAAGAAAGGTTAGAGTTTGCTTTACCGGTTCTTGTAGCACGTTGAAAATTAATAACATATACCTACATTATACGAAATTAATTTGGTTACAGAATTACCGATTACGTTAATCCATTAACAGTAAAATGTTTTGTTGAATATTTTGAGCTATTAGTCTGAATACAGTACGTCAAAACATACAAATTGGATTTCATTCAAAATGAGGTGAGTCTACATCCATTAATGTATTAATATTGGGCCTATTGTTTTTATATACACAAGTAACATAAACGTAATAACATAAACGTTCACGCCGTTTTATCCCCGAAGGGGTTGGCAGAGGTACCAATACTCCTGAACTCACATGGCAAGCGCCATCTAGTTTCCAGAGAAGGTACCCACGTTTTGCTTAGACAGTGTACTCACGTGATAGGGGGCAGGCCTATCGCCGTTTTGTACGAATACACTGTCACATGACTAAGTACAACTCAGCCATGTGGGTTTCCTCACGATGTTTTCCCTCACCGTTAGCAACCATGATAAATTAACCACACATATGACTTTAGAAAAGACAAATTGGTGTAGGCCCGTCCCAGGATTGGAACTCACGCCCTTCTGTTTTTCGGGCGGGTGTTCTTACCCACTGGACTATCATGTCGCTCTACACAAGTACTCGCTTGAAAATACATAAAATTAATAAACTAACAATTAAACTTAAAACCACCTTACTTTTTCATAGAGCAGATTTTACGTAATAGTAAAACCTTAACTCATAACATGAAAATCCCAGATTTACTTTCTTGTACAACAAACATTTAAATTGTCAAGCCCTAAAACCAATTTAAGGGTGCTCTCCACTACATCAACGGAATAAGATAACATACATAACATATAACATAAACGTTCACGCCGTAGGGGTTGGCAGAGGTACTAATACTTCTGAACATCACGTAACTTTGTCACCTGGTGTACAGAGTACCCACGTTTTGCATGGACAGTGTACTCACGTGATAGGGGGCAGGCCTATCGCCGTTTTAAGAATATATACGGAATAAGATGTGGTATAGATATTCTAAACAAATGAAGCTAAGCGGAGATTAACTATTTAAAAATATATTTAAATGCTCTGTGCTGTATTGAAGCCGCGATCTCCGGATCCAGCTAGCAAGTTTTAAACCTAGCACATTAATTAATAATATATACGAGTATCAATACTCAAAGCAAAAAAAACAAAAAGGGTATTGAGAGCTACGGCATTATCAATACCTCCCGCACTTTTGAAAGTTGACAGGGACATAGACGACTTTTGGTAATATATGTGTCCAAAAAATATATATGGGAATGTAAAGAGTTTCTTTGTCGCTTCTTCTTTTTACGAACACCATCCGAAACAACGGATTTAATGAGTAAATTTAAAATTATGATATGACGTACAAAAATGATAGTTTTAACTTAATTTTGAAAAATAAACTTTTTTTTCTTTTTTTTCCATCCTAATGGTTATTTCACACAGGCGATGTACCGCGCCGCAGAGCGGGAGCGGCCGTATTCGTCAGGGGGGGTGCCCGCCGCGCACCCCGCGCACCCCCCGGAGCCGGCCACGCGCACCGTCACCATGAGCCGGGATCCCGCCGACTCGCACGGCTTCGGCATCTGCGTCAAGGGGGGGAAGGAAGCCGGTCAGTTTCAGATCTTATTTAAATTTCATTCACTCACAATATACTAACTCACTCACTCACGCTCGCAGATTATACCTATTCGATTATACGCAGATTTTATAAATAAAAAACTAAGTGACATCTCTTGGCGACCACTGTTAGAAGCAACCTCCGTTGATTCTTGTTTAGACTATTTTTATGATACTCTTAATGATTTAACACGCAAATTTGTAACTATCCTAAATGGTAAAGCAAGCCTTTAGTTAAAGCACTGATGGAGAAACACAAAGCTCACTCACGATGGAAAAGAACAAATAGCCCTCTGGATTATGACGAATTTTCTATTTTGCGAAAACGTTGCAAAACTATGCACCAAACCAGCTATAATAACTATTTAATATCTACTGAAATTAACATTAAACGCAACCCCAAACAATTTTGGTCCTATATAAAAGAGCGCCGCGGAGAATCATTGTACCCTAAGATCTTTGAACACAACAACAAGACATTTAACTCGGGGCAGTCCATTTGTGATGCGTTTAATAAGTATTTCAGCTCCGTCTCTAGTAAACCTTCTGATGAATATAACTTGCCTCCACTAACCTCTCCCTTCATAGAAACCGGTAATACTCTGTGCGATATTAACACTTACACAGAAGAAGTTATCAAACTTTTTTCATCCCTTGATCCTAATGGGGGAGCAGGTACCGATGGTATTCCACCATATTTCATTAAGAAATGTTCGAATAATCTCTCCACACCGCTTACGATAATTTTTAATCGCTCATTTAGTGATGGATTTTATCCATCAATTTGGAAGGAAGCATTAATTGTCCCCATACACAAAAAAGGTCCTAAGTATAAAATTTCAAATTATAGACCAATTTCTATTTTAAATGTTTTTGGTAAAATCATTGAAAAGATAGCATACAAGCGAATTTATCCTATAGTTAAACCTGGGTTTCCCCCACAACAACACGGCTTCTTACAGAGAATATCTGTTAATACAAATATAATTGAATTTACAGATTATGTACTAAATACACTTGAAGGGCGAGCTCAGGTTGACGCAATATATACAGACACCGAAAAAGCCTTTGACCGAGCAGAACATGTTATTCTAATGCTCAAATTATTTCATCTCGGTGGGCAAGGAAATCTGTATCGGTGGATAACGTCTTACATCTTTAATCGCCATCAAGCTGCAGTGTTAGGAGGGTTTAAATCAGATTTCATTAATGTTCTTCTGGTGATCCACAAGGTTCACATCTAGGTCCTCTGTTTTTCCATGTGTTTTTTGTACGTTATTTATAATATTATTTTTTTCTTTTTTCCAATGTACTTGCTTTATTAAGCAACCGTGATAGCCCAGTAGGTAGAACACTCGGTTATCGTACAAACGACTAGTGTTCAAATCCTGGGTCGGGCCTACACCAATTTGTCTTTTCTAAAGACTTATGTGTGGTTAATTTATCATGGTTGTTAACGGTGAGGGAAAACATCGTGAGGAAACCCACATGGCTGAGTTTTACTCAGTCATGTGACAGTGTATTCGTACAAAACGGCGATAGGCCTGCCCTCTTTCACGTGAGTACACTGTCCATGCAAAACGTGGGTACCCTGAACACCAGGTGACAAAGTCACGTGATGTTCAGAAGTATTAGTACCTCTGCCAACCCCTTCGGGGATATTCGGCGTGAACGTTTATGTTAAGTTATGTTTGCTTTGTTTTCGCGGGGCAACCGCAATATCGTTTCTCTTTTGTTTTGTAAGTGGTAATTGTGATCACTTGTCATTGGCTTTGTAAAACAATTGTAGGTTCTGTGCCATGTTTGTTGTGTTCGCTGTTGGTGGTCAACGATGAAAAAAAAAACCATCCTAAACCTAGCGATGCGTGGCTCATATTGATCACGATCTTAACAACTGAAAGAAGAAATTTATAGTCATGTTGTATATAGCCTCCATCGATTGGCTATTGTTAATTTTTTTCTTTCCTTCTGCTGTAAGATACCAAAAAGTCAATATTTTGGCTCACCACACCCCGTTTACCTGTAATTAATCGAAAGCATTATTTAAAAGGGTGTGTGCCACACCTTGTGAATTACATATTTGATAACTACAAATTAAATCGGGTTTTGTTATTTTCACTGGTGCAAATCATTATTTAATTAAAAGCATTATCCGAACTCACCCACTTATTATTAGGAAAGGTAATAAAAAAATGTATAAGCTCTTCTTATACTAGTTTATACGAATTAAATAAACTAAATACGTCACTTATGGTTACTTACGAAAAAGGAATGCCCATATTTCGGAATTAAAACCATCCCAGCCTGTGGAAATCTGACTGTGTGAATGGGACATGAGGTCTGGGACTTTTGAAGCAAGTGGCTGATAGATGCTAGGACGAAAACAAACGTGAATTGGGCGCCTACCAATGTGTTTTTACATAAGTTAAGTTAATTTATCAAGGTGAGGGAAACCATCGTGAGGAAACCCATATGGTTGCATTGCCCTTAGTCACATTACATTGTACTCTGACAATACGGCGATAGGCCTGCTCTCTATCACGTGGATGTCCAAAAAAAATATGGGTACACAGAACACCATTTGACAACACCACGTGATGTTCAGAAGCATAACTACTTCTTCCACCCATTCGGGGATTTACGGCGTGTACGTGAATTTGAGTTGAAGATTAATTCCTCAGCCGGTGTAGGTGTGTACATCTCGCGCGTGGAGGAGGGATCCGTGGCGGAGCGCTCGGGGCTGCGTCCCGGGGACTCCATCCTGCAGGTCAACGGGACGCCCTTCTCCGGGATCGCGCATGAAGATGCTTTGAAGGTAACGTTGTACTTTATTTTACAATATAGTGTTACGTGAGTAAATGTACGTATATTATTATTCAAAAGTTACAGCTTTTCGGCTTCCCTACGTTACATATGATAATGTAGCGAACGCCGTAGATTCGCGATACTGAAACGCACATTGACAAAAAGATGTGGTGTGAAGGCTCTAAAAATTTAATAGAAATTATGATTCAAATAATCATTTGTTTTTTAAAAGCATGGGAGAGGTCTTGTCGTTAACGCTCTAGATATAAGATAACTCAACCCATCATCTCACCTACGCAGTCGCCTAAAAATACCTCATAAATCATTAACCTGCCCCTTTTAAGTGAATAATAAGTACTGTCGTAATATACTTCATCCTCCACAGTGTAATTAAATAAACGTAAGTAACGTTGAGAGAGGATAAGCTCAGTTTAGGACCTGTTGCGGTTGGCACGGGTCCCGGGGGAAGGCGCCAAATGACTATGTCGCACACACTGCGATCCGCTCCCCATTTCCCACTACTTATCAAATATTAACGCTAATCTCAACATACGCTAGTTATTGCTGGATTGATGGATTAGATAAGTAGTGTTTTGTTGGTAAAATATTTTCTGGCTCCCTTGGTCACGATGGAAATTGAGAACGACATCTTTGAACTGAATTGTCGCAAACAAAATGTCACCATTATAATATAAGCGCGGAAGGCAGATTTGCATGAGTACCAAGATACTCATGCAAATTCTGCCTATTTAATGAACTATGAAGTCACTTGCATTCTGATGATTCCAACTAACTACCCGTCTATTTTCTTCTCCTTAAAGAGAACTTGGCCAATTGCAAGATGAGAAAAAAACGTTTTAGTCGAGTATTAATTTATAAGTTTAAGTCTGGGTTTCATAATTGTTCTGTTCTTTCAGAGACTATAGTCTGTTGGATAATTCAAATATCGTTTCTTAAATCAAGGATACTCGTCATTATAGACTAGAATATTTTGGTAGTGGTTACACATTATTGGAGATTTATAACGTTAATAAGACTTCACTAAATTGCTAATAATTGCTCAATTTACATATAAGCTGCTAGAAGGTTATTTAATTGTTGCCGCCCCAATTTAAATTCTCCACCTCTTCAATTCAGTAACCCAGTTTAAAATTAAATATTGTTACCGGCCAAACCTAATTTTAAGTTTAACCAGTTTATTGTAGGCGAAACTAGTTCATCCTGAATACTATAGGATAAACCGACTAGACTCACATGGGCCTAATAAGACTTAGTACATACGTACATATATTCTCAGCTTAAACTTTCGAGAAGGGGTAGCCAGAGCTTCTGAATTAGATATTCATCACACTGGGCTTCCGATTTTTAATTTTGGAGCTCTGGCTACCCCTTTTGGGATTTATATGCGTGAGTATAGGAGTAAGTCTGCTTAATAATTTAAGGCACTTGAGTTGGCGGCTTCGATATGCTATATATCAGATACTAACTACGAGCTGTAAACTTGATAAAACCTGTTAATTCTATGTTTTATTAAAGGTCAATGATTCTGATTTCTGAGATACTGTTTTTTTTTACTAAAAAAGCAGATGTTTTAGTCTATCAGAGTTGAGTTTTATTGATTTTATTTTCAGCTGAAAGATGGAATCGAGTTTATTCTCTTTCTAAATTATTAGCATACATCTCCTCGTTCTCTTTAGAACCAATGACTATGTAAGCTCAAAATTAATTTTGTGAATTTTAAGTCCTGTTTCATAAAAAGTACTTTGATGTTTATAATATTCGCTTCGCAAGTATTCGCTAGGGGATATAAAACATGTTTTACATCTAATGTCTCTTTTGCGTTTTATCAGGTTTGCGTGTATTAAATATACTGCAAATTGACAGGTGGAAAATTGTTTCCTTTAGCATCTATTTATAATACAAATGTGTTCCTGTTGTGACGTCACATCATATCTGCTTTGTACCTGCTGAATTATTCACATTTGTTCTGCTTTTCGTAATGGATTGAAACTGGTGGTAGTAGGTATGTCTAGAACGTTTACGTACATGAAATTTCAAATAACACTAAACTTTAGTGTGTTTTACTCATTTTGTTTACTTAATTTAAAACATACATGCATATACTCACGGCCATAAATCCCAAATAGAGGTAGCCAGAGCTTCAGAGCTAGACTCGTAAGCCACATCTGGAAGTTGATAGAAATAAAGTATCATTGGTGATGGGTTTGCAACCGCATCGCCTAAAATCCACTTAAAAAAGCTCAATACGAAGAACGGGGTAGTGAAATTCTAAGCCGGCACTACACGGCAATAAATAATATAAAACATACAGATATAAATATATATTCTGACATAAGCGTTGCTTTTATAAAAATACGAGTATGTATCTCATTTTACGAGTTTCACAAATGTTTATCTCTGAAACTCAAGACACTATCGATGCTGACATGACACAATTCATTTAGATCTTGGGTATTTGGCAACAGTTTGGTTTTCATACTTGATCGAGCAAAAAAATATTAGTGTCAGATACTACTACACTTTTTTTTCATTGTATAATGATTTACTAAAGATATGAAAGGTTTGAAAAGGGAGCCCATTTGAAAATGTATAATTTATATGGGTTTAGCGGGTTGCTCGTACACACTTGTCATCTGTATCTGTCAATTTGAGTTTGGTGGCATTAGAGTGAGTTCGATAATTATGTATGGGGTATTATTGGGGAGAAAAAAAGGTACATTTTCTTTATTGGATTATTTTTCCTAAAGGGCTTTTTAATCCTCTTTTCTTTTCAAGTTTCAAATTATTGGGATTTTTAGTTCTACGATTTCTCTATGTTATTAAAACTTCAGCGATATTAACGGCAACGTCTATCTGTCATGGTATCTAATTTTGAATTCTCCGATCGAAAACCGCAGTAAGTCTAACATTGTTAAGCCTGGGTGCTATTTGAGGTGATTCCGATCGGAATTCCGCTCATTGACTGAAATTCCTCAGATAGTCTGACTCTGCCCAGGTCACTCCACTCACATACTAATTTAACTTAACGGAACATTAAGACGATCGATTCTCCCCATATTTTAAATGAGCTGAGGATGACGGTGCACACTACCACCAGCGCGCTGGTTTAATACCACATAGTCTGATACTGTCCCAGCTAACCACATACCTAATAATAGCATATAACAAGACATTAAGACAATCGCTTGTCTCTACATGCTAAAATCGTGCTTTATTTTGTAATATTTCAGATAGTGTCAGTCTAACTTGTAAAATTGTCTCTAGATGCTAAAATCGATTCGTCAGCTGAAGTGTACCGCCAGCTTTCTTTTGTAATATCTCAGTTAGTCTCAGTTTAACATGTAAACTTGTCTCCAGATGCTAAAGTCGTGCCGGCAGCTGACGATGACGGTGCGCACGGCCGGCGCGCTGGTGGGCCGCGCGTCCTGCTCGTGGATGGACCGCTACGGCCGGCCCGCGTCGCCGCCGCCGCAGCGACCGTCGCGCTCGGCTAGCAAGGACCGCTCGATACGGAGGGTATGTGGGATTTATATAGTTTTTTATTATTATTTAGATTTTGCTCGAGAAGTTTACCTAGATCGAGGTGGCGATCGAGACTCTCTGCTTATCACAATGGGAAGTAATAGCGTAAGGTTATTAATTAATGAATTATATTATATACGTGAAACATGTGGATAATTTGATTAGGAACTGTTTTTACAGGCTAAAAATTCTGTATAAGGTTCGTAGTTACATTTCTGAAAGAGCCCGCATAACTCTTTGTGAATCAGTTATTCTTTCAAAACTGAACTATGCGGATATCGTTTATGGACCTAGGCTGTTATCATCGTCTGAGAAGCAGATACAACGTGTTCAAAATGCCTGCTACAGGTTCTGTTTCAATGTACCTCCACGAAGCCGTATGTCCCCGTTGCTCAATAATTCATCGTTACTGAACATGGGCTCCCGCAGGCGTTTTCACACAGCCTCATTAATGTACGATGTTATTAAATTTAAAACCCCTGAGTACTTGTTTGAGAAATTGAGATTTTCTAATTTTCATGACTTCTATCCCTCTCGTACTAGACATGAACCTTTAGCTATACACCCTCATCGCACCGTAGCTTTCACTGGAAGTTTTCGATATCACGCTACAAAGTGTTGGAATAATATCCCTCCACCCATCAGAGATTCTACTAGTAAATTTAAATTCAAAACGTTGCTGAAGACTCATTTACTTGAAATTCAAAGATTAAACATACCGAAATGCTTTGCACAATCTGTTGTCAACTTTCAGTGAAATAGGGTTATTTAAGTAGTGCTAAACTTATCAATTTTAAACATAATGTATGTCTTATATATTTATTATTTTTTATTTTGTAATTCTAGTCTGATTGTAACATTTATTTATTGACTCTTTTTATTATTAGTCATTTGCGTTGGAATATGTTAACCGTATTTAATGTTTTATTTGTAGGTATTTTTATGTTCTTTTTATGTTTGTGGCAGATGCTCAATTGTTTTTTGTTTACCATAAAATGCTCTTAGGCTATACCTGAAAATCAGTGTTTTTGCTTTATAGCATTTATAAACGCTGAGTTATGGCCTAGTTTGTGTTACCATAGCGCACATACCTTGCACATTTGTAATTTGTTTTTTTTCTTTTATTATCACACATTTTTACTTTTTACTTTTATTTTTGTATCTGTTTATGTGTTTTAATGTGTTTAATGTGTTTTAATGTGTTGTATGTGATTGTTATGATAACATAAATAAAGTTTTTATCTATCTATCTATATAATACAAACAATTAATTGAATCAAATATGCACATAGGCTAATAGAGCTGAAAACAAATTTATTTATTTCTACTAGAAGACTGTGACGTAGTTTTGACATTCCATTTTACCCTACGGGCCTGCTTAAAAAGTTACAGATGCTGCGCGCTGTCAGTTCACTCTTTATGTGTAGTTTGAGGATCTCAGAATATTCCGATATAATATTTACATTATACATTTCAGACTATGAGTTCAGATGTTTTTGTCCGCGTACTAGATAAGATATTATTTTTATTTCAAAAACATGTTCTTCCAACTTTGATGCGATTAAAATGCAACAATATATTTTAAAAATCTTTAAGCAAATATGACTAAACTGACACTAAAAATACAAGTCAAAAATCTATTTTATATATTCCTAATAAATTAAATATTCTTGTAAATTAGCACTAGTACCCTTTCTAATATACAAGAGCTCAGTTAAATACGATAATATAGCTTGGCTTACCGTCGACTGTATTACGTGCAGGTTTCCCTGAGTGCCAGAATTTATGTCCCGTAACGAGTACACGTTAATTTATGCCTCATTGACGGTAATAAAAACAACCACAATTTTACGTCATGTATCTCCCGTGTGTTTCAGATGAAATAATTGAAGACGAACTCAATTTGTTTTACTACGAGTAACATTTTACTCGTTGGTTTGAGTATATTCTGCACGGCACGTCATTTTAACATTGCATTTATTTTGGATTACGATGTTTGGCGGAAATCTGAAATTAGTGTATAATGTGTCTGTTAAAGGAATTAAATCAGATTTGTAGTTGTCGTATTAAGTAAAATCTCATGTCACTGATGACAGTCAAGCCAAATTAACTCAATTAACGATTAGCTAGAACAAATCTGAATTGATTTTTATTTCACCCTACAAAAATATATTAAAGTTTATTTGTCTACTAGTGGATCGGTCCCGCTTCGCACGGGTAGCGTAGTTTTAAAAATATCGGAGGTTTCTTCAATCACTGCTCAAGCGTTATGAAATTAGTGCCTTTATTACAACTTACAGCACTCATGTCTGAATATAGTGTTACTTTGTGATTTTGAAAGCGCTGTTATAAACGGTTCAGATCAATATCTCCGAAATTAAGCTAATTTTTAAGTTTTAATTGATGCAACTACTGGCGCCATCTAGTACGTATGTAAATTAGTAAGAATTTGGTTTTGATCGCGTGCGACTATTATGTTCGGACTATTAATTTTGGTGTTTCTCTACCGATTTCTATGATTCTTTTTTTATTGAGTAGGTAATAATGTTAACTTTTTAAATAAGGGATTGAGAGTATTATAAACGTAAGAGAAAACAAATATAACCAGAATGCGCCGAACTGCTAAGCTATCAAGGGTTACACGTGTTGTTGTGAGTCAACCATAAAAGATAGACATATGCTGTTGAGGAATATTTTTTAGATAATTTTACGTAAAATATTTACGTCATACGTTATTTCTATGTAACATTAACCATTCAGTCTGCACACGCGACGGAAGCTTAATAAATTGAGTAACTTCTCCCGTTTTCCCAAAATTTCCCAAAATTCCCCTTCACTACTCTGCTGAAAAGTATACTATAACCTGCTCAGGAGTATGAAGAATAATTGTGCCAAGTTTCGTTAAAATCCGTCGAGTAGTTTTTGTTTCCATAAGGAACATACAAACCGACAGACAGACAGACAAAAATTTTACTGATTGCATTTTTGGCATCAGTATCGATCCCTAATTACCCCCTGATAGTTATTTTGAAAATATATTTCATGTGCAGAATTGACCTCTCTACAGATTTATTATAAGTATAGATATAGATTGTTGCAAGGCACTGGAAAGAAACTCTTTACCGGACGTAGAAAGAAGAAATAATTGGAGTTCCGTATGACATTTACGTTTTCTTTAAAGATCCTTGCGATGGCAAAACCTGTACTAATTGATACTAAATCTTATTCTGCCATCAATCGAAAACGACAATGCTGAGTCAGACGCAATTTTGTTGTTTTTGCGCATTATGTGAGAACAACGCTGTTTTTATTGTTAAATGGTTTTTTTCCTTCATTTCTTTTGTAAAAATATTAACATTTTCATGTGCGACTGGCAACAAATAAACGTTTTTTTCTTTCTTTCTTTCTTTCTTTAATCGTACACCAACAAAAACATAAAGCTAAAGAACATATCTATAATATACTGCGATTCAGGTGGGCCTGTGTATAGAGCCAGGTCTGTCGCTGGGTCTGTAAGATACTAAATCCTATTGTACACTATTTTTTTATTTATCTACTGTACACCAACCAATACTTCAAGTTAATAACGTCCTAAAACAACATATCTCTAATGAACTGCAATTGCAGGTGGACCTGTGCATAGAGCCAGGTCAGTCGCTGGGCCTGATGATCCGCGGCGGGCTGGAGTACAACCTCGGTATCTACATCACCGGCGTGGACAAGGATTCCGTGGCCGATAGGGCTGGACTTATGGTGAGGTTTACTACTACTACTGTATAAAAGTGGCTGAACACTAAACTCTATAATATCGCACTCTCAGAACGAAAGAGGCTCAAGTCAAAAATAGTGATATTGAGTAGCAACCGTAGAGAGGCATAAAAAAGTATGTTCTAAAGCAAAGGCACTTATTATTATAGGGACAAAAAATTCGTTATCCTGTTTTTTTAACAAAAAGTGCCTTTATTATACTATTCTTCGGATAGAACACACTTTATTATGTCTCTCTATGTTTCTAACTCAATATCGCTATTTTTGACTTGAACCTCTTTCGTTCTGAGAGTGATATATATTGAAGTGTTCAGCGACTCTTGTAATTTATGATGTGCAGCTACTTTTGAGCTAAAGCTTTGTTTACAATAGTTGTAGTTCATTAACTTATATTGTAATGCGACTTATGTTTTCAAATGTACATATGTAGGATCTGAGATATACATAGCCTATGATAACCTCATACGTGATAAATAGGAATCTATTAAAAACTCGATTATCAAAATATGTTCCACAGTTTAGGTGTCAAAATGAAATAAAGTTACGTACGTACCCTCCATAGACCCTTCATTTTATTCAAAATTATATCGTTACCCTAACTGCTCGTATTCACCATATAGCGCTAATGTATAAAGCGAATTTCAAAAAGAGCACATAAATATGTATCTCACTAATATGACTATGATTTTACGATCCAAACGACGATGTCTGGATGAGCTCGCTTTTAGTGATTTCGCCACCAATAACACTTCTTTGTAAAATCTGTATTGTGACGTAAAATAAACTAAAGTTCCATTCTATTCTATTCTAAAGGGCAAAATCGACTATTAATCCTATCCAAGCACTAAGTAAATGCGTCAATAAAGTGGTGGTCCACTCCCCGGCGCGCTAGTAAATTGCTTGTTTGTCATCCATTTAACTTCTTGTTACGCCTCGCCACTCGTTCCTTACTACCCCTCGGCATTCGGGAAGAAGTCGACTTAATTATATTTGCATATTTGCACATTGCCAACATTGCGGAACTTGGGTAATAAGCATTCGCTAATTGATTTCACGCTTTTTTAGAAGTCATATATATTGTCATTAGTTTCACTTCCTATTTGCAGTTTAGGTGAAAGGTGGAAATCTGTTGTATTATCTCTTTGGTATGAGGCATCTAATTATATAGTTCCCTGTTCTTGCTTTGCTTACGTTTATAATTATGCCTTATTATTCATCCTGCTTGGTAATGAACCTTTTTAAAAAGTTTAATCACGAAACTTCCTACTTTGATGAGCCATAAAAACAATGTAAAACACTGTAGTCCTTGAAATTTTGTTTCCAGCCAGGGATTCGTCGATTACAACTATTAAATGTTGTAATGACAAAGGAAGTAAATAAAAGATTTTCATTGCGTAAACCTGCTACAAATATCAATCCCTAAACCATATTCAACATTCAAACTTCATAAACCAACGAGCAACTTCACTAAACATCTACTACTCCATAGGTAGGAGACCAAATCCTGGAGGTAAACGGTCAGTCGTTCGTGGAGGTGACCCACGACGAGGCAGTGGCGCAGCTCAAATACCACAAGAGGATGTCCCTGCTGGTACGGGACGTCGGCAAGGTCCCGCACGCCTGTACTGCGTACGGGGAGCGGGACTCTGCAACCGCAGCGCCTGCTGTCAGGTCTGTTGATTTTGTTGATGAAATTTTACGATTGATGTATTAATTCGTTATAAAGATAAAATTTCCTTTAGATACATAGGTACGTATTTATCGGAATTTGCGAGACTACATTTATTCGCCGCAATTGTCAGTAGGAATGGAAGAATTTTGGTAATTGGAAGTATGAAAGATGAGGTTGTAATTATGTTTGGTCATGTTTTGTTCAACCCAAGATGCTACGAACAAATCAGAACCATTTTGTTGGAAAACAACTAGTTTCTAGTATTTATATTGTAAAGGGATCTGATTTAAGCCTCACTGGAAAAGTTTGCCATTGCATCTCATCACCGAACTAACAATTTTATAAATATTAAAAAAAGGATATCACTACCTGATATCCTTCTATAAGACTCAGCATCTAAACAAATAAATCTACACAGTGGCTGGGCCAAGCGTCCGTCGTGGCACCGCGTCCGTAGCCGTAGAATAGAAGGCGCGCACTCTGTTTATAAATATATTTTTTTATCATATAAAATTTTTGATCCTCGTAATGCCATTATAACCAATAAAACAAATAATATTAATCTAAACAGTGGTTGGGGCAAACGTCGCGGCGCCGCGTCTGTAGCCGTAGAACAGAAGGCGCGTTCTCTCCTGGCGCAGAGTGACCTCCCGGCGCTGGCGTACTACATGGAGGAGTACGCTGCTCGTCGGATGCCGCCGGACTCGTTCTTGGCCGTGCTCCGGGATCTGCTTGATACGCCGCATAAAGTGAGAATTGCTACTACTATATTTGTTTCAACGAGTTTGAAGTATGAACGAGTGTAAAGATGTCAGATTTTCACAGCGCTTATTGATTTAAGGCGTAAGAGGTGACTTAGGGAATTGGGGTTTTTCAAATGGTTGCTGGGTGATGCGGTTGCGAAAGCATCACCAAAAACCTTTGCCTTACAATCCCCTTCCCCGCTCAACGTCCAAAAGTTGCTAAATATTTTTAAATTTTGTAGCTACTCTTTTGTAGGTTTTATAGCCGTGAGTATAATGTATATTAATAAATAAATAACTGGCATGTTAATAATTATATATTTACTCCATCGCTCCTATTTAAATGATAGAATCCAAAAAACGATCTTTCTGTCTTTTTGCCAAACATTACGCGCGGTAAATCAACTTCGTGTGTGAAGTAATAAAATATTTTCTGTCTTTTTGGCTTAAATGACCAGGAGATAAAATACAGCCTTGAAACGAAACCAAATAATATTAGTGAAATACAAAGTTTTGAAACCTTTTTTTTATTCTAATTTTTAATAGTCCAAATTTGTTCCAAAATCTATTTACTTTTCCTATAACAACATTTTCCTTTTTAAATAATAAAATATTTGATCTTAAGTAGCCGTAATGCAACGTTAGTGTTAGCTGAAAGTAATTAAAAAATAGAATAGCAAGCTGGAAATAGAGAGCTACCTCAAAGAGAATAATGCATCCGAGCGAAAGCGAAGTGCCTAGATATTAGCAGGGCAGGCAATGAAAACTTCAGGTGCTGCAAATTTTGAAGATATTATTACATTAAAATAAGAAACGGCATTTGTAGCTGTTTTAGAGAACAACTGAATTTAAAACAGATAAAATGCGATACAATCAGAGTGGTTTGTGAATATACGTTGATAAACAACTATATTAAATAAAAAAATACATATACAAACATATTAAACATATCAAGTTTGCTTCTAGAAAAGTTCAATGACCTGTGTAATGGATAGTAACTCAAAGATATATTCCATAATATATAATACAAACATAAATAACATCCAACAGTAAGAAATGCACATTTATAGTCCGCGCATAAATAATTAGCACAGCGGAGTTAGAACCCGCGAACTCCGGATCCAGAAGCTAGTCAGTCATTTCTTCTTTGGTCATATAAGTCATGATTTAGATAAAATATCTATATTAATACTACTCACGGCCATAAATTCCTAAAAGGGGAAGCCAGAACTTTAGAGCTAGATGGTAGGAATAAAGTATCGTTGGTTGGTGATGGGTCTCCCACCGCGTAAAAACCATTAAAAAAGCCCCATACCCTTAGTCGCCTTTTACGACACCCGTATATAGAAGGGGTAATGACATCCTAAGCCGGCACTACACTCCTAACTCATATATTTTTTGTAGTATACTCTGTTAACGGAGATCCGAGAGTTTATGCTGCCCGAAGACAGGCCAAGGTTTGATGAGCTGGTCTACAGGAGGGAAGAGCCTCCCGATCACCCTAATATGAAGGTAAGACCTATTTGCAACCAGTACTGATTATGAAATATCTCAATGTTAGGAGAACTAATCAATGTTAGATAATAGCTGTGCGTTGTTCGATGTATTTGTGTGCTTTTGCTGAATAGATATCATAGAATGAACTAGTCGTATAGATGATAATGAATTTAATTACATATCTTTTGGTGTTTACTTTACTAACATGAAATGATTTGAATGGGGTATCTTATTTGTGTAACTACAGAAAATATTGATAATCAATTTAAATATTAATGTTTTATGACAGAAATGTTTGAACGGGCTGAACTCTACTCTACTTAAGAATCTGGGCATCTGACAATCCAGCATATTTCCTTCTTTCTCTGTTAGTCATTAGACATTATATTGTGTGTAATAAAATAATTTCACTCTTAAAATTGACTGTAATCTTTATGATTGTTATTGGTAAATTAAACAGACACTGCATGTACCGCATGCTACCTTAAATATGTCGATGTTTCGAAGCTTATAGAACAGATCTGTAATCACTTGGAAATTTAATATACAATATTTTTTTCTACAAAATACCAAAATATCGACTGTATGATTCAAACAATTCAATGACAATTATTTAGGGACCCAACACAAGATAACAACATTGAAAGTAGGACAAGGTCACGCCCTGTGGTTATTTCAGTGACAAAATGTAAGTGTCTAGGGAATCTCAGGGTTCAGGAATTGGGTGGTTTGTTGTAGGAGGGGACGATGGAGGTGCCCTTTGTGGCGGACCACCGCTCGCCTTCCGAGGACTCCGGCCTGGGGCTCCCCCCTCACGAGCACGCCTTCAGGTGAATACTTCGGTTGCTCTTCTCTACTCGTAATTTAAACAAAATTAGTTATTAAAATAGTCATTTTTATCTAAGATACAAGTCGTTATTTTGCAACATAAATCTACAAATAACATTACCGATATTTTACCAGAAAGACCGCACAAGACCAGTTTTGTTAACGACATAAACGTCTAAAGGGCTGATGCTCCCATTTCGTGCGAAAGTACTCTTGCAGACATTTTGAAGATACTCCACGCCGCAAATTGTCTTTCGGCTACAGGCGGCAAACATCAAGTAGACACTTAAAAAGCGTTAGTTTACTCCGGTCGCCTCAGTGAAAATAATTCATCGCTGAATGTAGCGCCAGATCTCGCCTCCACTCTCATAACCGGCAATTCGAGCATCTCATTGGCCGCACGCCAACTATTCTCCTTTTATTTGCCACCGGAATCGATTGTTTAAATAAAGGAAAATATTTTCCAATTACCATTACCGGTGTTTTATGCTCACTTCGTTTTGAGACTCCTTTTCGATTTACTATCTCGTAAACTGCATTTGTAAAAGGATATAGATTTTTCGTGGCAAAAGTATAATTTTCTTATACAGGGTATTTATGATCTTAAACTTAGTTCCGTTTAATGAGTAGTGTTTTAAGATTATCCATTTATTTAAAATATAGTAAGGTGGCAGTGCGTTGTGAGTAAAAGTAATGTATTTTAATAGTTGTGATGGTATTGTTGGGGACAGGAGCGGGCGCGCGTGGCGGCAGGCCGAACGTCCGCCGCAGGACGACGACCTGGAGCCCCCTCATGAGGTGATTTTGCTACAATTACCGTCTCTATTCACCCCGATACTTCAATCATTTCAAATCACATTCACTATCTTCCTCGTACTTCAGTTCAACGTTTCACAACGAACTTTCTGTAGCTCCTATCTCTCGAAACAATTGCACCTCTATTCGTGTTATGCTCGCCTTTTCCGCGATTCATGGAAATTTATGACAAATAAAACGCTTATGAATACCGGAGTGCTAATGTTGTTTAGACGCTTTGTGAGAAAAGAAGACAGGAGCTTTATCTCAATTGAATGAGAACTGTAAGCATAATATATTTGAGTATCTCATCGTAAAACAAAGTATGGTTTCGTATATAAAAAAAAAAAACTATATAATTTATAGCCTTTGCAGCATTATTAATCACATTGTGACAGTAGTAGACACATAATCTTGCTTCAATGACTATACATTTGCTTTTTTCGACCGTAGTTAAACAATAGTGCTTAATTAGCTCCTAGATCTAGATTAACTGTAGTTGTATGTTGTATGTATGTTTGGTTTGCTTGATAGTTAGTACCACTTATTAATTATACTATATGGTATGAGAAAATGGCATCTCTATAAAGAACAGTACCAAATTTTATTGATAAAAGACGAGCAATTTTTAACGGGCAAATTTTTCGTATGCTTTTGTTCAAAACTTACAACATTATCAACGTTTATCGTTTATCTAAAACCTGACATTTTCTTACAATAAATTTAATTCTAAAATTCACTCAAGATATGATTAGTTAAGTAAACGGAACAAATACAGCAAGTCCCGAGTAGCATTTCAATGTTTTTAAATATTTAAATTTATATTTAAATCATCGTGAATAATCAATTATACTTATTATATACATACTCACGGCTACAAATACCAAAAAGGGGTAGCCGGAGACTCGAAACTTACAATTCCTCTGCCACTTTTAGTAGTTACTTAAGGGAATGTAAAGTAAAAATTAAGCATCCTTGATGATTTGTGTCCAGCTTATCGCCCCTACCATTAGTTGCCCCTTAGACCACTCGTGGGAAGAAGTGAGGTTGTGCTACTCCAAGTCGGCACTACACAGATAAATGTAATTAAGGAACCCCCCGCAAAACATGATTGATAGTCTGACAGAAAACAGCCATAAAAGTACACAGAATCATAGATTCGTAGTTCAAAACATAACCGATTCAACTATTAATTTTATTTAAAAAAAATATATGACTCTTATTGCTTCTAAATTTTTTCTTTTTAACTGTAAAAAAAACGCAGGAGGTATATTGAAGGAAGTATGTTATTTGACAAAGGTTGTTTAGCTCTATTAGCATTATTCAGGAAGATTTTAGTATACACACATATACATATCCTCACGGCCATACATGCATAGAACAGATAGGCAGAGCTTCGGAATAAGAAATTCCTCAGCCACTTTTGGAAGTTGAGTGGGTAAAAGATTGTAAAATAATAAAAGGTTTTCGGTTTTGGGTCTCTAACCGCATCGTCCAAAAATCACTTAAAAGCCCCAACACCCTTAGTCGACTCTTAACGAATACCCACGGGAAGCAATGGGGTAGTGCTATTCTAATTCGACACTACACAGTGTAAGATTGTAGCTGTTCTATTATTTGCTCTAATTCATTTATCAGCAACAGTTTTTATTAAATACATACATCCTGTATGCAAGGCTTGTATAATTCATTGCGGTTGCGTCTTGCGAATTCACCATCGATACCACGATTGTACTATGTTTTCCGCGAGTAATTTTCTCAAGTGGCGGATATTTTTTTTAATTCCGAGGCTCTGACCACCATATTTTGGGATATATAGTCGTGAGTTGATTTATACATGTATGCCAACACCCAAGCTAACCGGCCAACGTCGTGGGTGTATTATGGTCAAATTACCCTTTTTCAGTATGGGCTCGATCTCTTCTGGTAGGTGATGTTTTTTATTCAAAACTAAGCATAATTTTGAAAAAAAACAGCTACAATTATTTTATCCTAATATATGTGAGGGCATTGATTTGAATATACTGAGAGTGATTACGTTCATTTGTAAAATAGTTTTCTGAGGTAGTAAGCCTTTCCATAGTTATTGATTTGTCTATAACAATTCAAAATAATTGGCTCATGTTTTCTCTATATAAAACGAGCGAGATAGCAGCATTATAAATATCTTAGCTGACGTGTATTTTTTGTAAGCAGACTGTCATTTGATAGTGTTATTTCGCCAAGTCATGACGTGGCTCGTTGGTCTAGGGGTATGATTCTCGCTTCGGGTGCGAGAGGTCCCGGGTTCAAATCCCGGACGAGCCCGGGAAATATTTTCTTTTCTAAAACCTTTTTTTGTTAGTTATGCGTTTAAATGTATTTTTTGTCTCGACAATTTTCAACATAAACGCTTAATAGGAGTAACTTGAAATTTAAGTCAATTTGTTTTCGAGTTCGTATAGCAGCGGGTCTCCGTAGGATGTTTATAGCTGAAACGTGTAAGCTTACCAGTTTATGGCTAGAAGTTTTTAATGATCACCTGCGATCTCCACTCTCAGGCTATTTTCAGGGTTTAAACTCGTCTTTGTGTGTGAGCTTTTATACACTTTTCTGAAATCTATTACCAATCTGAGAACGAAGTTCTAGCAACATCCTAAACATGCTTAAATATAAATAAAGTTATAGTAGAATTTATAATATAGCAGTGTTTTTAACGGCTTGGAATCGCACTAATATTTTTTACCCTTAGGTATCGTAAAGAGAAATAGTTTCGCGATTTTGTTAGAGGCTCAAGACCAATCATTCTTTATTTTACAAGCTTTTCCTCATTTTACTCCAAAGGTGGCTAAGGAATTTACAATTCTAAAGCACTTGGTACCGCTTTTGGGATATATTGCCGTGAGAAAACGTATATATGTAGTATAAATTATGTTCACAAACATAGTGTGAACATTATTAGGTAAATAGTAGGCCTCTGACGTCATTAGGATGGACCATTTACTATAGTGACGTCAATACACTGATAATAAATAAGTACAAGGAAGAAAGTTATGCGAATGCTTTATACGGCTGTGCTGACCTACATATTATCTTGCTCACTATAGTAATCACAAATCCTTTTACGAGCATCAACAAGGACGTATATCAAATACGGAATATCATATGTATCTGATAGATGAAAGTCAAAATGTAAAATTGGTTAACTAATATAAATGTTTTGAAGCTCTTACTAAGTCTGCATAGAATTGTTGTTGAGAAATTATTTATATTATATTTGCATTTGAATTACTATTGAGAATTATTCTATGCAATAGCCACTTTTATTCTTGGTCTTATTTTTCGTGTCTGTTAAATCATTAGAAGTTTCTTCTTTCACTTAAAATTATGAAAATAAATGCGTCAGAGCCTGAAGTTACAAATCACACATGACAGTGAACAGATCATCTTTACAAAGGCTTCAGTTGAAACAACTGGCAACACAAATAATGCTCGTAATTAAGGGTTGTGAATGGGGAGCGTGTAAGGGCGCAGTGTGGCAGTGGCAGTGTAGTGGGGGTGAAGTTCAGGACTAAGGGGTGGCTCCGGCAGACGGGTAGTGCGCGGCGCGGGCGGAGCTCGCCATGTCACGACGAAGACGCCGAGTCGTCTTCTGCGATTACTCGCCTTTGGATGTGCGGATTATTGACACGGTACAATGCATTTTAAACAATAAAATATTGGCAGATTTGGTTGTGAAATTTTGTAGGGTTAAGTTTGCTTTTGATTTTATAACGTCACAATGTTGTTTTTATAAATTATCATGTAAACGGTGCTGGGACGCGGAAAGCGGCAATTAACGTACACGATGGTTTGCTACGGGCGTTTTGGTGGGAAATGTTTCGGAGTGCTATTGATTTGCATATCAGAATGTTTATGTAATTCACTTAATTGTATGTGTAGTTAAATAAAATTTAACGAAATGATGAGATACATTTATATTTAAATAAATAAGAGAAGGGTCAAATTACGAAACTATTGTGGTAAATATAGTTCTTATGATGGAATATTTTGCAACCCAACGTTTTGCGATTGGAAATTACGAGTATACTACTCCAGTTATAGAACTGATATAAAAAATAGGAATACAAGTCAAATAAACAATGCTAATATAAATAACATGACTAAATTACCGATCTAATATAATATTTATACATACATATACTCACGGCTGTAATTCCCTAGAAGGGGTCACTTTCGGAAGTTGAGTTGGGAAAAGATCGTAAAATAAAGGTTTTTGATGATGGGATAATATTTATCCTCAAATTATTATATGAACATTAAATGATGAATAGGTAATGTGACCACAGCCGCTATTTACTAATTAGGGCTTTTATTTATAAGGTTGTTTGACAAAAAAAAATTAAATTTAATAAATCTAAAAAACTGTATTTATCACACTTAGCAAAATCGTAGTAGTTTTTCAGTAAAAACGACAATATTGCAACGTTTTAGGCAAAAATTAGTCCACCGGCATGGAATGATAATATGGAATGGTGTGTGTGAATGGGAAATGGCCTAGTATTCTAAGCCGACAAGTACGCTTTATTCAAAACGGTTAATATTGTTTATGCTTAAACGATTGCCTTCTTAGTTTTATACTAGATTCGTGTTGATTTCATTTAGGTTTTTTCGTTTTTATTTTACGGGGGTGTCAGCTGAAAACCAGCGTGTCTCGAATAGCTTTGCGTCCCGTTCCAGGCCCATGTGCTGAATCGACATCTTTTTGGCTTTGTGACCCTTTTCATAGTTGGTCATAGACTTTTATTAAATTTCGGTTTTTCGTGTTACGTTCCGTTATATACTTTACGTTTACTCGAGACATTATTTGGAAAATAAAGTATAATTAATTTTATTTAGATTTTTGGGCGATGCGGATAGAGACCCATCATCAAAATTTGCATTTGTTTTACTAACTTATCCCCACGCAACTTCCATAAGTGGCAGAGGAATTTCTTATTCTTAAGCTCTGGCTACCCCTATTGCATTGTATGCAACTATGATGGTTGATTTTAGTTCCAAAGACATACGCCCGATTTCTGAATTGAGTATTCAAGCTGAGAACGACTTAAGTATCGTTTTGTCTCATTCTGTTGTTAAGATTTCAATGCGACAGAACGATACTTAAGTTGTTCTCAGCTGGAATACTCAATTCAGAAATTGGGCGTTAATGATTCTTAAGCTTCTTTAATTAATAATATCATAACGTACATAGTACACTAGTTGCGATAACCGACATAATCATTTTAAAATGTGAAAATCGTATTGTGATAGATTTTTGTGACCGAAAATTCCCAGTTCATCGTTCAAATATTTACATACATTTTATGCATTTCACAACAACAACTAAAGAGACTTAATAAACCATCGACTGTCACCGTTTGTAAGGCAAACATACAAAGGTATACAAGGTACGATCGTTTTACAAGATCTTAATGTCATTAAACTGCTTCTTAATGGACATAGTGTACACAACACCCATAGCCAACCTTAAATAAATGGTCCACTCCGGTCTATATTTTCTTAGTAGCCGACGGGTTATAAAGTTTACTGCTTGTTAATTTCTGCGATCTGAACTTATTGTATTTTATTAACGATCAGGGTGAAAAGTGGTCATGGCTTAGCGCATTTGTTTAACTGGCGTCTAAATGGTATTTACCATGTTACCCTTTCAATTTATTACGTGAAAACTTACATCCTTGTATCTTCCTACCCGCCAATCATTATCTTTTACCTATCAGTTCTATAGTATTTTCAAAGACTTTCACGATTGCACATTGCAATTAAAACAACTATTGATTTGCGGATATTTAATCTTCGGACAAATAACACCCCAATCTTCCCGTGACCATGATAACTGAAAAATACTCGAAGCGTCGGGCTTTAAAAACCATGTCATAACTCACGAGTCAAATGTTACTTAGATATGTTACGATTTCATTGCATCACGCACGGGTCACAACAATCATTAATCTACTCTAGGGGCCTCTACGTCGGTTTAGTTATCTTTGACACGGGTTGGCCACAAATCCCAATAAACCCGGCCGCAATGCAGAACCAAGTGCCTTAAAATTTGGGAGAAACCAGGAGTGAAATACCAAAAGCTGACGACGACGTCGAAAATATAGAGGCTTAATATGGATAATTTAGTAATGTACATACAGACAGACAGACATATAGTGCATTTTTACCCCGCCGAGACCGACAAACTCTTTTTACAGCTAAAATTTTCTTTATAAAAGAATCCTGTAACCGTCAATATATTTTCTTCGTAATTTAGTTGGGATGTTCGTTCTGACTTTAATGTTTCGTTAACGATGTTGGAAAATGCAAAGAAGAACAAAGAAAGCGAAGTGAGTTATACTTTTAGCGATGAATATGGGATGTGGGGTTGGTGATTGCAAGCACACATTCTCGTAAGTAATGACGAGAAAATGTTTTATTAAGAAGTAACGATTGAAATATCATATTCCCAGGATATGTTTGTGATGTTTCTTTGTTTTTACAATTTACAAACTATAAGCAATAAGACAGAATTTGTTTTTTTCGAAAAGTTTATAAATTTCCTAATCTAATGATGTAATGTTACTTAAAAAAAAAATATTTTTAATATGTATTTTAACAAAATAACTGTTTATTGATCCTTTTACTATTTCTAAATCACTTAACAGATTTTAAAAGGCTTTTCATTGATAGGGTAATTCAAAAGGTTCAAGAGTTTAATTGATTGGCTAAACATTACCGGCAGCTTTTATCGAAAACGACGAGTAACGACTGCGGTTGTTTACAAACACACCCGATGTTGGAGGCTAGTTAATTAAAATTATATAAGAATAAAATATATAATAATAAAAACCTTATTAAAAGAAACACAGGCTCATATATTTTGTTAGTGAATCTCAAAGACCGATATTAGTTACATAATAACATAAATCCATTAAAACCTATTTAAATAAAGAAACAATTACATTTTTATGTGATTCTTGCTAAATGTTTGTGTAAGCCCGCATTTTAGAATGCATTTAAAAATATCACAGGGACGGGATAGTTCATATTAAGACAGTTGTTCTTTAATTTACAAGTATTTTTAATTGAACTTTCTGATTAACCAAAAATAAGATGATTCCGTGCTTCGGAAGGCACCTTGAATCGGGCCAAATTCACGTCTAGAAATCGTAATTGTACCATCCCGCCCTAGGTCAGCGTGTCCAAATCACCCTATACAGTTTAGGCTTGAGCCCCTAGGTGGTGAAATCGGCTGTGGTCACATGTATCTGGGTCATTGCACCTATTTGTCGTTTGTTAATTGCCGATAAATTAGTGTTCTATTTTGTTATTGCCGAAATTCAGTAACACTAACGACGTGGTAATCACCATAACCATATACTAGTTTATTTGCACTAGTTAATTAATAGAGTGGCCCGGTGGTGTGGCTTGTCTAACATCGTTTAATTAGTTACTAATTATATTGATGATATAGGCGCGGCGGAAAACCTACTTTCTCGTATTAGGGAAATGTTAATGTCTATTAATTTCATAGTAGCTTACTGATATTTAGTTTTAAATAAATATTACTTAAAGAGACTTTACATGATCGTGAAGAAAATATTTTTGTTCTTCTAGGAAAGTTGAGGTTACGTTACTGTTTATTATTTAGGGAACAAATACAGTGGATTAGACCACGATATAAAATATGTAGTTGCTTACACAAAAAAACATAGTGCAACTTAATCTACCATGTGCAATACTAAAAAAAGGTCATCAATAATTTTGAAAATACATACATTTTCTTACGGCTATAAATCCCCAGTAGTCACTTTTAGAAGTTAAGTGGGGAAAAGATGGTAAAATAAAGTTTGTTGGTGATGGGTCTACAACGGTATCGCCTAAAAATCTATTAAAAAGCCAGAATACCCTTAATCGCCTCTTACGTACACCCAAGGAAAGAAACGGGGGAGTGCTATTCTAAGCTTTTCCAAATCTAGCCTTTTAAGAAATATTACATACTAACCAGAAGAAGTATAAAAAACCTACACTGTAACACTGATATCAGAGTAAAGTAACTCAGAGACAAAAGTGAAGCCTGACCAGGCTCCAATTTCACCACGACTACAATTGTCAGTGACATATGTCGAGCTACAATTGTCAAGCAAATTGTGACATATTACAATTTTATGAAATATTGTCTATAGAAATGCTTACAAACTTGACAGGCATTTTGCTACAATTGTAAGTATTACAATTGTGTTGTGAAACAGTAATTATTATTTTAGTCGACATATTTGTAGAATTGTCGTAGAATCTTGACATGAGATTGAGCACATGTCGGATTTGCGTGACAATTGTAGTATTTCGTGGTTGATACACGCGTATTTCAAAATGGCTCTCCATGCGAGTAGTAGTGACGCTAGTGATAGTAACAGTGATCTTGATGAATTTGCACATATAAGAAGATTTAAAGATTTGCACTATCCATATTTAAATAATATTTTTAAAATAAAAGTACTAACATACGCAGAAAATAACTTAATGGCGGAAATGGATTTAATAGTTTTAAATAGGTGTTGAGAAAAAGAGAGCAAAGGCATTTGCCAATAAAAAAAGTATCCATCCTACACGGAAGCCGCGGTTCGGACGCGGTTTGGACGCGGTTTACGTGGTACGGTGCACTATGAGTCGTCCTTTAATACCTATATAATGGCAGGCAGTTAATGAGCGTACGTGAAATACATACATAGATTATTATTGTTACTGCTATGCTGAGAGTACGAGAAAACGGATAATTCAAATTAAGAATGCCTGTATAGACGCATTGTCACGTAATATGTCATTCCAAGCTCTCGATAATTTATTTATAATATTTGATTGTTTTCTACAATTGTCGCACCTGTCATTGTGGTGAAACCGATAATTCTACATATGTCATATTTTGATACAATTGTAGCACTTGTCGCGTTGGTGAAATGCGAGCCAGGCCTTAAACACATTTAAATAATAAATAAAGGAAAACATCAGTTAGATCCCCGGTAGTGTCGAAAATTTTCTTTCCTTTATTTATTAGAAATAATCCCCACATGAGGTTGTCATGAACAAAAAACATTCTGATCACATTAAAAAATTTGCTCAAACTCTAACTTCAATTCTAAAAATAAAATGTTCCACGTAATAGCACCGAAGGTTGTTGCGGTGTTGCACGGCGATGACGTGCAAAAAGCTCGTTACTTATAACCTTGGCAACATGGGTGGTTATGTGAGCCTAAATTTATTATACCAATGTCGGCGTCGTCAAACCCAATCGTAAAATAACTGCAGCAAAAAGTTAATTTAAAGTAGACGGGCTTGTAAGTGAAAAATAAATTTCATTACAAATAAAGGTGTTTAAGTTCAAAAGTTTAAAGCAAATTTCATACCTGCGTACTAGGGACTACCCTAGTACGCAGGTATGAAATTTGATTATGACACTATGTCGGCTTAGAATGTCACTAACCCATTGGTGTCGTAAGAGGCGACTTATGGTGTGGGGCTTATTTAAGTCGGTTTTGGGCGATGCAGTTGCAGACCCATCACCGACGATACTTTATTTCTACCATCTTATCCCCTATCAACTTCCAAATGTGGCTGAGGAGTTTCCAGCTCTGAAGCTCTGGCCACCCTTTTTGGGATCCATGACCTTGCGTATATGTATGTATGTATGTACTAGGGTGATACTGAATAAAAATTCAAGCCAGAAAATTAAAACCATTGCTAACGGATTTTTTTAGTGTAGCCTATGATATAATAAATAAAAAGGTTGGTTTTGTCTTAACATGTTATTTTAAAAATCATATTACGATGATATAGATTATTTATTTTTATTATTTGAACACTTTATTGCATACAAATACAATGTTTTTATATAGGTACAGATCATTAGAACTAAGTACACAATTACATTAATTTACACAGGTTTCTAAATAACAGCAATCAATCAACTTATGAATTTGACTCAAATCCAGACAAGTGGACTAACAAATGTAAACACTGTATAATATACAATGATTTTACTTTAATTATTATGTGAGTCACATAATACAGCCTATTTTCATGATTCATGTAATTAAAAGTAAGTAGGAATTGGATAAGGTTGCCGTAATACTAAAGAACCTGTGGTATTTAAAACATAACCTATAAAAGAGATAAAATAAGGTTTCATACATAATAGAAAAACAATCACCTAATGGTACCTACTCGTACTACAAGTACTTATAATTTGATTCACAGCTCACTGAAAAATGCATCTTAACCAATTCCACTAACTCTGAAAATCGTCTACCACGATTATTTCAGCAAAAATATGCAGTTTATGTTCGCGACCTTCAAGCTACGTAGAAGGCGGCACAAAGTCTCGCTATTGGGTTGAATCAAAATACCATTTTCCGAGCTTGTTTTCGAATCTGCTGCATGCAAGTCGTAAGTCACGAGCCAAGCAACAGGAATGCGGCAATTCGTGTCTCTAACGAGGGTTGTAGTTTCATAAGCACTCGAAACGGTGCCAACCAGCATGCAAAAATAGAGAGAAAAATCAATCGCGGCGATAATTCTGAGAACCTAGCAGTGCTGTCGCGAACCCAGAGCAGAGCTCAGGCTACCTCGTTTTGCCACATTACGACTTTAAGAAAACTAATATTGGTTTGCAAACTTTTTAGCTTAGGCTGTTATAAGAAAAGTTGCGTTGTAACTTAGTATTACACGTGGAAGCGATATAACAAATACAGTTGTGTTCATGAAGTTATTTGTGTGCCTGTAAATGTAGGCTTGTAGTGTCAAACTAGCTTGCTCATGTTTATCGTAATGTTAGCTTAGTGGTAGATTTCACAAGTAACAGTGTGATTATAGACATTACTCTAGGTAAAGCTGCGGTAGCATTCGTTGCATTGTTTTGCAAACGAGCAAAGGGTGAGCAGAACGCATTGTGTTGAGTTCTTGAAGTATTTTGTTGGGTTATAATATTTTATTAATGATGTATGTATGCATTATGTTTATGTAATACATTCATTTCAGTAATTGAATCTTTAAGACCGTGATCAATCAATACTATTAAGAACTTCTGAAAAATTGCAGTATTTTATTAACATTGGCCTTTATTTGTTTATAAGAACAGTTCCTTCAAGGGTTGTTCTTGTTGTCGTATCGAGACTGTTGAAATGCTGAATTCCTGCATTTTAACATCAAGAGCAGACGGAGTATCTAGTAATAAAACATTATGTTTTACTTGAACATATTTTAATACTGATACAGTGTTGTGATACATATCAACGTGAAAAGGTTAACGTAATTAATAGCCCTGAAATTTTAAAATGGCCATAGAATTCCGATCACCAGATCGTTAATCTTTGTCTCCCCTTTTTTACTCTCTATGATTGATGATACAATTCAATATTTCACTCGTTTCACAAACCATGTTTGCTTCCAACCCCTTTTATAGGTGTTAGAATGAGTTGAAGCTAAGAAAGAATAGTTATTTGAAAAGGAAAAAGAATGTTTAAGGGTTGGTAACAGTTACCACTGCCAGAATAACTATTCATAGGCTACGTATACAAACTTTAATTTTGTCTAACGATTCGAAGCCAAATTATTACATTCAACTATTTGATTGTATTAAATCAGAATCAAATCTGTAACTCTGTCTCCGTAGCAATGCAACTGATCACTTATATGTAACGTGAGAAGCAAGCAACTGACAGATTATTCATTCCAAAGTTAGTGTCACTTCTCACGTGACATACTCGTTCTCACACGCCTCATGCTACCTATAATGGTATGTTAAGTAAAGATGAAAATCGCGAAATTTCAAAGTGGTAATAATTTCAGGAATACGACGACGAAGGTCGCCGCTCGCGAAGACTGTCGTCTCCGTGCAACTCGCGAGAGGGCAGCACCAACGCACTGCACACGCAGCACTACGACGACTCCGTGAGTTTCTTGCATTTTAACACTACGGAGCCGTTGAACATTATTTATAGAAGTACACGGTTATTCATATATCATTACTGTAATAATAAAAAAACTAAGTAAGGAACTTTAGGCTTGTTACGACTTAATCCAGATTTCATTACTTAATTATTAGAGACTAGTGGATCGTCCCAGCTTCGCACGGGTAGCGTTGTTTTTTTAAATATCTGAGGTTTCTTTCTTAAGTCACTGCTCAAGCATTGTGACAGCGCAATGTTTTCAATTTATTTTTATAGCACTCCCTAAACAGTGTAGTTGGGTGATTTTGAATGCGCTTTAATGAACGGTTCAGAATTTTCCGTTTAATAGCAAATTTTGGAATAAACCGCTATGAAGTATTTATAAATAACAATCTAAAAAATAATTCATTATAACAATTCATTATAATAATGATGTAGGATGCAACTACTGGCGCCATCTAGTATGTTATATGTAAATTAGTAAAGATTTGGTTTTGGTCACGGGCGCGATGGCTTATTTTATGTATAATTTCGGTGTTTGTCTATCGATTTCTATGATTCTTTTTTTATTGAATAGGTAATAATGTTACCTTTTTTAAATTAGGGATGAGTGAGAGGTTTACAAACGTAAGTGTAAACAAATATAATCAGAATGTTCCGAACTGCTAAGCTATCAGGAATTACACGTGTCATTGTGAGTCAACCGTAAAAGATAGACATAAACTGTTGAAGATTTTTTTTTAGATAATTTTATGAAGAATATTTCCGTCATACATAATTTCTATGTAAGTTTAACCATTAAGTCTGCACACGTGACGGAAGCTTAAAAATGGAGTAACTTCTCCCGTTTTCCCAAATTTTTCCCAAAATTCCCCTTTACTACTCTGCTGAAAAGTATACAAAAACCTGCGCAGGAGTATGAAGAATAATTGTACCAAGTTTCGTTAAAATCCGTCGAGTAGTTTTTGTTTCCATAAGGAACATACAAACCGACAGACAGACAGACAGACAGACAGACAGACAGACAAAAATTTTACTGATTGCATTTTTGGCATCAGTATCGATCCCTAATCATCACCTGATAGTTATTTTGAAAATATATTTCATGTACAGAATTGACCTCTCTACAGATTTATTATAAGTATAGATAAACTAGCATCTCCATCGAGACTTGGCTAGTTTTTTACAGAATGTTTTTGATGAGATGTTCTATTCAGATAGTATCATAGTAAGTTTTTTGGCAGATGTGATTATTACCATCAGTACCTATATAATCCCAGTTGTTTAGCAGGTGTAAAGGTTTTATCTTACATTCATGAAAATCAATACCTACTTACTAAATTCATAGATTTTTTTATCTTATAGAACAAAAAGTGACCTAGGTAACAGAATAACCGACTACTAAAACGGTTTCAAAGTGAACGGACGGGGAAAAATACTTGCTTGCTCGTATTTTGCACAAACTTACAAATAAGGAACAAACCACGAACGTGCTTTAATTACATCCCAGTCAGTAAAAAGATCTTAAGTGGGAAACATGGATGAATTTGCAATGCAACAAAGTTTTCCAGCTGATCCGATCATTAAGCTTAGTAAGACCGTAGGTAGTCCATAACAAAAATCGTTTAATTTGTCTTTAAGAGTATTCTTTTCCTACACCAGGATTTTATGATGGAGTTGAAAAGGCTATTAAAATTAATTGAAGTTTTGTTACGAGCGTTTGTTTTGTTAAACCGTGTAGTGCCGGCTTAGAATGTCACTACACGGCTACCCCTTTCTACCCACGGATATCGTGAGAGGCGACTAAGGATTAACCACCTTAAAAAGCTAATTTTTTTAATGGTTAACGATAGTTTATTTCTGCAATTGTGTCCTCTATAAACTCCCATATGTGGCTAAGGAGTTTCTAGGTCTAAAGCTCTGGCTACCCTTTTTTGGTATTTATGGTCGTGGGTATTTGCAAGTTTTGTTGTAGTTACACCGAAATTTACTGGCTGCATCGGCATTCTATGCCTCTCGCTTGTGGATCGTATTTATTTTAAATAAATTAAATTTTAATTTAAATTTGATGCTCTTGAATTTATGATTTATAAGACGGTATATTTTCAAAAACTTTAAAAAAGAATATACTTACTGTTAAGCATGAAAACATTATAAATGCACGGAGAAAAAAAGCTTAAACCTTCTCAAAAAAACTTTCATAAGCTGACTTTCATATATTCACGGGTGTATATCCCTACAAGGGTTGGCCAGACCTTCATAATAAGTATTTCCTCAGCCACCTTTGGAACTTGAGTGGGTAAAAGATAGAAAAATAAAGGTTGTTGCTGATGAGTCTCCAAACGAATTGCCAAAAAAATACATTCACAGTTTTTTATTATTCACTGAAAACTGCAATTGCTGAGTATATAACATTAGGTGTGAAAATTAATTTAAGAGGAAAAAATAACTAAATAATATTCACTTCAACACTCGCGTTTCTTATTTGGTTCCATAAATCATTCAGTAGGTATATACCGGAGCACGGGAAACTGGGGTGCTGTTAATACCTTAATATATTCAGCATCGAAAATTGACGATCATATTTAAATACGTAATTCAAACTCGAGTACGTTGTATCCCGAATGTAATTTATGAGTACTTAAGAGACTTTGATACTCTGTTCCGGTGGGATTAATACTTCAATGCTTATGTATATTCTCGTAGCTTCCAGTAACTTCCTGGTAATTTCGCTTTAGATTTAAAAGAGGAAATAAAATCACGCACAGGCGGACGATGGGATAAAGGTCATAGAATATAAAACAGCCGTGAAGTGCAGGCTTAAAATGTCGCAACCCCTTTCTAGCCACGGGTGTCGTAAGAGGCGACTAAGGGTATTGGGGCTTTTTATTGGATTTTTGGGCGATGCGGTTGGAGACCCATCACCAAAAACCTTTATTTTACCGCCTATTCCCCACTCAACTTCCAAAAGTGGCTGAGGAATTTATAATTCCTTGGCTCTGGCTACCCCTTCTAGGGAATTATAGCCGTGAGTATATATGTATTTATGTAATATAAAACAGTACCTACGGTATTTCTGATCGTTCTGTGTAATATCGCATTAGAATAGCACTAACCTATTTCTTCGCGCGTGTTGCGTCAGAAATGACTTTGAGTTTTGGGGTATTTCAAATGATATTTTAGCCACGTGGCTGGAGACCTATTAGCAAACGTCCTTAATTTTCAAATCTTTTCTGAACTTAACTTTCAAAAATGGGTGAGAAACTTCCGATGAAAGCTTTCTCTTTTTTCTGGGATTTTATGTATTTACATATATATATTTCATATTGGCTAATAATAAAATACAGTAAACACCATGCATGATCTATTTCATTTGCAAAATATTTCATACATGTAAAAAAACTGATGTCTCATTCATTCATTTATCAACAAGATAGTTTTTAAATCAAAGTTTCTGAAACTAAGTCTTTTGAAAAGAAACTGTTGAAACTCAAACATTGTTTGTAATTTGGTATTGTTTGAACGAGTACCTCAGTACAATTCAATACAATCACTGGTGCCTGACTGGTGCAATATGAAACTTCTTCTATTAGATTTATAGAAAGAAATGTCAATAATAATCATAGCAACAGCAGCCAATCTAGGAAAACTTTTTTGGTATTTGCTTCGATGAAATTCCCTTTGTAGAATGTTTGGCTCGGCGTCAACTATGTGACTATAACTTCACTGACTTCTTACTTTTAGATACAACGGATATGTGCGTATTATTAAGCTGGATTAGTTTGGCTATTTGATATATGATCAATAATACTACCGTACAAATGTTACGTTTTTAATATAATGAAATATAAAATTACAAACACGATTAATATCTAAGAAGGATTCGATATCATATCACATATCTAAAACGATACATAGGAAGGAATTACAACTAACTTATCTATTTTACAACTATGTTAACTATTTAAAAATTGGTTGCAAAATTCTTTTTCATTTATTTAGCAGTATAAATAATATTGAATTTTGATCCATCAATCAAACTTGAGATTTTTGTCATGACAATTTCCGTGCAATCGATCTTAAAATAACAGACATTTTTAACAAGACTAACGTTAATTTTTCTATTTAAAAGCTAACCATTACATTTTTAAGTCATAGTTTATCCTGTAACGTTCTCCGTAGCTCCTCTGTCGCCTTAGCGAGGTCCTTGTCATCATGATGTCTTTGTTTGGAGCGCAGTTCAGCGCCGCAGTCTTCTAGGTAATCCTTGGGCGGTTCAACTGGATATTTTCCTCCAAATTTCGGTCGGGGAATCTTCACGTGTTTAACATCAACGAGCCAGCTTTCCATTTTCTTTGATTCTTATTTCACTATGCGTCAGATGAGAATATGCTAGTTCTTAGCCGAACTCCGAACTGTAACAAATAAAAAATTGTGTTAAAGAGACTGGCATTCATTTCGTGCAGATAAAAAGCGACTGATGTAACTTCTACATTATATGATTAAGGTAAACAAAAGTTTGGATTGCCTCAGTTGGAGGAATATTGGTCAATATGTTGTAACGTTGTAAGCAGCGATGGTCAGCGCGCAGTGTGGCAACCGCGGATAAACGCCATTAAAACGGAAAGCGAAGGTGTTCATGTCAATATTTAATTGTATTACACAAAAGTTACAGTTTGATGTGCAAATACAGACGTAACATCCGAGTAACTAAAACTACCTATGTTTAATTTAACATACATACATATACTCACGGCTATAAATCCCTAGTAGGGGTAGCCAGAGCTAAGGAATTAGAAATTCCCCAGCCACTTTTAAAAAATTGAGTGGAGAAAAGATGTTAATAAAGGTTGTTGGTGATGGGTTTCCAACCGCATCGCCCAAAAATCCTTTTAAAGCCCCAATAACGTAAGTCGCCTTTTACGCACACCCACCGGAATAAATGGGGTGCTGTTATTCTAAGCCGACACTACACAGCAGTTTTATGTAACTATTTTTTAAAACCGTTATTGTTTTAAGTGGCAATTTATTTAATTCAGATTTTATTTGAGTCTCGACAACAACTCTTGCCCCACAAGAATTATCAAAGTAGTAAATTAGTATACTCTCACATGGCACGATGAATACAAATCCTCCTTATCGATGTCCTCCCTCAGTCCCATTGTTACTATTTCCATTAACTTATTTGCATTTAACTTTCAAACCAGGTTCATTGTGTCTTAACCGGTTTCGTTACATAACAATTGTTACTGCAACGCTAAGATTGAAATATATAGATTTTATGCCTGATTAACTTTCTCTGTAGAAAGTGTGGATAAATGGTACAGTAACCATTGAGTACTTCTTAGCTCATTCGACTGAATGCATTGCGTGCGAAAAATGGCGGACTGTAGACAAAATATACTATTGGATATTATTAATTGTAGGTGGTTCAGACATGGATACATATCAACGTTTTATCATTGGAATGTGACTGAGACACGGTATTATTGTTACTTGTAAATGAATCAATCTATTTTAACATAGAAATTTTATGAAGTAAATACTTGAATTAAAAATTTATTTGACTGCCATTGCATACATACATATACTCGTGGCTATAAATCCCAAAAAAGGGTAACCAAAGCTTAAGAGCTAGAAACTCCTTAGTCGCATTTGGAAGTTGATAGATGGTAGATATAAAGTATCGTTGGTGATAGGTATCCTTAGCCATCGTCCAAAAACACTTAACAAAGCCCCATACCAATAGTCGCCTCTTACGACGACACCTAAGGTAGAAAGAGGTAGTGACATTCTAAGCCGGCACTACACGGCATCTGACTACCATTTGTCCCAAAATATTAAAATTTATATACCTCATATTAGCCTTAATAGATGCAAGAAATTTTCTTTCGAATGACTTAATTGTTTCTAATTGACGGTACC
This sequence comes from Bedellia somnulentella, assembly GCA_963576735.1. Taxonomy (NCBI): domain Eukaryota; kingdom Metazoa; phylum Arthropoda; class Insecta; order Lepidoptera; family Bedelliidae; genus Bedellia; species Bedellia somnulentella. Next base: position 6,269,120 of record OY755175.1, on the reverse strand, counting down.
GACAGGTACAGATAGTCTTGTAAGGTTTAAGGTATTATAAATACAACGACAAAGATAGTTCAGAAAACCCTGTAAATAAACAATAGCTTAAAAGAATAATCCAGATATGCTCGTAAAAAAAGCTTTACCTTTATGCAAATACTTTCACAATCACGATAAACCTAAATCCATTTTTTATATTTTTTATATTCATACTCGACTACGCTAATCCTCGAGCCTAAATCTGTACAAAATAACCACATACTCGGTACATTATTACGTCTGTAATTGCTTGAATAACATTGCTTTATAAACATAGTAAAAACACTAGCAAGACTCCAGATAACATTAGCTCTTTTTGTACATAGCAAATATTAAACGCAAATGTAACTTAAATTTTTTTTGTGAAGGTAGTTAGTATTAATAATTTTATAGTACTGTATAATGACAAATAACACCTCAGTCTTCCCGTGACCATGATAACTGAAAAGTTTTCGAAACGTCGGGCTTTAAAAATAATGTAATAACACGCGATTAAAATAACCGAAAATCAAAAAGTTGTTTCAATTATAGTACGGCTTATTAGCATCGGGGTTTGTAAATTATTGTTTGTGGTGGCGATGCTTCTGAACAATCATTCTTTATTTGATTTTGTTTACTACTCATAACTTCCGAAATTCATAAAGAAAACTTGATTCCAAAGCTAGCTACCCTTTTGTGATTAATCCATGCGTTTGCACAGGTATTAATATGTGCAGCGTGCGTAACTAGTACAAAATCATTGAAAAAGCAGATACCAAGTAACCGGTAGATAGTTCAAAACCACAAAATCTAAATCGGGCGCAAGTTAATATCCTCGAGGCACGTACTCGCGCGTGACTTTCTTCTAACCACCAACATTGGTGAACTTCATGGTGAATATGAAACAAAGCAGATCATAGATGGTTGCATTAGCACTTTCTATTTCACTTAACTCAATTACGAGTCCGCACGAAAACACCCTTAGTGTGGAAACTAATGCCTTTTCGCACGTGCAAATGTCAGAGATTTCAAACCGCACTATAAATCAAAGTGGGAAAAATTTAGTTCCGCAGTAAGGAGAATTTACGAACCTTAAAGTTGTTCAGTTCGTCTATATTCATAAATATAACTAAAGTGTTCATTGTTTTGTCATAAGTCTTTCCGATATATCACAAATCACAATATTCTTACAACAACAATAAACTTGTTGGTTTGAAAATATACAAATCATATTTTATCATTTTACTTGTCCAGTTTGTGTAATTTGGCTCTCCACCGGGAATTGTTTTTGTATAATTATTAGCGATCAAAAGGTTTGTATACTGGATATACGATAAAACATAAGCCTGGAGGCAATGTCTGTTGCTCGAGCGATGATGTTTGGTATGCAGTGTACTGTGATATTTTGCTATGTATGCCAATATTTGGGTTTGTAATTAACATTTAACAGCTTCATTGAACCGTTTTATTTTTTGTCAGTATTATAATCTACATTGATTTTCGATTCATCTAATAAAAGCACGACTATATTCATTTGAAAACGATGAACTATCAGGTTTTGCTTTGAACGATGTTTTAATTGAGAAAGCGAAAATAATTGTTAATTAAGCGATACCTGTAACGAATAAATACCGTCTTATAACAGAGATAATAATGTCACGGATAATCATCGAAGTATTCTTTCAACATAACATGCATATAATATATGCAAATATTAATAAAGCCATACAGACAGGCGACTCTCCTATCATTCCTGCTCTCAACTCAACCGGAGAACGCAAACGCTCTGTAGTCCAAGAGATTATTTATTCATGGTTAAAAACAATCTTACACGCAATTTTTCTACGGAACTGACAACAATGATAATGATAAAGAATAATGCGTTTCTAATTCTATATCACTGAAGCCACGAGCTCGCTTTTTTACTCAGTCACTCTCTCACCAAATAAAATATGGGTATAAATCTCAAAAACACTTAGAAAAATTCAGCATATTTGGAGATATAGCACATTACATACAATACTATTAAAAACAAAGTAATATTTTCACTGCATTGTAATTTATCTCACACATATGATATGAAATTTCGTGGTAATATGAAATTTGCATTTAGCTCATATAATGCATGTATGTTTAATCGTATTAAATTTATATATTTTGTACGTCTATGTTTCATTCATTGCTATTCATTTACTAACCTTAACAACCATAAACGTTGTCTGTAAAATATCACTTTATGTGCCGTTATTTTAATAGAATTAAAAAATAAATATTATAGCTGTAAAAATGTAATTGTTTTGAGCAAAATGTATTTTCCATTCTTATCTATACTTCTGTCTATAAAATGTTTCATTTGATTAAGTTTTTGCACTTATAAGTTTATTTCGAAATACACTAAAGTTGCTCGGCGATTGCCCTAATGAGTCGACTTTCGTTTTAGAGCAATATCCAAACTCGTTCTGCATAAATGACGAATTTGTTTTAGTTCAATTTAGTGTCGTGAAAGTGTCATAAAATGCTCAGTTTGCTAACGATACTAATATGTCTGTCCCACATAAGATCGAGCGACTTCTGTTTGCATTATTAAATTTTTACGACTTCGAGGATATTTCCAATATCCGTAGAACAAATACTGGACATTGGGCAGATTTCTCACGGCCTACATAGGAGTGACACAGATTTGGATCGACAAACAGGATTCTGACACTAATGGATAGTTAGCAAGGCTAGAGGTTAGCGTGCCTCATTCAATGCTAATTTATAATCTTAAGATTATGCACAGTGATCAGTGATTCGCTGAAGACATACATTAAACTAGCTATATTTGTCTGTTATTTGAATACTCTTTTATTTTCAACTAGCTGTGCCCGCGACTTCGTTCGCGTGATTGTCGAGAACAAAAAAACGTCGTTTAGTTAAGAGTATATCACCTTTTTGAAATAAAATAAAGAACCAATGAAATCTAATGCGCACACTTATTGTGATGTAGGAACTATTGAGTATTTTATAATGATATTTAATTAATTACAGTAGCCATTATCCAGTTGAAATAATAAAAGGTCGTAACTGTGTGTATCTCATTTGAATTAGTGTTTATTTAGATACAGTTACAGGGTTAGCCGAAGATTAAGGATCGCTACCTTGTACGATCCTAGCAGATCTGCATAATGCATCAATATATTTATAAAGCCCTTTTGTTTTTAACACTTCGGAATTTTGCACATAGATCATATATCAATCCCGCCCGATTTCGGCCACAGCAAGTTCTGGTATCCGGCTATTAAGAGTGTGTTCATGTGCTCTCATGTGACTGACATAGCCAATCTTTCCGACAAATGTTCTATGACGTATGTTGAAAAATCAGTACCCCTCCAATATATAGGTAGTTATTATTGATGGCCGCAGGTGGTCGGGCCTTGAGCTCATCACTCTTTGCTTCGAGCTCATCACGTCTTTTCCTTCCGAAAAGAAATATTAACCGGTTGACAGGAAGGGGGTGAAAACTAAATTACTAAATTTCACTCAAGAAAGAATAAAACAAACGGGGTAAGCTAAATAAAACCGCTCAAAAAAGGTACTTTACTATTATTAGGGTTTACGGTTGTTGGTTGTACTATGATAATACATTGAATTAAATCGATTTATCAGTGGCATAATATGCACTGTAGTAGCTGTGTAGTGTCGGCTTAGAATAGCACTACCCCATTTCTTCCGGTGGATGTACGTAAGAGGCGACTAACGGTATTGGGGGTTTTTAAGGGATTTTTGGGCGATGCGGTTGGAGACCCATTACCAACAACCTTTATTTTACCATGTTTTCCCCACTCAATTTTCCAAAAGTGGCTGAGGAATTTCTAATTCCTTAGCTCAGGCTACCCCTTCTAGGGATTTATAGTCGTGAGTATATGTATGTATGTATAATATGCAAATATAACTAAATTAAGGTTAGTCACTAAGGTCACTACATCATTTTAGTGTTAAAAAAAGTAGAACTTAAAAGATGTCTTATGTTTCTGGTGTTTAATACATACATACATACATATTCTCACGCCGTTAGTTTCCATTGGGGTAGGCAGAGACTATCGATCGCCACTTTGTACTTGACACTTTTTTTATCGCCAATGTGGAAGGTAATGTTAGTAGAGGACGACCTCGGAGGACAGATTTGGATCAAATAGAAAACGTGCTCAAAAAGGCAGGTGTCCGCAGTATGAAGAATAAAAGAGCATGTATGAAAAGATTGATGGATGTAAACGAAGCCAGAGAGGTTTGGTGTTTAATGTAGACCAAAATTCAGTTTTTTATTATAAACGTTCACGAAAACTGGTTGTGAAGTGACGTGCATTTGAAGAATGGCTAAGAATTTCAAAATTATGCTCACCAAATTGGATTTATTAATAGGCAGACTATTTACATAATATATTAATATTAATAAGCCTAATTTAAGAAACTAAGTAAAGATAATATTTAAAAGCATTTCAGTTATTTTCATAGTCGGCGAATTCACTTGATATTGGCAGCTTGTATTAATTTCGCCTAGCTTGTTTCCTGTAGCTTCTATTACTTTAACCGACTTTAAAATAAGGGGTTAAAGGGGCTAAAAAAATGCAAATTTTATTTTTGCTTTATTTTATTTTGGTTCTTTATTTTATTTTTGCACAACGCCATCTATCGGACTTTGGATTCCAACTATCAACATTAGTTCTATATTTAGACTTAAGATGTCGTTGCAAGTACTATACTGAATTGCGTAACGTAATATTTTTCTTCTTGAACTCACAAAATTAATCATATCTTTTGATAGAGTGAACCGATTTCGATGAAACAAAAACTAAGTTATACCTCAAGTTACGTTTAATTTTTGTATATAAACATTTTCAGCATTAAATTCGTAGATTTTACGTTTTGCGCGCACAAACAAACATATAAACAGACAAACAGACAAACAGACAAACAGACAAAAAATTTAAAAATGATGGAAATGGGTTCTGTTACTTATCTGTTTACACGCTGGCTATTTTTTTTTTCAATTTCTTCAATGTACAAAAATTACTTTTCTACAGATTTATTATATGTATAGATTGCGATAAAGTACCCTACGTACTGTCTGTATCGTTATTTGTATGAAACCAGTTATGAGCAACATGTTTTAGGTACTACACGTCATTGTGGGCCGATACAGACACTTATTGTGACAGTTCATAAATGCAAATATTGTATGGATTTAAGTTTATTAATCATTTAAGGTGATTTGAGAGATTTGTTAGAAGCAAATCAACATGACATGACAATTTTATTGAACTGTGTAAAGTTTACACTGCTCTATAGATGAGCGTGATGTTAATTTAGATTAAAATGTATCTTGACTAACTTCAACTTGCGTTTTTCTTTTTTTAAGTATTTCATATATTTACTAAAACTAAGCGACACTTTAGTTGACGTATACATACGTAGTTGTGATTATTTGCACTAGTTGGTAAGATTTATAGCTGTTTCGTATTTTTACCTATTTTTAGCAACGTAGTCCTCGTTAACTGTGATTGAAATCGCGAGCAATTCGATCGTCGCGGTTGCGGTTCCGGCCGTCTGTGCTCGAGACGTTTTCCACTATTGAATTCTCAACTCTTACGTAACTGATTCCGTTTTTTATCAAGATTGCACTTCCTACAAACCTATTGAAATAGAAATAAGATAAGCGCGATTTTCCAACTAATTACACGGTTGCTCCCACTGCACGTTATCTAGATTGATAATTGTTGTAGTGAAGGCGTATCCTGAATGAAAGTGGTACAAGTTGATGTGGTGGTAGTGACCGAGTCAGATCGTGATGGAGTAGCGGGACTGGCGCAGGCTGTATAGCTAGGCTATAAATTCGTCACGTGACGTTCCGCCGCCGCCGCGCCTCCACTCGACTATCCCACGGCATCTCGGTGTTCGCCAACATAATTGCCGGTATTGTTTGCCGATGTCAAACCACTTCGTTACTAGCACGGTGACTCTCGCAAACCCATTGGATTTCTCTTCCGGGATTTAAACGTATAATAGCAATGGCGGCGACGCTAAAATATAGTCAGTACTTAAACAGAATGTATAAGTAGGCTCATTAACGGAGCTGCTTTAGGAATTTGAGTTTAGATGATTTATGCTGGGCTATTCTAAACGAAGAATAGAATAGGCACGAATGAATTTAATTTACTAACATAAAAATAAGAAGGTATAAAGATGCAAAATTATTCAGCAAATCTTTCAAGTTAATATAAAAAGCTTTTGAAACAATGCACGATATTTATTTGATTGGTAAAAGATCACTAAGCAATGCGTTTAAATAAATCTGAATGTTTGCCTTATATCCCATGGAAACACCGATACTTCAACTAAATATAATGTCATCTTCTATATACTATAATAAGACTGTACCGGGGTCAAAACTATACATTGAAGAAAAAATAATAAAAACCGGTGGAATATGTTTTATTTTCGATACTGAAGCCAAATTTGCTATTTTTGAAAAAAATGACTGTCTGTTTTTCTGTCTGTATGTCCTCACGTTAATTCTACCGGACCGATCTTGATCAAATTTGGCATGAATGTAGGTTAAACACCTGGCCAAAATATAGGATATCATTTATCCCGGATCTCACAAGGGTTCCCACAGGAGCATCAAAATACCAAAACCTTTTAGCGCGATGGGGTGAATAGATACGCTAAGTTTAGCGATGTGGGGTGAATAGAAACATTCCAAACCAAATCGTTACTAATGTATATATTGTATACCAGATGGCACGAGTAGTTGCATTGGTATGATTTCTTATTTTCTTTGTTATAAATACTTCAGTTCAGACTAAACTTTTGTAACAGTTCGAAGACTGTCGGGTCAGCTAGTAGAGAATATGTCCCTTCTAAACTGTAGAATTGGTCAAGATGTGCCAGTAATTATGTGCATGCAATCATGCACATACTCACACAAACTATCACATTTATCATAATATGATTTATTTCATAACACTCTAGTATACCAAGGTGCGCTTCTCAAATCGCATAATTTAGAATTTTCGTACGTGAGAACTTCAACATCTTGTGCCTCACAAAATTTTCCTAAGGTCATTAGAAGCAGAATAAAAGGAAAGGAAACAGCGAGGGGCACGACAAAATAAATCGGGGTCACCGATCCTCCCACGTGACATACTGCCATCCGTTTAAGGAAAATGTAACATTAACCTCCTTGCCGCGATCGAAACGTACTTAGTACTTCGCAAAAACTAGTGTGTTTCTGGCACAACTTAGTATTGGCACCTTTACTCAGACACTACATATCGGCGATCGCATGCATTATGCATATGATCACGACTGTATTTATATAAAGGTTGGTCAGAGATTTAGAGTTTAACTTATCAGCTGCTGAAATAATATATAGGACACATAAACAAATTATTAGTGATATTTTAGCTTGAAGCTTATGACTGGCTGGCCTGATATATCGTGTAGTGTCGTAAAGTATACGATACTAAGTAAGTGCGTAAGAGATGTCTGTTTTGAACCACGCGATAACTTGTGAAATGTTCGCTCGTACTAAACTACTAGCTATGCAGAGCTTATAAGAATACACACATACACATACATACATATACTCACGGCTATAAATCCCAGGAAGGGGTAGCCAGAGCTAAAGAATTAGAAATTCCTCAGCCACTTTTGGAAATTTGAGTGGGAAAAGATAGTAAAAATAAAGGTTGTTGGTGATGGGTCTCCAACCGCATCGCCCAAAAATCCCTTAATAGCCCCATACCGTTAGTCGCCTCTTACGTACACCCACTGGAAGAATGGGATAGTGCTATTCTAAACCGACACTACACGGCAAACCGACACTACACGGCAATACACACAACTTTGTTTATTCACTCAATATCTCAACATGAGCTCAAAACAAGACCCGTATAAATAATGAGTACAAGCACAATTTTAGTTAATTATGAGTGAGTATCCAGCTTTTAATAACAATTCTTAATCACACATAATGTGTTCACATTGCGAAACCAATTGCAAAATTAACAACTTCCAAAAGAACCAGTAAACGTTTCCAAGCAGTTTTGAAATATGGAATTCGCTCATTAATAAACAATTAAGCATATCAAAAATTTACAAGACAAGGCTGAATTTACAAATTTCCAATGGCGAGATTGCTACATTGTATGCAAATTTACAAACTTTTTGTCTACAAATTACCTTTAGTTGATTTTATTTTGTAGTAGTGTGCAATACAATGAAACTGACAAGGACATATGATCCAGAAAATTCAATCAAGTGATGTATTACCGAAAAAAAATTATTCAGGAAGCAGTAGATTTTTTAATATCAGTAATAATTAATTCAAAGCATGTTCACGTAACGATAAATCATTTCTCTGATTAGTAGGCCTTTGTAAAAGTTTACCAGCCGCTGCATTAAGTTATAATCTTATATTGGTTTCTGTAACTCGATAATCTAACTATTTAATTAAGTTTTCGTAATAGGTAGTCCCAGATAATGTTTCATCCATCACTTTAACCACGTGAAATGATGAAATAAGTTGAGAACTGAATTTATAGTACCGTGTTTACCAGATTTGACAAATACAAAAAATAAGCAGTGCTGTTTTAAGCCGACACTACAAATTGCTATAGTTTGGTCGAGTTCATACAACCTGGCTGGAGTGCAGATATAATCGATATCGAAAGTTACGGTTGTATGCGTAGAGAAGGTTGCATATATAAAAGATCTTTATTAATTAAACATGAGAGCAGAGTGAATGCAGTAGAGATGAGGTCCCTCAGAAAAATTTGTAATGTTAGATTGTGTGACCGAGTGAGAAATAGTGTTATTCGTGAAAAGTGTGGTGTGAAAGATGATATTGTAAGAAAGATAGAAAAAGGAATGTTGAGATGGTTTGGGCACATAGAGAGGATGGATGATAGAAAATTGGTAAAAGGGATCTATAGAGCTAGTGTGGATGGTAATGTTAGTAGAGGACGACCACGGAGAACACACTTGGACCAAATTGAGAGTGTGCTCAAAAAGGCTGGCGTCCGAAGTTTGAAGAATAAAAGAGCATGTATGAAAAGATTGATGGATGTAAACGAAGCTAGAGAGGTTTGTCAGGATCGTATGAAGTGGCGATCGATAGTCTCTGCCTACCCCAATGGGAATTAATGGCGTGAGTATATATGTATAATTATACATCTTTTTTTGACGTCATTATATAGTAACTTATAATCGCCTTTATATTTATATTGCAGTTGACACTTCGATAAGCGATAATAGGACTAATGAAACATTTGACAGCTTGAGGTGACATCTAATTATTTACCGATGTCCATCCTTCGTGTCAAGTTGTAGGTGGTGGATCTGAATGTAGCGTGTTAGATTTCCGTCGAGTTCAACGTTTATATGATTCAAATTAGTTTTTATTATTTAATCCTCTTGTGTACTTAAAGTCAACACTTGCTTGATCTGCGTACTTGTCCGTATATGTTTATCAATTTATTTTTAAAAATCTTTATCTTTTGTAACCGTTGGTTCTGCCTCGTAGATGCATTTAATTGTCTGCATCTTATTAGCCATACAAGAAACTTTACCAAATTTTTACTCCACATGGTTATTTCTCAATATTGACCACAGCATTCAAATATGAAAGACATCCTTCATGTTTGAACAACCGAATATCGCAAATTAAATTTAAAGAATAATTTGTGAAAAAAAAAGAGAAGACGATTATTTGCCATGTGTGGCACAAAAAACATATAAACAATGAAAATAATATTAATAATAACCATATTAACACACAAACTTGATTATAAATTCAGCTGGTTCAATCTCTTTACATTAATTTCAATCTAAATTATGAATACTGAACCACTTTCTTTTGAATATGTGGTTTATGTGGTGCAGTATCTCATCAGTTTTTACTTTTTTAAACTTTCGATTTTATAATGATAAAGGCAGCAAATATATATTTAGGTTTCAAATCATAAAAGTAACAAAATAAGTACGAAGGTACACACCAATTAAATGCGTTCAACTTATTTACCTCGCTTCGTCAGATGCACAATAAAACATGTGTCCTCGTATTCGTAACATACAAATGCATGCATCATTTACTGAGTAAATACAATATGTTCTGTTAAATAAACCTTCGGCGAATTAAATAGAGCGTGGTGTGACTGCAGAAACAGATACGAAGTATTGTTCTTTGTTTGATTGATTATTTCCGCGTTTTGTTTTTATCATGCACTTTTTAAGTAAATATGGTTGACATCTTTGGTAGGCTGGTAGTAATAGTAGTAAAGTTATGGTGTGATCCCGCTTTACGGAAAATTAATTCAAGCAATTGTAAAATAAAGGTTATTTTTTAAAATTACAATATATTTTGATACTGAAAGAATAATTGGATAAAGCTGCGTCCTACGCATACGTCAAAGAAGCTCTAAGTTGGTCTAGTGAAATTTTCCAATTAAAGTTTATAGCAAATGCGCAATTCAAATTGGAAGAATGATATAACTTATAATTTTAAACTAAAACTCATTTTGACAAAGTGTACATGAATAATGAGAGAAAACCCGATTTAATCAGGAATCATAGCAACTTAGTGACGAAGTCTTTGTATAGCACAGGTGTTGCTCTGTTTACAAATACTTTCTTATATACGAACCTATCAAACATGATTACCAAGGCAGTCCGTAATTTGGAAATTATCCGAAACTGATGCATATGCTACCTACTGATTATGTAAAAGGTCATGGCAGAAAGTCGCGTGTTACTCAAATCTTTGCTACTTGGGAAATTTATTAATATGAATTCATCATAATACGCTAAGTATAGGCACGGCCCTTTACTTAAAATATAAATGTTTAAAAAAGCTTCGGAGTGAACGATTAATTTATTGCTAATGCCTTTAAACCATTATATTCCCCTATCTTATTATGTAATAAAGTCGATTTATCGTTTATCTTTCTCCTTATCGTGTTGTTAACCCGTGTAAGTAACTTACGCCAGAAAGAAAATGTATAATTTAATTAACACCGCAATTCCTAACTACTAAACATACAAAAAAAATCGTAAAGAAAACAATACAGTAATTTTACCGAGTCAGCAATATGAAAACAAAACATGGCATTTTTGTAACACTGCTTACTCATTTATTCATATAAAAAGATTAGTTGAACATGATATTTTATTTCACTATACCTTATTTGTATAAAGATATCTTACTTGAACTTTAGAAAGTAGATAAGCCTCTCATATTTTATCATACGTCTGATTATATGAAACAATGTCAATAACATTACCCAAAATAGTGTTTGTTAATTATAAATAACAAAAAAAAATATTAAACTTGTGTTTTTAAACAATTTGAAACACTTTTAATCAAGAGTCAAAGTACAAAATTAAAAACATGCGATTACAACAATAAGATCCTATAAATTTGTTTCGTAAAACCAAAACAGAGTTCATTAACAATAAAAGTGCTACGGTATAAGTACTCATAAAAAATAATTACGTAAGCTGTTCAGTTCCATTAAAAACGTAATTTCCAAAACAAAACACACCACACAATTCATTACTTCAAACTAATAATAATAAACATCTTCCAAAAGACTTAAAACAACAAGATACCTTATTGATTCCTCGTTCCGAAAATCCGTGTTGTTTTTGTTTATAAACAAAGTAAGAAAGCAAAGCACGATTCAAAAGCAGTGTTGCCACGGTGGAATATGAATAAACACTGGTGTGGTGACTGGTGAGCGGCGGCGGCAGCCGGCCAGGTAGAGATGGGTCGCGCGGTGGCAGCAGCTGCCGAATCGAGCCCACTCGACCGGGGCCTGCCAACCTGTTCCGAACACCATTACCTGTTCCCACTGCAACCTGAATCTGTCGGGAGTTGAGCCACTGTGATGTAGTGATTGTCTTTATATAGTTTAAACATGCACTGTCATTACACTCAGTGCAGGATAAATAAGATTTGATAAAAGTTTAGATGGGAAGTTATAGTTTATGAAATATACATACATACATATACTCACGGCTATAAATCCCTAGACGGGGTAGCCAGAGCTAAAGAATTAGAAATTCCTCAGCCACTTTTTGAAGTTACGTGGGGATTACATGGTGAAATAAAGGTTCTTGGTGATGGGTCTCCAACCGCATCGCCCAAAAATCCCTTTAAAGCCCCTATACCGTTAGTCGCCTTTTACGTACACCCACCGGAAGAAATGGGGTAGTGCTATTCTAAGCCGGCACTACACAGCATTTTTATGAAATATGTCATGTATATTTTTGTTTATGCTATGTAGGTCATAGCTGAGCACATAATATGCGAAAAGATATGACCATAAATGGTTCTTATAAATAAATACATATTTTATTTTTCGAATGCTTACCAGCTCAACTCTAATTTTGAAATAAATATCAGTTCGTTTTTTATTTCAACCAAATTTATTTTCACACTTACTCATGCTTATTAATCCCAAAATGGAGTAGTCGGACCCTCACAATAAGTGATGATTAAGCCATTTTTGGAAGTTGAGTGGGTACAATCATTTTTAAAATGAAGGTTGGTTGGTAATAGGTCTCCAGTCAGGCCGCCCCTCACAAGCACATAAAACCCTTAGTCGCGTACGACCACCACGGGAAGAAATGTGTTTTTTCTATTCTAAGCCGACACTACACCACAAAGCAAGCCACATTTAATAACATGTATACATACTTACATATCTATACTTATAATAAATCTGTAGAGAGGTCAATTCTGTACATGAAATATATTTTCAAAATAACCATCAGGTGGTGATAAGGGATCGACACTGATGCCAAAAATGCAATCAGTAAATTTTTTGTCTGTCTGTCTGTCTGTCTGTCTGTCTGTCTGTCTGTCTGTCTGTCTGTCGGTTTGTATGTTCCTTATGGAAACAAAAACTACTCGACGGATTTTAACGAAACTTGGTACAATTATTCTTCATACACCTGCGCAGGTTTTTGTATACTTTCCAGCAGAGTAGTAAAGGGGAATTTTGGGAAATTTTGGGAAAACGGGAGAAGTTACTCCATTTTTTAAGCTTCCGTCGTGTGTGCAGCCTCAATGGTTAAACTTACATAGAAATCATGTGTGATGGAAATATTCTTCATAAAATTATTTAAAAAAAAAGCCTCGGCAGTTTATGTCTATCTTTTACGGTTGACTCACAATAACACGTGAAATTCCTGATAGCTTAGCAGTTCGGATCATTCTGATCATATTTGTTTACTCTTGCGTTTGTAAGCGTCTCACTCATCCCAAATTTAAAACAGGTTACATTATTACCTATTCAATAAAAAAAAGAATCATAGAAATCGGTAGACAAACACCGAAATTATACATAAAATAAGCCATCGCGCCCGTGATCAAAACCAAATCATATACATACATACATACACATATAACATACTAGATTACTAGATTAGAAAATTTGCTTGAAATACTGAACCGTTCATCAAAGCGCATTTAAAATCACCAAACTACACTGTTTAGGGAGTGCTATAAATTTATTAAATTGAAAACATTGCGCTGAATTTCACAATGCTTGAGCAGTGACTGAAGAAAGAAACCTCAGATATTTAAAAAAACAACGCTACCCGTGCGAAGCTGGGACGATCCACTATAATACATAATTTCCTATTAAGGTCGGCAGAAACTATCACTACTATATCCACTTTGTACGATCCTGGCAAACCAAATTTAACTGTATGTGTATAAAAAGAATGTTGACTTTACTTTATGTAGTAAAATTTAATTATCAGTTTAATAATTTGAAATGTTTAAAAACATATGACTAGAGTACAATTACCATTTTACATCGAATTTATATACAAAAAATGTGATATTGAGTCATAAAACAAAATAATTAAATCGTAATCAAAAGCATTACAAAACAAGTAGTTGCCGCTTTTGTGAAGTTCATAAAAACCATGGGAAATATTCGCGTTGATTATCATCAGGCGGAACTTAAATTAAAAGTTTTTTGACCAGCCAACTTTTTGTTAACCCGTTCCATCAATCTGGAGCTCTCAACAGTTTTAATTAGTACATAAAACGCAGATCTGCCGTTAGCTTAAATTTGATTCCCACGAGACAGACAAACAAACAGGAAAAACCGGAACTGACGGTGAGGACACATAAACCAGCGAATAGCTTTCCGGTAGCTAATGATAATACGTTTTTATGAAGGCAGTCAATTATACTGCTCATAAAATTGCATACGATCGACTTACAAGGAGAACGAAAATAAAATAAAGAAAGTGTGACGTGGCTGAGTATTGACGCGTGACACTAACTCGGTAGGAAAGTGAAATTGATCTGACTGAGTTTTGTTATACTAATGCGAGACCTGAGTTGAACTGCTTAGTCATTTGGACGTAACAAATGCTGGATGTCACGTAACTCGAAGATAGTGACGAATGATTGGCACGTTAGTATAGTTATATCGTAAAAGATATAGCATACTTGTATCAGCACTTGGATCGCTAGAAAATGTATTTCGTGTGTTTAGTTAAGCAATCGTACTTAGTATATGGTTTATTTTCTATATTCAATAACTAACTAGTGGATCGCCCCAGCTTCGCACGGGTAGTGTTGTATTTCAAATATCTGAGGTTTCTTTAATCACTGCTCAACCCTAATGAAATAAAGGGTGATGATATGGCGTAGGTATAATTATAACTCATAGCACTCCTGAGTAGTGTAGCTTTATGATTGTGAAAGATTTTTTATAACTAGTTTTTTATTTCCTAAGATTAGCACTTACAAACAAACAAACAAAAAAAATAATCTACAAATTTTATCGTTTTATAATTTTAATGGAAACATCACCGCTTATTACGCAGAGTAACGTTAGTTCAAATCCTGAGTCGGGCCTACTCCCTTGTGTCTTTTCTTAAGTCATATGTGTGGTTAAATCAAGTTTATTAACGGTGAGGCAAAATCATGCAAAAACCCACATGTCTGACTGAGTTGTACTTAGTCACGTGAAAATGTTTTCGTACAAAATGGTGACAGACCTGCCCTATACAAACTTAGTGCTCTAAAAACCAGGTGACTAAAACTTCTCGTAATATTCAAAATTATAAGTGCCTCTGCCACACTTTTAATTATTTTTTGAGTTTCTTTAAAATTTTCTATTGCAAATATGATACTTAATGAGCCTTATCCTATCGTCAGCTATCTCAGTTTAATGAACAAACTATAACTTGCATCTTCAAATAATCTTTTCGTGAACCGTCTACCAATATGCGCCTTTGGAGTAATGTGTAATGTTTATAAGGAAGAACCGTAATATTCATACGCAATACTTTTCCTTTTAGCACTTCAAAACACTGAAACGACGCTTTCAAATTTCAAAACGCTCCAATTGAAAACATAATGCCAACAAAACACACATTAGCACCACATCATATTTTGAAATAAAAAATATCTCTTTTCTCAGGAATATTTATCTTTCTTATCTTCGCATAAACGTTGACCGACCACGACTTTTCCCACAAAGACATCAATTAATCAACCTATTGCGACGAAAGAACAGATAAAGTTTATTAGTAATTTATTAGAGATAAGACACCGTCTGATGCAAATCAGTTATCAACATGTTCGGTGTAAGCTGGTGTTGGGTAACAGTACCCTGACTGCTGACCCAGGAACACTAGTCACGTTCTACAAACCGCGACTCGGCTCAACTCTTCACCAAATAGTCATGACCGATATGTTGCACATAAGTTAGCATGGTAATTATTACATATATGGATATGGAATACATATGCTTCATGAGCTGTGTAGTGAAGGCTGGCAATAGCACTAACACATTTTTTCTTTGCTAAAATGTACTTTTTCATGTGACAGAGTATTCGTACAAAACGGCTATAGGCTTGCTCCCCGTGACGTGAGTACACTGTCCAAGCAAAATGTGGGTACTCTGAACACTAGGTGAAGGAGTATTAGTACCTTTGCCAACCCCTTCGTGGATTTACGGCGTGAATGTTTAAGTTGAGTTGAGCTTAAGTTGTAGGGCGATGTGGCTGCAGACCCATCACCAACCATCTTTTACGACTGAGAAATTTCTTATTCTAAAGTTCTAGTTAGCCCTTTTTGGGATTCATAGCTACGAATATATGTATGCAGGCATGTTACACGACATATGAACATGTTATAACTGTTACAAGGTTGTCAAGAGTCTTGCTCTTGCTGCTAATGGCACTAATCCTCCTTCGACATTTAGTTATAAGAACGACATGTTACACCTATTTCTAATAAATCGTCTTTTAATTATACTCAATTTCCATATGTCATCTATTTATATTTATTAACGTTTTTAATGCCAAAAAGGGGTAGCCAAAGCTTTCAAAACAACAATTCCTTAGTTTACTAACTTTCTTTTGGAAATTAAGTGAATAAAAAATGGTGATCTGTTTTCAACCGCACTATGCAACAGCAATTTGACTAACCCTGTAAGTTCAAGCCATGTTCGGCACCCACGGGAAGAGGCAAGAAAGTGCTATTCTAAACCTGCTTTACAGGGGACAATTCAATTATAAGTTCAATTTAATCCCACTTGAGATTGGAATGAAACTTAAGCTGGGCGCCTAGGGATCTCAGAGACGATAGTTCGTTCTGTGAGTTTCCTTGTCAGACAGATCATAATGGCGGCGGCAGTTTTATCCAATATCACGAGGGTCATTGTTCAGTGAACGTTTATTGACTGGTGGGTGATGATGTTGATTAAACAGTTCAATAATCCGATAGGCAAATGTCTAAATCTGCCATCCAAAAATCTTTAATAATATTTTGATGAGGAATTTGTGTTTTTGTTTGATAGTAATTAATAAGCACTCAAACCGCTCAATCGTTTTCAAAACCTCTGTCACCAATTTAAAACTTAAACATTCAAAAAAATATAGGTATATCATCTTACATATCATCATGCACATAATATGTCATAGGGGTTGAACAGTAATTATGCAATACTACCCGTGTAAGCGTGCCGGTAGACTACTATTAGCTATAAATAGATGCCTTTTAATGAAATGGCGTCCCAAAGTAATGGCTACTACGGCTAATAATCTTAAAAACTAACAAATAAAATTGTTGTTTTATGTCTTGCTACCAACACATTTTGGATTTTTTCCTGAATGGTTTTTATCGTTCTGATTTGGACCATGAAGGACCAGGTACGTATTGAAATGAACGATTTGATAAGTTCAAATTATGCATTTTATTAATTTGGTGGGTATCAAACAAAAAAAAACTGTTGATTAGTCTATCAAGCTAGATTAGCTCCAATAGGTACTAGTTGTCTTTGGTAATTAGATAAATTTATCTACCTACTTTTATATCGCTCGTCATTTGCTCACTGTATGTAGCTAGTTCTAAAATTTTGTATTTCCTTGTGCATTTATATCATGAGATACCTTGAGAAATTTAGCTTCCCGATTCGTGCCATTTTCCAGCGAAAAAGTTGGGGCTAGCTACAGTTTTTAATTTTTGGTTCAGCTTAACATGTAATATCAAAATTTTATAAATGAGGGTATTAGTTGGGGATAAATAGTCGGGTTTGGAGCAATGAGGATGTGGCGCGGGTGCACTCGGGAGAGGAGATCGAGTGGTCGCCGCGCCGCTCAGAGAGTGTGATGTTTCAGTGCGGGTATCTCGATGGACTGCGCTCATCACTCGGTGGCTGGACGCAGAAAGTAAAGTCATGGTACTGGGGCAGACCTTTAGTAAGTTTTACGGCATTCGGGACTCATTTGTACAGTGAAACATTTTAGCACATCGATTGTAATCGCACGATATTTTTGACCTTCTTATTGGAATTCTGCTTCTAAATTGACCCCCTAGCTTGATGTTAGATTAGTCTTACTTATTTCATTGAACAAGTACCTACTCTTGCACTTAACTACCTCATCACTGCACCTCGGTGTAAATAAATTAAATGCCTGTAGATCTTTTAGTCAATTTTAAAAGTAGATATGCATTATAATTTGGTGGAAGTCATTTCTTGGTAAGGTCATGTTTTGTTCTATAGACTTCCCTAACTAAATAGTATGATGAAAGCTATGCATGAAATTCTAAACTATGTTTGTTACATTTAACTTCATACTAATAGGTTTGCAGAATAAAGTTTTTGAATTGAATGATCTTTTAGTTTAGACATAGGAGTCGTTGGTACCATTGGGACATCTCTTAGATTTACTCGTAGAGTATCGTAGACATTCAGAAATCGGGAACACTTCTGTATCTTGACTCGTTTCATATTGATTTCTTTAGTAATAGAATTATTCACACATCGAACTTTCAGTTCACCGATTACCACGCCACCGAGTGATCGATTCGCATGATTTGAACCTCAAGCACACATTTCGTTAACTAATTCATCATTCATCAAACACTCATCTGTGTTATGCAGCATCCTTCCGTTAAAACAAACGCCATTTGCTTTGATTCTCCTTTTCATTCTTTCCATTTTACTGTAGAATTACATATAACGTGACATAAGACTTCTACGTGTCATTTTCAGTTTCGCAATTTTATTTGTCTTCAAGTTTATGTAAAATTATTTATAAGTGGTTTTACCTCTATGTAGGAATTGGCGCATAAGCTGTCAAGAAGTTTCGACATGAAAGAAGAGGGTGCTCTGCTGGACGAGCGAGGAGGTATCAGAAGACACCAGTCCATGCAGAGGTTACAGCATGGGGATGGGACGGGCGAAGGTCGGGCCGCTGTGGTCGTGCCAGACCATCACGGGAACCTGCATATTACTGTTAAGAAAACCAAGCCTATATTGGGCATTGCTATTGAAGGAGGAGCTAACACTAAACACCCATTACCGCGAATTATTAATATTCATGTAAGTGTATTTGAAACTTAGGCAAATTAATAATGCATTTTATGCATGAGTTTCTATTAAACAGTGTCTAGTATAAACTATCTGAAATCGATGGGTACAAATATACATGATATGGAAAGTTTCCAGTTCTATTCCAGTGACGAATACTCACAAATACATGATGTCATCTGATAATCCGAAAGTTAAGACTATTTTACTATCACGATAGTTGTCGTGTAGTGTCGTCTCTTTTCATAAATAATATTTGTCGGACAATTATTTTTATCATTATATGTGATCTTAATTAATATTCTCATAAAAACATCATCACATCCTACTGCTTAAGTAACAAAGAGATAAAGTTTCCAATATTTTAAGTGTTGCGGACTCCACTCAACTGATACCTGAAGGGGCAATTCGAATTGAGAATTTCGGGGCAAGACACACCGAAAAGACGTAAGACGAGGAAGCACCGCAGACGGCGCACCCTTATGTATATTTTCATACAAAATGTATAGAAGCGTCGCGAACCAAAGCAAACAGAAAGGGCGCGGCGAGGACGGGGGACGGACTTAAGAAAAATAGTCAAATACTCATAATATAAGTTTACCGTTATAGGAAAACGGGGCAGCCCACGAGGCAGGCGGGCTGGAGGTGGGGCAGCTGATCCTGGCGGTGGACGGGCACCGGGTGCAGGGCATGCAGCACCAGGACGTCGCGCGACTCATTGCAGAGTCCTTCGCGCAGAGAGATAAGCAGGTCAGTTACATACATACACATATATTGACATATTGTGAAGCCCATAAAAGGGTAGCCAATGCTTTATAATTAGGCGACTCATTGCCGAGTCCTTCGCGCAGAGAGATAAGCAGGTTAGTTACGTACATACACATATACTGACATATTGTGAAGCCCATAAAAGGGTCCAATGCTTTATAATTAGGCGAATCATTGCCGAGTCCTTCGCGCAGAGAGATAAGCAGGTTAGTTACATAACATACGAGTACAAATGCTCGCGATTGTGGAGCCCGAAAAAGAGAAGAAGAGCTTCAGACTGAGACATTTTTCAGCCTATTTCGGAAGTCGAGTAAAGAAACAATTGCTGCACTAAGATTAGGGTAACGAGTCTCCCATCGCATCGCCTAACAATCACAAGAGCCCGAGAGAGAGAAAAATGAGTTTGTGCCATTCTTAAGTGCAATACACACGGAGTGCGACGACACAACCCGGCGGCCTGTATAATAAGAATTATTTCTAACCTATGAATGAAAACTAGCATATGTCGGCGATGCGGCGCGGCGAGCTCAATGTGTAATGCGCTTTAGCCGACTCTGCTCAGCTACGTGAATTATTGGCTGAAGGTTTTTACAACGTGCTGTTGTTTGATTATCAGGTTTTAATTGATTAATTAATATACTGACCAAGCAAAAAAGAGGAAAATAAACATCAGGTGAAAAATAATTCTCGTGTAGCTCTGAAGTATTGGTATCCCTGCCAGACCTTTGGGTTTATAAGGAAAAACGATAAAACGTAGAATCATTGAAACTGGTTGAAGTATGTGGCCAAGACAGTCTTTCATTGCAAAAAACTACAATTGAAAATGATAATGAGACCCGTTTTAGTTAGAATGTGGATGGATACTAGTTAAACTTGTCGCTCTAAACGCTTTTGAAATACTAGTTTGATTATTTGTATTACTTATTTTTTATATTAGTTAAATTTATTTTTATACTAGTTGAACTTTACCAATCAATCAAGGAAAGAAAAATTTCAACACCAGCAGGACTTGAACCCGCTACATGCCGGCTTAAGCCCCGTCGCTCTACCAACTGAGCTATTGGGCCAAGTAACCACTGTTGCGTGATTGAGTAGTAAAATAATCCCCGCGTGAGGTTTCACGGACAACAAAGACTAATTATTTAAACTTGAATATATTTTTGGTAAAACAAATATGAAGGAAATGTATAAGTGACATATTTATTTCAGTACACTTGTCTCAGCCAGGATAAGCTTGAGGTCGCAGTTGAGATATTTTATGAACTGTCTTGATATTTTTTATGAGAAAACAAATGCATTCACATTTATAAGATTCTAAAAAGTGTGGAATATCAGTAAAATGAACAATAATTGCTACTTATTCCTTTAAACTCATTGGTATCAACCAATTTTTACCTTAGATGTAAGCATAAATACATTTATGAATCTATCGTCAAATCAATTTTTCTAATTATGTTGCTACCTGAATTAATTGTTTCGGTGTCCCATTGTTATCCAATAAGATGTCGATCGCTCCATAATTATGTAGTAAATTGTGTGATATTTTTGAAGTGTTTAAAAAAAATCACTTAACTTTTAATTCGTTCAAAACTTTGTTAATACTAAAACTAACAACGTTACTGACAATTCTACTGAAAAAATACCTTTCTAAATATAAATCAACTACTTCCAGGAGATCGAGTTCCTAGTCGTCGAAGCGAAGAAATCGAACCTAGAACCGAAGCCAACGGCGCTCATATTTTTGGAGGCCTAACATCTACTGTCCCTCCCCGCCAGCGACCCGCCGGCCGCGCAGGGCAGCGCGAGCTGGCAGGCCGACCTCACCGCTCACACCACGGAATAGCCAACTCCAATCTAAGATGTCACATGCTCTTTTAAACAACTACTAAACTGCATGGTTGCTATTAACAAGAACTTCTTGCTGATAATAAATAAAGCAGGAAAGTCTAGTTATCAAACTATATCAAGTAGACACAATTATATTCATTGCAACGGTATTTTTAAAACTTGGTTGCGATTAATAAGAAATTTCAAAATCAGCACTTACGATCTATCGAGATAAATTGCAATAGTTCATAAACATCTGAGTCAAATCAGTAATAGGAGCTCTTGTTGATAGTAACAATGTCATGTTTGATGTAATGTGGCTCTACGAGGAGAGGAATCGCAAATATTTAATTACAACGAACTGAAATGAGAAATAAATGATAATACATAAACGCCAGTGTGGCTAAACGAAGCAAGTGAGCTGCAAACACTATACAATGGCATAGGGAGGAATTCTGATAATCTATGCTCATAGTCCACCAGGACATGAAATTTTCTTTTTCAAGAAATCCACAAAGTTGTAAATTTCGGGAAACTCCCCCAACCCTGTAATTTTTGGTAGATGTAGTCTGTAGCATTTTATCAGCGTTTTTGACTGAATTTTATAAACATGAAATCCTCACTTTTGAATATTATAGCATACGTTTCACAAATTTTAATATAACAAAATTATTTTGATCTTCAAATTACAAATTTAATAGGAATATAGGTAATATTTAGATCGGAAGCATGTCAGATCAGATAACATTTGGCATTGGTGCTATGGAAATATTTTAAAACGTTTGGTATCGAAAGTCATGTTTGCATCGTGTCGGTAGCGCTCATTAGCCTGTTTGATTGCCTATTTCCTCACGAAGATTCCGACCCACTCACACTCTCACGAGCCATTCGTTTCAGCCGCCTCATTTTCTTTGATATCTTTTAGCTTCGAGTAAATCATCTCATCCCAGATCGTTGTGATCCGAGCAGCGCGACGTAGTCAGCTTGTAGAGAGTAGAGCCTGTTATCATCAGTAGTTAGAACAGAGCTTGCAGTCAGCTATCATTCGAGGAAACTGCGCAGATACATTTATAAGCATGACAACGATTCAGTCTCCATTGATGAGATCATATTCAATGAAGTAAGTATCTGGGCGGTTTGCTCGCTGGCTTGATAAAGAACAGTGTCATTGCGATCAGGTAGTACAGCGGTGAGTTAAGGAAATTATGGCGGAGAGGGATTATTGCCCACTCAAATGTTGTAATAAGATGAATATAAGCAAGTAGTTTTATTCATGTTAGTTAGTACATACTTATAATAATGTGTTTACAGTTTTAATCTCCCTTATAGGATCAGACAAAAGTTCAAAGATCATGTAATAAAAAATAAGTTAGATCGTGCTTGTCTATATTTTTTAATCGATATATTACGATCAAATTGAAGAAATAAGATTTAGTAAAAATACTTTTTTACAACAAGCTATAACTTAGAAGTAGCTGACTGTATTTTGTTTGCTTTAAACTTCACATCACTAGATTCAATAATAGGTAGATTTTAAATTGAAAACATGTTACTCATATTTCACTACATAATAAAAGAATATTAACTACAAATAGGTTTTTTAGATGAAACAATATTACATGTAATATTTTTATAAACCTAGCACATCCCTGATCTTAACCACTCAACGGTAATTATTAATCATCCCTTGTATGTAAATAACAATTACTTATTACGTAATATTGTAAATAAAAGGTTTGCATGTAATATATTTATTAAAATTAGTGCCAAAGCATAAGACAGCCCTAACACACTGTACAAATATAAGGGTAAAAAGCTGAAGGCATATGTAATTGTAACGAAAAATATTATTTATGAGAATGTTAACAGCTGTAACTAATTGCAACGCTTTATTAATATTTAGGATTCTATAAACGCAACTTCTTTAGCTTGATTCTTACTTTACTTTGTTGTTCTTTGATACACGTACCTAACTCAAAATTTCACTTCACTATTAAGGTCATTTTAATGGTTTCTATAATTGAAACATTGAATTCACTAAGAGCTAAATAAGTGAAACAAATGTAAAGTTATACAGCTATCTGATTGATATATGTACTTGAATTACATCTATTTTTATTTACCTTTCGACGAGGGAAAATAATGGACATGAATTGGAAATATAATCTGTTTTTTTGTACTCATTTAAATTTTAGAGAATTAAATTTCGTACACACAAATATATGAATTTCTAGGTGTTTTGATGGGTACTAAAAGTATTCAAAAGTTGGTCATAGTTGGCATCGGATCTTCAAACTTAAAACTATAGTCTGTTTTAATATAAGCCTTTGCCTAATACATTCGAATAATTTCTACGGTTGTCGCCAGACGCATTTGTTCAAACCTAAATAATTATATAGGGACATACATTAAAAACTAGCTAAACGCGAGACTAAATCCAACATAGAGATCATTTATCGTTATTTACTGAAATCCTTTATTGTTTCAGAGGTTTATGGTGAAACCAGTTTTCTCGTCCAATATTTTATCTCGCCAAAAGCGTATATATTGATTTTAATAACGGTAGCTTACTATCCAGTACAGGACAATCGAGTGAAAGTTTTATCGTTTTATCTATTCTATTTTAAGTCAAGTAGAAAGTTAAACCATATATTGTATAAGTAATATGCACTGAAACAATATATTTTGTACGAATAAATTAGTTATTTTAAACTTGTACCTAATTAATTGTACTGCTAATAATTAGTTCGTATCCATAAGTTTCTACTGAGAGGAACTTCGGGTGGTTCGCGAGCGTGCGCTCGTTTTAGTCAATTCGTTGTTATATCTACTAAAACTTATATCATTTGAGTCCCAGGCTAACTAAGAAATCTGAACATCCTGCGAGGAATACCAATTGGAAGCAAAATGAAACTATACCATGTTAGGACATGGTATAGTATATCATGTATCATGTATGTTCAGCGATATTAGGATATCGCTGAACTACAGTTTAGAATACCAGTTTTTTTAATACGTATTGGTAGATAGGCAGCCTTGCTCATGCAAATATTATTTGCATTGCAACTTCAAAAACTAGCTACTGGACTGGGTTTCTAAGTAAGTCTGAGACATTAGTAATGAAAAGCAATTTAAATAGTTAATGTAAACGTTTAATCTGATTTAACATTGTAATAAATTATCATTGTATTCTGGGCTAAGTGGGATTTCGCTTATTATTGTTCGAAGCCGTCCATTGTGTTTTTATTGTTATTTTAATTATATTTTTATTCTTTACTTTGTGTTTTTAACGTCTAACGTTTTCGTTATCCATAGCTGCATATTATCCGTAAAATGCTGTGGTGTTTGTTGGTTTGAATATATGTTGTAGCCTGTTGTTGATTGGTCTTAATTGACAAAAATATATTGTTATTTAGATAAAACTGTCTTTAATTTCTACCCCAATTTCCAAAATCCGATCTTTAGTAAGTAACATATCTTTTTATGTAGTTTTACGCCTTATATTGTTAAACGGCAAGGAACCAAATCAACGTGAAATTCTGCAAAAATTGAAAGGCGAGTATAAAATTTCATCACCACTAATAAACTTTAAAGTAATATAACATTATGAATAACACGTTCTGAATCTTTACATTTTCTTTCAAAAAACGTCAAACTATCTAGCGAAATTCTGGTAAAAACAAAGTGAGAAGAACCATTTAAAATACAGTTTTAGTGCACATCTTTGAACTTAATATGAGAAAATAGAGTCCTGAGTTCAAGTACTTAAACAAGCCTTAACCTCTGTATCTGATCATAATGTGTATAGTCAATCAAACTGGTAAACTGCGGGGGAAAAAAATACAATAAAATGGTTGGTGATATTTAGTCGCGTTACAGTTTATCCGAACAAAGGGTAATTACAGTTTCCCCTCACCATGGTGATGCATTAGTGGAAAAAGAGGCTTCTTTCTGAAAACTAGAAGACCATTATAGACTGTAATTTTTAAATATACCTTTCTTAATGTACCTCCTTCCGCCCTCGGGGAATATGATGATAACTCTATGAAAATATTTAGAATGCTGATTGAGTATAACTTTTACCGCATTACATCTCAGTAAATATTATTACAGTCCTTAGTGGTTTCGCCATATAATTTTACCGAATTACTGTTCTTCACTCTTCTTTCAATGTTTTCATCACATTTTCCATCACTCGTAAACAAACTTCCTAGATATACAAACACTTTTTCTTGTTCCACTTTTTACAATCAATCTCAATCAAGCATTCTGTCACATTTTTCGGTCTCTCATCATAGTCATTGTTTTTCCTCATTCTCATTCCCTTCCTTTTAAAAGACGCACATGCAATATACTCCATATTTTGCAACTGTTTCATCCATGACACATGTAATGTAACACATGATCGCCAGCGTACCAATGCACCCATTCTGTTTTTAAATTAACAAGCAGTTTATCTATGACCAAACCGAAGAGTCAGAAAAGCAAAATAACCCTGTCGGACACCCCCAGAGATCCCAAATGATTCTAGTTTAGCCGTTTCCTGCCTATTTTTTACAAAGTAACAAGTGCTTAGTTTTTGATATTGATAGGCACATAAAAACGACCTCGTGAAAAAAGTTCTCAACAATCCAATATTTGTAGGTGTATATTATTAGTTTGCGGATACTGGTCCAGCGGGTTTTTTCTTCTGTATTTGTAACCGGCATTTTTTGCTCCAGTTATGTCAAGCATTCTACTTCATAAATTTTTGATAGCAAATTATTTCGTTGGATTTCTGTCTTTAAATTGTCGTAATATTACTTACTGTGTTTAATTAAGTTTTTCTTTCTTTTGAAATACATATATATAAGAGGTATATAAAATTTAAAGAAAAAAAGGGCATTTATGAAAGATTGATGATATTTAACTAGCTATAAAATTTGGAGCGAAGCCGGACAAAATCAAACATGTGTTATTTTAAATTGTTTTATTGCAATTTTTCGAAAGGTTGATGAATAAATCAATCTTATTTCCATTTAATTAATTATAATGGAGGAGGAGAAAATAAAATAAGATTTTTGACGTATTACTTGGTTTAAAACAATATTATCGGTACCAAATTAAAGTTCAGAAATTCGTGTAGATTTATCAATATGAAAAAATTTAAAACAGAGCTCTGGACACGGAGGAATAGCGAAAAAATAATTATGGTGTGAAAAAAAATGTGCGCGTAGCTTTAAAAAATATCTTTAAGCGCGTGCGAGTTGTGTTTACACTCGTTTCCAATAGACTAACATGGGAAACTTTCAAGGGTGATTATTCCTCAGTGGAAACATCCATCTAAATTTTCTCTTCGTTAAAGCCTTGTCCTTGACGTCTTGAACCCTCGTACAAAATTTGGCTGTGATCAGATCAACCGTTTCGGAGGAGTTCTGTGACAATTTAAGCCTAAAACAAAAGTCGGGGGTAAATGAAGCTTCGCTCGAATGAAGCTCGTGAAGTTTGCTTGGATCGAACACAGTGGTGATCGTTAGTCCCTGCCTACCCCAATGAGCACGAGGCATAAGTATATGTATGTATTTTAATAAATTCTCAATCCATATAACCAACTCAACTCGTATATCCCCGAGGGGTTGGCAAAAGTTGGTTATTTCTGAACATCACGTGACATTGTCACCTGGTTCGGAGTACCCACCTTCTGCATGGACAGTACGGTCACGTGATATGGGGCAGGCCTATCGCCGTTTTGTACGAATACACTATCATATGACAAAGTTCAGTATTGGTTTCCTCACGATGTTTTCTCTCACCGTTAACAACCTCAACCACACATATAACTATAGAAAAGACAATTTGGCGTAGGTCCTGAAATTAGAACACTCACTGTCTGCACGATAATCGACAATCACTAAAAGAACTCCAAACCCCTAAGTCGTCTATTACGCTACCCACGGGTGGAGAAGGGTTAGTGTCATGCTAAGCCGACACAATACAGCTCTGACGAACTTTATCGCTGTTCAACAACTTTTATTTAGGTTCCATTCATTTCTGCGACATCGGTGTCACAAAAGTCTCCGCAATACCCAATCTAGCAGTCTTTTTCAATATCTCCTTTACAGTTTCCATTCCTGATTGGCAAACTTTCCACATATGCACGTACAGAGTCATTTGTTGGTATCACTTTCCATTATTAAGCCTTATATTAACTTGGAAATTTAAACTAGTAGTGGAGACCAACGCTTATTGAAAAAAAAAATGTTAGAGTACAGGACTGTCAGTACATAATTAATTACTCTGTCCATCAGAGTTGAAGTTTGATGACATTAGTGGGTGTTTTATATATAAGTATGGTATAGTATATTCGCACATCACAAAACGATGGATGGAACATTGGATGGTGGAGTCCACTCAATGCACTATAGGCCAAGGTGTAAAAGGTGTGACGTATGTGGAAAAGTGCTATTATACTACCAAATTATAAATACTACCAAAGTGATTTCTTACTTAATCTGAGCATCAATCTGATGTAGTCACACAGTAAATTATATCATATATATAGTACATAGTAGTAAACACTTGATCGTCAGAACATGAGGCGGTTACATAATCCAAAGGAGCTACCCTATCAACACCCATGTTGGACACCCCGAAAGAAAGAAGAAAGAACGAAAATACGTTTATTCGCCGTTGTAGGCACAAGAAAAACAATTATTTTACAAATACAACCCACAAAAAAACACATATAAAAATACAACAAAAAATACACATCTTCAACACTGAAACGCGACAGTATAAGATATAGAGTATCAGTACTTCTTGCGCCACTGCAACAGCGAATCGGTACTGTCTCATCATTTTCTGTGAGCCTTCGACTCACAGTACTGATTTTCAGCCAGCACCACTATAGAGTGACATCTGAGTCATCTCAAGAATCACGAACGGTAGAATATGAAAGGTACTCACCAGTTGGTGTTGTTGCCGTTTACTCAATCACGTGCACTTGAATCTTAATACTCTACAAAAAATAGGTTCGTGGTATTCTAATTGCGCACATATAGGCTGGGTTTTTTAGTTTAGTAGGTGTTAAGTTTGTGAGGCAGTGGCACTCTGCAATCAGATGTGCTCCTGATTTTGTTTAGTTAATAATTTTTAATTTGATTTGTATGGAAAAAGGGCATATATGAAAAGATTGATGATTGTAAAAGAGGTTTGCGAGGAGTGGCGATCGGTAATCTCTGCCTATCCCTATAGGAACTGATGTCGTGAGTATGTACATAAGTATATCTTTAGATTGCCCTAATAAATAAATAACAAATCCGAAAGAAAATGTTTTAAACGACCCTACTTATGAACGTATTATATACACTTGAGTGACAAATCAGCTAAGATATTCTGACAGTAAAAGACACACAAAAAATTACTTAAAGTTTCTAATGATCAAGTTACTAGTCGGATATTTTAAGACAAGCTTCAACAACCGTTATCTGTTTTTGAGACTGGTAAGTATGAAATATCCACCTTACTGTGATCGTTATTCTTGGACATTTATATCGTCAACGACGTCCGTGGCCGAGTGGATAGGTGACTAGCTTCAAGGTCCGGAGGTCGCGGGTTTGATCCGGGATGATGAGCATTAATGGTGTTTCTCAGTCTTGGATTTAATTTTTATTTGAATTATATAATATCAAGTATATGGTTGAACTAGAATCCCAAAATCAAGTCATTAAATTTCACTTACTTTGGGGCTAATTTGATGAAAATCATATGTCCGTATATACAGTAGGTATATACATCCCGACCGTTTTAAGCCACAGCGACTGGGATCCCACTATTGAGCGTCTCTCGTGTGCTCTCAAGCGACTGAAATAATCGATGTTTGCAACAAATGTTCTATGACGCTTGCTCTAACTCAGTATCCCTCCAATGTAGTTATAATGGATGGTCGCAGGTGGTCGAGCTTTGAGCCCATCTTGCTTTGCATCGAGCTCATAACGTCTTTTCCTTTCGATCTCAATCATCTTAGAATGCACTGCCTGCTGAAGATTCGCTTAGCTAGCCTTATTTTTTACCCTCTTATCTGACATGTGGAAGACGCGGCATGCCCAACGCTACATGAGATAGTCCTTGATTTCGCCATTATTTGCCCTTCACAGAACTTCCGTGTTGCCAACAATATCAGAGTAACGAGAGTAACGATATTAAATAACATTGTACTCAAATAACACATTTCAAAAAACCCCAATCAAGCAAAATTATATTATTTACGGTACTTCAGACCATCCGCTTCCCATTGGAAAATTCAGGGACCAGCGATCACGACTTATACGATCTAGGTATATCTCTTGGGTAACTGCATCACTAACATTCAATATTTTTCATATATACCACTTAATTCCAAGATGGGATAATCAGAATTTTGGAATCAACCGCTCCTACGTCACTTTTGGAAGTGGAGAATTAGTAATATGGCAAAATAAAGGGATTTCAATGCCCTTTCTTTTTAATCTTTTCTCACTCTATTTCCTAACATGGGGCTAAGGATTTTTTTCTAATCACTCCTATTTCACCAACAAGTTCTCGTCAAATTTTATGAAAAGTTGCATCAGACAAGTTAAACATAAAAAACAGTCACACTTCTCCGAAAGCCGTTCCCCTTAGGGATCGATTAGGACAATAGAGGGTTACTTGTTAGTCTCAAAGGCTCATAATAGTAGACGCTAACAAAAGCGCCTACCTGGAAGACATTGCAAGCTGATCGCCTACGGGAGCCGGTTGCGTCAGCCACACTACCCATTCGCTCGCAATATCCACGTGCGCGATACGTATAAACATGCTGCATTGTAAATGTAGAGTATGTTACGTGAAATCCTTATCACTTTTTACGTTATGATGCAGTTTATTGACGTGGTTGGCTAAAGGCTTAATGGTATAATTTCTAGATTTTGTGCCAACTTCTTTCCTCAGCCACTTTTGGAATTTGCGTGGGGAAAAGATGGTGAAATAAAGGTAGTTGGTGATGGGTCTCCAACCGCATCGCCCAAAAATACTTTAAAATCCCCAATACCGTTAGTCGCGTCTTCCGTACACCCACCGGAAGAAATGGGGTAGTGCTATTCTAAGCCGACACTACACAGCTTCGTCGTTGTTAGTATATGTATCTAAACTACAACTTCACACAAAAACCTACAAATCCCAACCTGAGGTAGAATACTTATTTTGATGTTCACGAACAAAATTTAAACGGCCGACAGCTCGCCAGACTCGTTTGCTAAAAATTCACTCCCCATATTAGACAGAGCACAAAAAAGAAGAAGTTTCTAAATTCAAGTTGTTGGCTATGTTGCCGGGGCAGGTTCATTTGTGCTGGATAAAAAAATACATTATAGTTCAATAATTCACTAGGATTCGGTTTGTAGTTTTCAGACTTACATATATATATATATATATGTATATACGTAAAACTCAAAAAGGGGTAGCCTGAGTTTTAGAATTATAATTTCCTCAGGTTTTTTTTTAAGTTGCGTTGTTTTTAGTCAGAACCTCTCAATAGAAAAATAAAGGAAGATTGTTGATGGTTTTCCACTCCAGCCACACCGCCCAACAAGAATTAAAAAGCCCTCCACTTACCCAAAGCCGCCTAGCCGGCTCTTAGAAAACCTCCGCAAAGAAATTGGTCAATTGTTTCATAGTAAATTAGTACGGTAGTTTTCACCCGTGAGTATTTGTAAGAACAGATTAAAATAATTTCAAAAAAGCTTTACATTAACATTATTATTTTCAGTAACCATACAGACACCAAGCTTTCATTCTACTAAGATACTTCATTCCCCAAAAGAAAGCATCCTAAATAATAACACTTCATCGAAGCAATCATTGTACCCGACTCACGAGCACGTGTCAGACATACTCGCAATTGCATCAGCTAAGACAGCGCGCGGTGTAGTGTTAGTCCAAGGTCGAGCTATTTTCACAGCATCAGCAAAACCCACCGGCAATATGTCTGACTGCCGTCAATGAAAATTGTCATCATTCTTACATCAGTTTTTTTTTAGATTACTGAATGTTTTGCCGTCGCTGCTGAACTGGTTTTATTATACGGCGTGCAATTTAGTTTTGTTATTGTTTTGCTTTAACATGGCGTCGAGTTTTATTTTAGGATGTTAGAATATATGAATAGATTATCAAATACTGGTTTGATGTTATTGAATCGATCCGAATTCCGATGGTTTGATAATTGGGGGACAGACGGTTCTTAAATTTATATATTAAGAGCGGGTTACTCAAATTTCTGCAATTAGTTAGTGCATAGCCTTATTAGTAAAAAATGAGAAACTAACCCTCAGGATTGTTAGTAACCTTAATCATATGTTATCATTACAGTATATCATTGGTTTTCTTTTCAGGAATTACAGATTTTCCAGGATTTAAGTTAGAGCGCATTTTCAAACTTGCACCAACCTACTTTCTTGTTGCCTTATTAATTCACACCCAAATTTATTGAAATTAGACCACGATAATAAAGGAACAAACACGAATGATATAGATCCTTTGCCCTAGGACAGTATTTGTCTCGAAAAAAATATTCTGACAATTATTGACAAAGTAACCGAAAAACATACAAGTGCCCACATCATCATTCAGCCTACAGACATCTACTGGCTGGACGAAACACTCCGCTAAAGATAGACAATAACAAGTCCTGCTCTGTACTACCCTACCTTACAGGGCCCGCAAACATTTTGGGATGTTAACCAATAAAGTTGTCGGTCCAACTTATCGGAGGCCTACCCACAGCGCCACCCGCGTCTACGAAGGGGTAGTGATATTCTAAGCCGGCCCTACGCAGCCATAATATTCTTAAATATATTCGACATAAATAATGCTTTTTGTCGAAAACACGTTTGCAATGATATACAAATAGTGGTAAGTTCATTGAGCGGTCGGGTGAGCCGGGTCAGCCATATCGCCGCCATCGCTATCCGGATGGCACGAGTTACAAATTATCACACAGACAAAGGTCCACGCTGATCGGTTATTGATCATGTCCTTCTATTTATACCAGTTGCTAATTTCTGCGTGCGGTCTTCCCTGCAGTAGTTCTGTTTCATTATGTAATTTATTCGGTTAATTTTATTCAATCACTAGTTGACCGTTCCTAGCTTAGCACGGCCACCATTATTTTATTAATACAAGTTTTTTCTTCAAACTCTGCGCACCCCATATGAGATTTTTTGTGATATTATACAGCTTATAGCTCTCATGCATAGTGTAACTGAGTGATTGTGACAGATACTGAAGATTAGCCCTTTTATAAACAAACAAACAATCAAAGTTACAAACATGATCTCTTTATAATATTTGTAATAACATAGATATAGTTGGTGTGTATGAAAGTATGTAGTAGTGTGGTAGTGTAGAAAATAATAATTAAAGGTATTTTTTTCGGATTTAGTTTTTCATCTGCTCTCCACCCTCTCAAGCCGATATCCGTCAGTTGTTTAGGCTACTAACACGAAGCAAAAAAAAACAAACATATTATGAGCTGCCAAAATGAAGTCGTCGTTAAACCTAACTAAATTTACCACAAATTCCATCACATAAACTAAATGGAAAACGTGACAAAAAAAACATGTACATAAAAGTCTCCATTTGGGACCAATATATATTTTGGACAGTAAATATTACCTTCATGTGCACAAAACATAAATATCACATTTTAAATTAATAATGAGTCGCAAAAACTGACAACACTTGTTTTCGATGAAACTTTGGATCGTCAAGATGATAATATAATCTCACTATAGGTATCTCATTTGGGAGAATTCATATCACGTCATTAATATTTTTCCATAAATTATCATCACAATATGGAACTTTTCGAACTCAAAATATTTATTTGATTTTTACAAAAAGCATCTTATGCGCTTATGATCGAGCGCTTATGATCGAGCGCGTATGCACTAATTAATGATGAATTCTAGTTGCGTTGCGTTTCATGACGAAAGGTAGTGAGGGCGAATGTGAATAAACTTAAACTTTGCTGTTACAAGAAAAGAGACAGACATCTTTGATACATCATTAGGAACAGAAAAAGTTGAGATGCTGAGCTTGGGCTTTATTCGCAAATCAGGCCTGAACCATTGTGTAAAATATCTTTCAATCTAAAATATCTCAGGCAATTTTATAAAGCTAGTGGTAAACTAAGGAGGTCTCCAGCCACATCGGCCAACAATCACTTAAAAAGTTGGTGTTATTATAAGCTGACAGTAGCTTAATGTAGATACTAGATGAAACTTAAAAATTTCTAAACCGAATAAACAATTCAGATAATTAAACAAAACAATACAATTCAGTAGCGTAAATTCATTATCAAGTCTGATAAAGCAAGTGCGTGAAGTGTGCCCGGCCAGGCGCAGCACATGACCTACAAATTAATACATTAACACGATAACTTACTGTTATCTCGTGAATTTGCTTAAGATTAGCGTAAAAAATTATACATTTTTTTAAAGAACTTGTAAAAGCAAGTTTCACATACTAAATACAAAAAATAATAGCATTATTTTATGTCACTTACTTGTGAAGGCATAAGTAAAAATCTAGAAAAACAAATGCAATCAAATGGAAGAAATACTCTATAGCAATAATAACATTTTAACATACCGGTTTAGGCTTGCTAGACTAGTTCTTCGTAACATCTCCATTATATATGATAAATATATAATGGAGATCATCATCATCTAGGTACGTGCGAAAAAATCCAAGAAGCTAAGAGTCGTCATGATAATACATCAAAATATTGAGTGCAAAATTATACCGTAAAATTTTTAATCATCATGTGGATAACTGTTGCCGCTTTGCTAAGTGTGAAGCAATGATGCTGGAAAAGATTTACCTACGTTAAAAAACTTAGCATTTAAACGTTACATCAGTTTTGATGAGATAGAACTTTTTACAGAGTTATATTTGAAGTTTATTAATACATTGGATATCAAAGCTTTCCAGTAATAAGAAGATATTTGTGTAGCACAATATTTTCACTTAATGCAAATATATGATGTAACATAATAAATATAGCAAGTGTATGACAATTTTCCTACCAAGATAAAACGTTTGTGTCCCTTATAACTAAAATACTCCAACAATAATCAATAAAATAATCCAAAACCCACGATAGCACTGCACATCTATGAGCAACCGTGATAGCCCAGTGGGTAGAACACTCGGTTATCGTGCAAACGACTAGTGTTCAAATCCTGGGTCGGGCCTACACCAATTTGTCTTTTCTAAAGACATATGTGTGGTTAATTTATCATGGTTGTTAACGGTGAGGGAAAACATCGTGAGGAAACCCACATGGCTGAGTTGTACTTAGTCATGTGACAGTGTATTCGTACAAAACGGCGATAGGCCTGCCCCCTATCACGTGAGTATACTGTCCATGCAAAACGTGGGTACTCTGAACACCAGGTGACAAAGTCACGTGATGTTCAGAAGTATTAGTACCTCTGCCAACCCCTTCGGGGATATTCGGCGTGAACGTTTATGTTTATGTTTATGTATCTATGATGAGTGAGTAGCATGGACTCATTAAAAGCATTAGTGTTATTTAAAAACAGAGTTTTTTTATATTTAAAAAAAAATCAAGATAATGGATGGTCACAAAACTAGAGCAGTGCCTTATACTTTTTCGAACATATTCAGCATTTCTATGTAATAAAATAACAGTAGTGAAAAACAGGTACTTAGTCAGGAAATAGAAATCTAGTGAAAATACATAACAACAACAATATTAGTACCTACAACGTTATCTGAACTGCATCCACATAATCTGTACGCCACTAATGAGAGTAATACAGAGCAGTTTTATCCAGAAAACATAAGTTAATAAATATAATATCTTGACCTCGATAATAGTTAAACTGGAACTATCCAGCCGCGCGTGAAATTAAATACGATGTGTAACTTTGCTACGACGAACTTGTGAGATATCGATAACTACAAATGATGTTCAATTGCATTTATAATTACAACACATTTACTTTAAGGCGTGACCTCGGGCCGGGCGCAATGTACAAGACAATGTGTTGTGATAGATTTAGACACATACATACATATACTCACGGCTATAAATCCCTAAAAGGAGTAGCAAGAGCTGAAGAATTGAAAATGCCTCAGCCACTTTTGGAAGTTGAGAGGGGAAAAGATGGTAAAATAAAGGTGTTTGGTGAAGGGTCTCCAACCGCATCGCCCAAAATCCCTTAAAAAGCCCCAAGCCCCAGCCTTAGTCGCCTCTTACGAACACCCACGGGAAGAAATGGGGCAGTGCTATTCTGAGCCGACACTTAACAGCACACATGTAGACACGTTTAGTTAAAGAACAGAATGTTGTCCCTATCATATTTTTTTCATGTTACTGGTGTATTATGTGCATCAACAAAAATTGATATGATCATAACACAGAGATGTCGTTCGTGAAAGGTGTGGTGTGAAAGACGATATTCTAAAAAAATTTATTTAAGAATGTTGAGATGGTTTCGGCGCATAGAGAGGATGATGCGAGTAAAATAAGATAAGTAATGATGCGAGTTAGTATTATATTGTTTGTATTGGTCTGTCAATCTTCCAAAGAAAATAAAATAATAATAAATTGGTGAAAGATATAATATTGCCAATGTATATGGTAATGTCAGTAGAGGACGACGATTAGATCAAATAGAAAATGTGCTCAAAAAGAAAGACATCCGTAGTCTGAAATTTAAAACAACATTTGTATAAAGACATTGATGAATTTAGGTGCAGGTCGAGAGGTTCGCCAGAATCGCAGGAAGAGAAAAATGATATTCTCTGCCTACTCCAATGAGAAGTAATGGTGTGAGTATATGTATGTATCATAATAATACAACATTTTAAAGCATAGCGTAGGATTTAAATAATCGGTCATATGCGAGTCGGCTCGCCCGTGATGATATCGTAGCATTATGTATCGTAGTATTGTAAGTATTTATATAAGTAACATTATAGTATGGAGGGTTAAGGGTTTAAGCCGTTTAAAGTGATTTTTGGGCGATTCAGCTTCATTCAGCGACCAAACATTCTTTATTTTACTATCTT
Source organism: Bedellia somnulentella (assembly GCA_963576735.1). Classification (NCBI taxonomy): domain Eukaryota; kingdom Metazoa; phylum Arthropoda; class Insecta; order Lepidoptera; family Bedelliidae; genus Bedellia; species Bedellia somnulentella. The sequence continues at coordinate 6,232,539 of OY755175.1, read as the reverse complement.
ATCTCCGATTATCTTCCAAAAGTGGCTACGGACTTTAGCTGTAACAAACAACAACAACCGAAAGTCCGCTAGATGTTCACCTTTGTCTACCTCTTTTTTGGAATTATGCATGTGGACAATTTTCATTCTAACCACTTAAAAGTATTTTAATTTAACATTTTGGGCATCTGCATTGTTTCATCCAAAATAGCTGTTTATGTTCTAGCAGAAAACCTCCCATTAATTCATCCAACATATCTTCTAAAGACTATTTTTGTGAAAAGCATACTGTTATTTTTCAACATGATCATAAGTGCAAAGGAAATATAGGGGAGGGGTCAACACATATAACAAAGATAACAATCATGTCACAAAAATCACTTCCCGACAAAAACAATACGTGCACAAACACGTCATCTGAAATGAAGTTTTCATCAAAATATTTTCGATTTTATTACAGAAGTGACATCGAGTGTTTCATCTTGTGTGTTTTGACGACAACGTTATCTATGACGTAAAATGTCACTAAATACACTATTCATCTGCTCCCGAGCAGATAGCAGATGATTTATGCACTGTCATTCCGTTTAGCAATAAGTGTGTGACATTAATTGCATATAAGTATATTGAATAACAACGGACATTTTAATTAATTGCCTTAGTTATTTATTACTCGATATTATGGATATTATTTTCTAAATTTAATGTTGTATGATTAAACATTAACTATTGAGTTCTTAATTCTAAAAACTGAAAGTCGTCGGAGCTTAAGCATAAACGATTCGCCGAGCCTCTTTTAATATAGTAGAGCAAAAAATATATGGTAAAAGCCCAAAAGATTGATGATATTATTAATAACATCCTTATTTAGTTTAACATACTAATTTATTTATACACATACCCTATATTCCCATTGGAGTAGGGAGGGAGTCTACGGAACTTTCAATAAATCAGGTATGTATAAATGTAAAATTATGTGAATTTTAGAAGTTTAAATGTTTTTCGGTTCTGTTGTTTTTAAGGTAGCAATAATAGTATGCAATGAGTATAATATGACAAGGTTTTAAGGGTATTAAGAAACAACTCTGAACATCGTGAACGATAATCTTAGTATATTTTTACAACAATAATCTGTGTATATTTTTTCTTTCCGTACCAAAAAACAACCAAGATAGCTAAGTGGTTAGAACATGCAGAGGGGGGTCGTCGGTTCGATCCCCGAGTCGGGGCTACACCAATGTGTCTTCTCTAAGGTCATATGTGTGGTTTAATTTATCTTGGTTGTTAATGATAAATAAAGAATAAATAAAGGAAAGAAAAATTTCGACACAGGCGGGATTAAAAAAAAAAAATTCTTTCCTTTATTTATTCTTTATTTATTAGTAATAATCCCCACATGAGGTTTTCATGAACAAAAAGATTTAAATTGGTTGTTAATGGTCAGGGAAAACATCGTGGGGAAAACCCACATGACTAAGTGGTACTTTAGTTTTAATGTCCTTTTTAAGAGACACGTACGTACCCTGTCCAAGCAAAATGTGGTTACTCTAAACATCAGGTGGCAGTATCATGAGATGTACAGAAGTATTAGTACCTCTGGCAACCTCTCGGGGAAATACGGTGTGAACTTTTGAGTTCGAGTTGATTTTTTGTTGTCATCATCTAACTACTGACTTAGCTTTACCTGACAGTTCCCTGTCTTTGGGATAAAAATCTGTGCTTTACATGTAAAACAAAAGTAAATAGCACTTACTTCGCGTATTCGTATGCCCCTAAATTTATTGCATAGGTACTTTCTGTCTTATTCACAAAAATCATGAAAAAAATATTATTTGCTGAAGTTTCAAGTACGACTTTTCGCTAAGGGATTTCCTTAACTTTATAAGTATACAGATTTGATTGCAATTTGGTAGGAGTATTCATAGCGGTAGCAGGGTTTAGAATTGATGTAGTCTATAATAAACAAATACTGCCAATGTCATGTCGAGATAAATAAACTTCCAACATTTAGTTACATTATTTATAGATATATAATTTATTATATTTATCAAATAAATAAACATCACAATCATAGAGTTACAATACTTCAAACCTACTGAGTAAATCCTAAGCAGAACATGTGATGATTATGGCTATGAGAAGAAACTCTCGTCGTCGCATATTTTGAACAAAATCCCTCAACACAGTCTAAAGTTCTTTGCACACCACGATTTTAAACGCGTAATGTCATTCAGGTGGATTGGCATAATTTTAAAACATTTAAAAAGGAAACCCCCTTAGTTGACTTTTCCATTTATAAGGCTAACCCTATCAAAAGGGAAAGCTTTAAAATACGAAAGATTTTATGACGCTTCCTCAGCAAATGAGAGGGTTCCCTTTTTTGTGCGAGGGTTTTGTGGTGTGTGTGGGTTTCCTTTCAAACAGTAAAGGGTAAAAAACCCTTTATATTTTCGTTTAATTGGGTTTCCTTATCTTGTGGGTTTTTAAGCAGCTTACGAAATCCCTCAAAGGGGAAGACCCAAAAACTCATCTTTAATCTAAATCGCTTATCCCTTTAGGACGCTATCTCACTTGGTTTTAATTAAAACTAGTTTGACCTCTATTACTGAATGAATAAACATTTCACTGATTTAGAACTTTGTTTTGATGTCTAAGTCTATAAGTCTAGATAATATTATGATTAATTTTGCTACCTCTTTGCTTTATTTATACAACAAAACAGACTCATGTAAATTATATTACATGTGCGATTATTATAGTAGACAATAAGTAAAAAAATAAAAAAGTAATGTAACTTTAACGTGGCTTTAACTTTACCGTGCCCATATGTATGTATGACTTATTATTGCTGTACCTATTTCTTAATATTTTTGCTTATAATTATAAGTAGAGTAGCATTAGTAGTAGCACTAACTTAAAACTAGTTAGAGAAATAATTAATAAACATGGCAAATTAGTTTTATTTTCCAAAACATTTGTAAATGGAAAAAAATATTTTAAAATATCTCAAACGTTGGAAATTTGTACACACTATCCTATTTTCTTTACCTAATTTTTTAGACCTGTATGTTTTATTAATAACAAATGTAAGAACGGATTCGTATTGCATCATACCATAACAACAACACATACTTAGACTAAGCATTCACGCTGTGTTTCCCCGGAAACTAAGCAAAGATATTATTTCTTTTGAACATATAGCGGACTTTTATCCTCTGGAGTTCAAACAAACACTTTTTGACTAGATACTGTACTTAAGGGAAGAGAGACAAGGTTGTGATCTGAGCATCTTGTGGACTATTATCCTCTGGAAGTGATAGTGTACTTAAGGGATGAGAGATAAGATTGGTGCTTTGTGTAGAGACACTATCATAACAACATCAGTTATAATACTATTTGAAACCAGTACCGGAACTTGGATTCAGTGCGTAATTTGTCCTAGAAGATATCAATATTATGATAATAATTGCATTTATGGAGCAGTGTGTCAGTATGCAAGAGATGAGTGACAGTTACATTCGTAAAGAATGGCAACATATTGTCAAGGATAAAACTATTCCCTATAAATATCAGAAGGAAAAAACTATACATACATACATATACTCACGGCTTTAAATCCCTTAACGGGGTATCCAGAGCTTTGGAATGAGAAATGCCTCAGCCACTTTTGGAAGTTAATTGGGAAAAGATGGTAATAATAAATATTTTTGGTGACGGGTCTCCAACCACATCGCCAAAAAATCACTTAAAAAGCCCCTATACCCTTAGACGCCTCTTACGATCACCCACGGGTAGAAATGGGGTAGTGTTATTCTAAGCCAACACTACACGGCAAAACTATGTACGTGATAACCGTCCCCTTAGAGATATATGGTTTGAAGGTGAAACATACATATGCCATTAGATTCAGGTAGGCAGAGACTATCAATCTCCACTTCGTACAATCCTGACAAACCTTGTGTGAAGGTGTGTGACAAACACAAAACAACGATTTTATATATCATCACAACAGACATTTTAGAATAAACAATAGTCTAGTGAATGCGACATGATAGTCCAGTGGGTAGAACACCCGCCCGAAAAACAGAAGGGCGTAAGTTCCAATCCTGGGACGGGCCTACACCAATTTGTCTTTTCTAAAGTCATATGTGTGGTTAATTTATCATGGTTGCTAACGGTGAGGGAAAACATCGTGAGGAAACCCACATGGCTGAGTTGTACTTAGTCATGTGACAGTGTATTCGTTCAAAACGGCGATAGGCCTGCCCCCTATCACGTGAGTACACTGTCTAAGCAAAACGTGGGTACCTTCTCTGGAAACTAGATGGCGCTTGCCATGTGAGTTCAGGAGTATTGGTACCTCTGCCAACCCCTTCGGGGATAAACGGCGTGAACGTTTATGTTATGTTTATGTTCTAGTGAATGAGACGAGCGGGCGCTATAGTATACGACTGAAATAGCTTTATAACATCACGTGTGGTGCGTTTGTAGGTCACAAATCTTTTCTTTATTTGCTGTTCAGTATCGGCTAAGAACAGCACTAACCTATTTTTCACGAGTTTTTTATCAGGTGTCTTAGCGTTTTGGGCTTATAAGTTAATATTGGGTGATAGGCGGGACACCCAACATCAACCATTATTTTCTCCATCATTTCGCTACTCATGTTGCAAAAATGGATGAGAAATTTCTTATTCTGAATCTGTTTGGAATTTACAGCTTTGAATACGTGTGTATTTATTTCATTGTCTAATCAAACCAGTCTAAGCTATGATGGGAAGATTAAAAGATATTGTGATCTAAGTACCTTGACGAATTTTCCAAAAATTAAGTACTAAATTTCTACACATACGAGACGTAGGTGGCGTGCTGTTCCGTCCCTCTGCCACACCCCCAAGCATTACAGCGTCAACCTACGTACATCAATTCGTCCCTGATCAGAGAAACGTTGTGCAATCAACAAACAAATGATAACAGATCCAATGACGAGAAAAACATAGTCAAACAAAAAACAAAATGCGTCGTGTATTTTCCCGCGGTAATTTCGTATGCCCCAAAACATTTTCCATGCCACGATAAGAAAGATGGTCGTTGACGTATTGTTTGGTAGTGTGTGTAATCAATACGTTCCGTTCATTAACCGCCAACTACGTCACGCGACACAACACGATATACATCAAAACATCAAATAATCCAATACATTTCTAATGTAATTAAAAAACACAATTACGTTTAGTTCTTGCACTTGTCCCAGAGTTGCTAATGGATGGCTGGCTATAGGACACAATAAGTTCACGTCACATCTAATTCCTAGTTAGCAAGATTAGGTTTTAGGTATGCTGAGAAATGTGAAAGAGCCTGCATAAAAAGATTGATGAAAAAAATGAAGCTAGAGAAGTTTTTAAAATTTTCAAGTGGCGATCGATAATTATATAATCTCTGCTGGCACCAATGGGAACTAATGGCGTGAGTAATATGTATGTTATATATTTATGAAATACATTGTACCGAATTTCTAGTTTCAGCAAGTAAAAGCGTACCTACAAGCAATCTCAACAGAATCACTACTTAACCTTCTTCTTAGTCATCATTTGCACTGAGGGAGGAAAGAGGTATTTATGATATTCTAAGCTAAGACATTTTATGCTGCATTCTCTCTAGAATGTACTATTCTTTAACTATATACGAATATATAGTTGAAGAATAGAGCTATTTATAGAATTATAATGTTACGATAACTGTTTGATTTGATTCTGTTTAATTATAATTTGAGTATTTATGTAGTTACGCAAAATAAACCATGATTACATTTATTGAATGATATAATACATTGTAGTATTATTAGGGATTTGCCATGCGCTCGCAAGTCCCACATGTCTGCAATAGTTTACAATTGGCTGTTAACTGAGATATGAATGCAATTAATATTCGATTTGATTACATTATCTGTTTCTTAGGGACAAGGGGCCAAATGTTAGCAGTTACGAATTCATTATTGCGCTTTGCGTTATAGCCCTTAGACTTCTAATGTAGGAATATTAATTTTAATTTCATAATTAAATGATTCCAAAACCAAAATTCTATAAACCTGCCTAAAAATATGATCTCTAAAATGCCAGCAGAAGAAAAAAGCCCGCAAAACGTAAACGGAAACCAAGTTCTCGGGCGGGCAGCGCGGGAACGGAGCGCGCAAGATAACAGCCCATTACATCAGATCGGCGATACCGCGCGTGCGCACCGCATATATAAGCCGCCGCACCGCCTCACTATTCATTCAACATTCACGCCCCATACATACATGACTTGTTGCTAGAAAGTGGCAATGCTTTTCGGTTTCATGAATTATCCTCAATACGTTAACATCCTCGAAAACGATCAGTGGTGGTACAGTGATAATTGGTGTGATAGTCACGCTCCACGTTTCCAACATCAACAGAGGTAGCACGAGCTTTTCCTTGGAGGAACTTACTTCAAAAGCTTACTTAAAGGTAAGTTTTCATATTGAGTTTTCAAAGAATTTTCTAGACTTTTAGTTTGACAGTAAAACTTGTACAACAATACAGAGATAACTCGGGTCATGTAGTTTATCTTCTATCGGGAAAATTTCGGGTGTATTTTTTGTCTTAGGCTCTATCGTATGACCCGAGCATGCCAGCAACGGGTGTAACAGATAACGTGAAAACTTTTCGCGAACGTGCTTACGTAGAGGCTTGAAGTCAATATACTATTTATCTATTTTATATATTAACTGTTACTAAGAGAGAATATTTTTTGTAGAGCATTTAAATAACATTTTAATCTTTTTGTGATATTCATTTGAGGTACATGTAACACTACACTTGGCAATGTTACATTAGATCATTTGCAGTATCATTCATGCATCACTAAGTAACCAAGGGCTGTGTTGTTGAATACATTAAAATTAATGTAATTATACAAATTTGTGAAATTATATTGATACTTTTAAAATAAAACATGTGTTAATTATGCTATGGGGGGTGTGAATAGATAATAATAGTGGTTGACATCTTAAACTTTAAATTATAACTAACGTATTTATTTAAATTATAGAAAAAACTAATATTACACCATAATTTATTACACCATAACTTAATCTCGCCAACCCTGCCTTATCAAGTCAAGCTGGTTCCGTTGCTAATAAGATTTCTTATAATTTCCAGAGTAAAGATCAAGAGCCTAGACAAGGCCACTGCGTGTGACAAGAGTTGAGAAGAAGCTGAAACCTTCTTACAATACGATGGCTACTGTCCAAGCACCCCAAGACCTTAAGATCCCCTCGCTGTCGGTGAAGCAGGATCAAGCAGACATTCTGTCGCTGACGATGGCAGCTCTGCGGCTGGTGAACCCGTGGAATGTGAACACGAAGGCCCAATGGGCGGGCACTGTTGAACCCGGCTCGGTAGAGGCCCGGGATCAACTGATAACCCTGGCCGAAGTGAGCTTCCACGACTCGCCAGACGACTGCTGGGTCGTCATCTACGACCGTGTTTACGACATCACTAACTTCCTTGATGAGGTAGGTTTCTTATAACATTGATTTTACAACCTTTAAAAATTCTACATGACCTGTAAAGATGATTTGAAATATGAATAAATCAAATAAGGCAATTAAGGGGTAGAGAGGATTCTAGCAAAATATCACCAAGAACTCTTACTTTCAGTTTAAATTATTTCCTCTAAATAGTGAATAGCTCTTTGCAACTTTCATATTTCATCCATTATGTCTGGAAACCTTCTTATGGCATAAATCAGTGGCTAATATCCTCGTTTATTTCCAGCACCCTGGTGGAGCAGACATAATGCTAGAGTACGCCGGCAGGGACGCTAGCATCGCCTTCCGAGGCTCCGGACACTCCAGGATGGCGCTGAAGGCACTCGGCAAATACGTGGTCGGGGAACTGCCGATGCACGAACGACTATATAGGATACCCGGGGGAATGAAGCTTAGCGATATACCCGAATAACCCCAAAGACTTCAGCCGATTTTGGTCACGACCAATGCGAAGCTATATGGTCGATATTCGGCTGCATAACCACGCTTTGAGCATCCTCGCATTATTCTATGATACATATATCGAATGAGGCTTCGCTGCAGAGGTAATCGGGAGAAGAATATCTTCAAGAGTAAACAGCTGTTGTCGTGAAAGTCACAGTGTCAAGCCGATAACCTACCTGCGATACCGAGCCTAGAAACAAGATATAGTGTTATTTGTATTCACTAAGTAAGATTTCGCTCAGTTTAATGTTATTATTGTTATTGTTTTAGATTTGTATACTTGAGTTTGTTTTTCATATTAAATTCAGTATTAAGTACTTGTAAGTCATGTGGTTGCATTTATGATTTTTAATTTAATATTATTTGTAGAGGTAATTTAAGTCTGAAAGTTCCTATTTTCTGTATTGAATAAAATAAAATATTTCTTCAATTATTAACAGTTTTATTTTCTTATGCTATAGTTATATAAGAAGAGTTTAATCACCATCTGACAACTAAAGTCTACTAGCAGAATGTATGTTACTTACAACTTAGCACTAAAAATAAACCGTCATTTTCCATTCTTATCATACTTTTCCTTAATTTTATGCTTATTTGAATTATCACTTAGTCTGCATACATACATACTTATATATACTCACATCATTAGTTCCCATTGGGGTAAGCTTATTATTTTGCACTTCGCCTTTAATTATTAATTATATTTTCTTTATGTACAAATGTTGAGATGGTTTGGGCACATAGAGAGGATGAATTTGGAGGAGGAACAATTGGTGAAAGAGATGTATAGAGACAATGTGGAAGGTAATGTTAGTAGAGGACGACCTCGGAGGACACATTTGGACCAAATAGAGAGTGTGCTCCAAAAGGTAGCTGTCTGAAGTATGAAGTGTAAAAAAGCATGTATGAAAAGAATGATGGATGTAAATGAAGTTAGAGATGTTTGCCACGATCGTACAAAGTGGCGATCGATATTTTTTGCCTACCCCAATGAGAACTAACGGCGTGAGCATATTTATGAATGTGTATGTTTCTTTATAACAAAATATATTCATACACAATAATTTACTACCTATGAGTTAAAATGTACATGAATAGAAGAATAATATTTTTTGAGAATAATAAAGGCGGAGAAATTAGTCATCATTTAATTTAATTTACGGACAACATCTAAAATCATTATTAAATAGTAAGAAAGTTACATTAAACATACTGTGAAATGTCGTGGTGTCGATACTTTCACCATTAGTTGTACATATCTGGGTTGGGCAGAGACTATCTATAAGTCGTCTCTTTGTATGCTGTAAGCTAAAATCCCAGGTTAATTCCTTACCCCAATATAAGTAGCGATGGTTATCCATTTTCTCATCACTCGTATTATCTTTACCCTAAACAGTGTATATGGGGCAATTTTGTTACTGATTATGGATACACAGATTTATATTAGTGTTTCGTCTTACATTCCAGATTTATTACTCACGGCTCTAAATACTGTATTAGTAATTACTTAGTCACATTTGGGAATTAAGTGAGAAAGATTTATTGTAAGGTAGTGAAACGTTGGTGAGGTGTCTCCAGCCACATCGCTCAACCATCACTCAACAAGCCGCCCTCCCTTAAGTAACTACTTTCGATACTTGCGGAAAGAAATGGTTTAGTGCTATTAACCGACACTTCACAGCTTAACTACCAATAATAAATTATTAACATTGACTAGAATATGACACCAACAATCCCAAAAGTGACACCTCATCGCCATCTCCTGAACAATCGCCTGGTCGACACGGTGTCGAGGGAATACTTCAAGTACATGACGAAGACGACCATCAGCACCACGTACGTGAACATCATCATGTCTTCGGTCAGCATCACGCACTTGGATACCTTCACTTCGTTTGGAGTCGCTGCCATCTGGAAAAGCAGAAATGAAAATATACATACAACAGGGAAATGATTCGATAGAAATAAGATGGAAATATATATACAGGGCGGCTCATTCAGATCGGTCAGTATGGAAAAGTCTGAAACTATAAGACATACGAAGATTTGTCCTTAGGAACCATGTCACCGATTTTGATAAAAATAAAAACTGCATTCATACATTTGAAAAAAAACTGTACCCAGCTCGGGAATCGAACCAGGTTGTTTTGAAAAAATAAACTTACACTTTTTCTATTTTGATATCGTCTTAAGCTGTAAATGTCTCCATAAAACATGATGTCGAAAATGAATAAAATGCATTGTTTTGACATACTTTGATTTCTCAAAGTAGGTGTACGAAGTGAGTAATAAATTGAGAGGTACAAACAGTCATAGAGACAATTTTACATGCCTGAACTTGTTGAATATTGTAACGGTGGTCACTTCGAACACCTACTTTGAGAAATTAAAGTATATCAAAACAATGCATTTTATTCATTTTAGAGATCATGTTTTATGGAGACATTTATTTATTTATTTATTTGAGAAACAAACGGTACACAATATTTCAAATAAGACAAAAATACAGAGAAGTTCTTGACCTATAAAGTTTCTACCAATTGATATACAGACGATACAGAAAAACGCAAATTAAATAACTAATGAAAACAAAACAATTATACATCAGTTGTAATGTGGATAATTTATACAGATGCAATTAAGTAAGTTAAATGAATTCTATTGTCATTCCCTCCAGACCAAGCAAACACTACAAGATTACAAAATATGCATATAGATTTTAGGAAATAATGTTAATAATATTTTATGATAATAAAATATACCTAAATAAGATACTTACTTTTCAAGGTTAAAAATACATAAATTAATAATATATAAGATAATTATGAATGAAAGTACTTAAAATAAATACTTTAATATAATAACATAATAAGTAAATATATAAATATAATATAATAAATAAATATAAATTCAAATAATTATATTAAGAGAAAATTGTATGACTCAAACATTTAGGGTCAATCCGCTGATTCAACAAACTCCAACTGTTTACAAAAGTTCTTAAATTGAGTTAATGATAAATCGAAAATGTCAGCTTCGGAAAATTTTGTATTGTAAGAAATAATAGCACGGGAAATAAATGTGTTGGAGGCATAATTAGTCCTAAGAGATGGTGTGTGGAATGTGAATGAGATTCTAGTGTTGTGGGACGGACATCTGAAGTTTAACCTTGATAACAAATAAGGTGAATCAATTAGATTGTGGATGGTTTTAAATAACATTACTTGATCCCTAGTGTCTCTAGCACATTTTAAGGGTTTCAAGTTAGGAAGGTTGTTAAAGTATGGAAATCTATAGTTGAGGTGTTTAATAAACTTATTTTGAATTCTTTGAAGCATTTTGATATATACTTGATACATGGGGTTCCATACTGTTGAGCCATATTGGAGTATTGGTAGTACCAATGCATTATAAAGTGTTACAATAGTTTGAGGGCTTTTAAATTCTTTTGACTGACGAAGTACAAATCCTAGCAATTTATACGCTTTGGAGAATATGCTAGAAATATGTTTATCAAATAGCAATTTAGAGTCAATTATGATGCCAAGATCTCTAACCTCACTTGTTCTTGAAAGGACTTTGGAAAAAAGTGAATAGGGGAATAAATCATATTTGGTTTTCCTACAAAAGGATATAATATGGCACTTGTCTAAATTAAGTTGTAAATTATTATTACTACAATAGGTAGCAAAGCGGTCAAGATCCGACTGCAAGGCAAGGCAATCACCGTAACACGTGATAGTTTTATATATTTTGGTATCGTCAGCGAATAGAAGAAAGAGTGAATAGAAAAATACTTTGTAAATGTCATTTATGAAGATATTAAAGAACAGGGGGCCTACATGAGAACCCTGAATTATACCTGATGTTATTGGCACAAATGAAGAAGTGAAACCCTTTACAGTTACGGCTTGCCATCGTCCTCGTATATAGGACTCAATCCAACGTAGCAGGTCTCCGTGTATACCAAAGTTCTCGAGTTTAGCAATTAATATAGAGTGGCAGATTTTATCAAAAGCTTTTGAGAAGTCTGTATACACAGCATCTACACGGTGACCAGCATCCATAGCCTCAGACACATTCTCAATGAATTCGCAAACATTAGTCTCAGTTGAACGTTTGGTGACGAATCCATGCTGCTCACTTATGATATGAGGTCTAATTATGGGGAAAATCATATCATAAACAATTTTTTCCAGTAGTTTTGGAAGAACAGAAATTTTAGATATTGGTCTGTAGTTCTTTATATCATGTTTGTCGCCGGTCTTAAAAATTGGTGTGACGTAGGATAACTTCCAACGATCGGGAACAATACAACTTGTGATAGATAATTGAAATAATAGATGAACGGGTCGGGAAATAGATAAATGAATTCTTTGTAAAAATAAGGGATGTAAACCGTCCGGTCCCGCACCAATTGAAGTATCCAATTGTTTCAAATAACGAGTAACCAAGGACAATGTGATAGAAATTTTATGTAAATTTATACAAGAGCTATGACATTCTTGGGATGTGTAGTTACTAATATCTTTTTCAAAAACGGCTCTAAAGTTTGTACTAAATAATTCAGCGATCTGCATACCAGTATCACCCTTCACACCATCAAGAAACATAGTATCAGGAATATTACTCGAATTACGTTTGCACTTGATATAATTCCAAAACATTTTACTATTTTTGCTAATATTTTCCTCCACAGAATTAATGTACGTGTCATAATCCGATTTAGACACCAATTTCTGACGCTTTCTTAGAAGTTTAAACTGTTCATAATCAACTGTCCGCTTGTATATTTTCCACTTTTTATGTACCTTAAGTTTTTCCTTAATTATTTTTCTTAATGGCTTGCTAAACCATATTGGGTAATTGTCGTTATGTTTGTCAATTACTGAAGGTACATACATATTAATTAAACCAATTAATTGCTCATAAAAGATATCAGTCGCCTCGTTAATATCACAACCAGCGAACAATTTGTCCCAATCGGTATTAGTGACAGCATGGTGGATACTATCAAAGTCAGCAGCATGGAACCGCCAGCGCAAACGAGATGGGGGCTGCAGGTCTTTTGGAAGCTCTAAAGTGACAGACACGGAAAGAGTTGGGTGGTGTAGGTCCTCAGGTACCAGTGGTGAGGAAGAACGCGAAACTTTACAGGGTAAATTACTAAATACAAGGTCAAGGCATCGATCATTATGGTTATGAATATTATTAAATTGACTACACCCTGTAAAATCTAGGAAATCGGCAATAATAGAAATTTTGTTATTTTCTAATGGGTTACATAGTTTTACACAAGACTCATGAGGTCCAACTTTGGACCAAATGGCCGTACCTACATTAAAATCACCAAGTAAAATAAATGCATCGTCCGGGTTTTTCAACATTGCCTCGGATAAGGTCTCAAAAAATGATGTTAAGTTATCTAAATGGTTATTACTCTCTTGAAAGTAGCTACATATTAAGTGAATCTGTTTGTACGGACATTTCATTGATTCTGATCCACCTTTCAGTGAAATGCAAACCACTTCAAGGCCAGCAATAGCGGGAAGAGAGAAATTATCTTGTCTTAGCGTAACTTTTAAATCACTACGGACGGCGATTAACACGCCACCCCCCCGCCCCTCGCTGCGTTCACCGTACGGTCTATCATGCCTATATACATTATATCTGTGATCAAACAACTCACCATCAAAAATCCCAGGTAGCAGCCACGTCTCACTTGCACAAATTATGTCGTAATCACTGTTCACAACACTTTGAAAGAATAAACTAGATTTCGTTCGCAAACCGCGAACATTCTGATAGATTATGTCAAAACCCATTCTGGATATAGTAAGCGATATTGAGTACTTTTAAATAAAGTACTTTTTTAGGTTTCACTAATGATAGGATTACAAAGTGTGTGACAAGGTCACGTCTGCTATAATGCAGCTTTAAACGAGAACTAAGACGTGGTACAGGGACATACGAAAATTTAATTAACTGTGGTAAAAAGAAGAACTGAAGGTAGTTATTAATCTGGCATGGAAGCGACACTTTCGATTTATTAAACGGAATGTTAGATATAAGATTTTTTAGCAATATAAGACTGTATATTGTTACGTTAAAATTATCTTGAATGTATGCTTTGTGAAAATATTTTGTATTTACTATGGAAATAGAGCGTATTTGTTGAATTTTTAAGATAACTTGGTGTAAGTTGTTAGGACCAGTCAATAAAATATGGAACGACGTTAAATTGTTTGAAGTAGGTGGGTTGAGAGTAGATAAATATAAAAATTGATACATACAATACGAAAATAAAGAGATAGTATTTAAATACATATTAAATATAGTAATAAAATAATAAATATCAGAGAACCTAAGTTCTGATAGGTTATGAATAAATACTTTGTATGACATAATATGAAAATTAGGTGGTAGGAATGTACAATAACCGTTACAAATACCGTGTGTGAAATAAAATAAATTAAGTATAATTATAAGGACGGCCAGAACTGTTACTTTAGCTTTAAAAAATCACTTTCAGACTGAATATTAAATATACGGGATTTATCGTCTTTTCTACACAAAACTTGACACTTTTGCACCCAAACATATTTGACGACACCGTCTCTTTTTAACTGTTTAGCTTGAGATAGAAGCTGTTTGTTGGTGGATATTAGGTGGTCGTTGATGAAAATTCTCGAGGTGGGGCCAGGTATTCCTACTGCCGTAGTTGTGAGCTCACAACGTTTTGCACAACTCTGGAACTCGTCACGCCTGTAGCGGGCCTGGAACTTTACAATTATTGATTTTGGAGCTGCATTTTTCGTGTCTTTACGTTGCACTCTAGTTACAAAGTCGATGTCCAACTCAGGTTTTATAGGGAAGTTGATTTGTTCCGCAATCTTGGACACAACGTGAATGAGATTTTCACCAGAAACATATTTACAGCTTAAGACCTACTCAATCGATATCAAAATAGAAAAAGTGTAAGTTTATTTTTTCAAAACAACCGGGTTCGATTCCCGAGCTGGGTACAGTTTTTTTTTCAAATGTATGAATGCAGTTTTTCTTTTTATCAAAATCGGTGACATGGTTCGTAAAAACAAATCTTCGTATGTCTCATAGTTTCAGACTTTCCCATACTGACCGATTTGAATGAGCCACCCTGTATATAGAAATATGTATAAAGAATAGGTTAGTTCAAAAATTGAGATTTGATGCTGGAGGAAAATGCTTGGTATATCGTGGACAGAGTTCCTTACCGATGACTCGATCCTCCAAGAACTAGGTGACGAAAAGTGACGACCACGACCACTCTGTCAAGAGTGTTACGACTGAGAAGGGTACAAAAATAGTCAATTGAGAGCCGTGATCAAGCCTACTGCAACCCTTTGAACGTTGCTAGTTCGTAACTGACCATCATTTTAAAAGGTGCACACGTTTTCATTAATTGCAAAGAAGCATATACTTATTAAGTAACGTATTATGAGACGCATAAAGTGACATATGTCACATGTGAGTAAATATTTTAAGATTTCTTATAAAAGTGGTAGAGGTCGCATTAATTCGAAGATTCTAGTCTTTAATTTCACGACTCATACGGATGCTGAATCAAATATTGGATTAAAATATTAAGACAATTTCAGAGAGAGACTTATCGTCTGGTGTTTAAGTACCTACTTACTACAATAAAAAAACTGGACTGGCCATTGAACTTATATTGCAGTGGCTACAAACTCGCGAATACCAAGCGATGTTTATTCAAGAAAAAAAACTATCCAACTAAAACTTAACCCGAAACTAATTAGTACCGACGCAGCACCCACCAAGCACGTGACAGTTTTGGGTGCATGCAACAACGTTAATCGATTTACAAGACGTTATCAAGACAAACATATTTTCAATAAATGAACAAGCCCGAAGCATGCCTTTTTGCAAATAAATGTGGCCCCGACATGTGATTAAAACAAATATAAATTTAAAATATCCTGATTGTTTTATTCAGATTTCCGGTTTATACTGGGTAAATTAGACTGACTAAATTTGTTAGTAGAAAAACTGAAAGCGAAAGTACAGTAACGATTATTCCAATGCAGAGCTAATACTAGTTAGGGTCACTACTAAATATTCAAAGTTTACAAATCTATACTTTAATTTCAAATTGTAGGTAAGTCAAATTAATCTGTAAGTGTCTGCTTAGAATACCATTAACTAATTTTATTCCCGTGAGTGTCGTACGAGGCGATTAACGCCCGATTTCTGAATTAAGTATTCAAGCTGAGAACGACTTAAGAATCTTTTTGTCTCATTCAGTTGTTAAGATTTCAATGCGACAGAACGATACTTAAGTTGGCTGGAATACTCAATTCAGAAATCGGGCGTAAGAGTATTTGAAATTGGAGCCCTTTAAGAGATTGTTGGGTAACCTACAAATCGAATTTTCTTTCTCAATGCAACTTAAATAAATAGCTGATAACATTCTAAAATCGTTACGGAGATCGAACTACATTTTAGGTTTTATAACTGTGCGTATTTTTTTGTATAAAAGTTAAATTATGAAATATTCTATAGATTATTTGTGAATTATTCTTACAATATACGGCGCTATTCCAAAAATAAAATAAATTATACACAATACTACATTGTTAGTAAGGTTAGACCCGGGTCAAATGCGCGGATAATTTTAAAACAAAACGCTATAACACAATGTTTTATATTGTACACTAATTAGTGAATAACAATTTTGATAACTTCCCAGAAAAGATAGATGCTACGTGATTGAAAATAAAAACAATTGGCTTGTAAAAACGGAGATATTCACTTGCTTAATAATAAGCGCTTCTAAGAAATATGCGTTCTATCATCAGTTTTATGCGTTAGTAAAATCTGTCACTAAACCCTTTTTATACGAGTATGGTCTTAAACTTATGAAAATTGAGAGAGAGACAGTGGAAGTTCGAAGTCTAAAAGTACGACGTGGCGTGAAAACATTAATGTATGTGAATGAAGCAAGGGATTTTCACAAAATCACGACCGGTGGAGACTATCGCGGTCTTAGTTAATCTTTGCCTCGAGCAAGATATAATAACTGATATCCAATGAAAACACAAAAATAACTTTATAACACTCAAGGAAAAAAAATGCTTTTTATAATTCTAGCAATTTTTCCAAAAAGTGCAGTTCAGGTTATGATAGGAGGTGGTTGGTATTGTTGCTGTTTATATTATATAATCGAATCATCTTAGTTTCATATACGGCCCCATTCAAGCTGGTCTGGAGTAGGGTAAGCTAGCGTATTGCAAGTCGGAAGACCTAAACGACTACTTCCGTGATAATAAATAGGACAGACGACGTCTTCAAGTACCCTGCAAAAGACGTAATCCTTATAAATTTTTGATAATCAATTGACTCAACCTTGATCTATTCTAACGAAACTGCGATATCTAAGAAATTAAGTTGTAGTGGACTTTGTGACCTCCGGTTCGTAAACCTCTAACAATTGACCACATCGGCAGTAAAGATTAAAATCATAACACATCCTTACCAAATAATATCTAGGATCCCGTCGATTCCTCCACGAGAACGAAGCAAGCGTGTACTCCATAACCTCAAATGTGCTCTGAGGCTGTGGTTCATAGGTGTGTCTGATGAGGCAGCTGAAATGTGTGTGTGCTCCGAAGACTGCGCGGGGCCTCAGACTGTCTACCAGTAACTCTGTGGACTCCCTGGAGAGGCAGTCGCGGCCTTCCACAAACGAGACCTTCCGATGGGACAGTGGAGCAATGTCTTCGCCGGAACATACTATGTCGGATGAACGGTACAGTGGGTAGTGCTGGAAGTATGAGCGTGGTTTAATACATTCGAAAAATATACATGATAAAGGGATGTCACTATGGGCATATATACCTTCAATGATGCTGATGATGCTTTATAATAGAAATCTAATTCTGGAGTAAATACTGAATATGCAAAACCTTGTTATTAAAGGCGTTTCTCATTTTTGTTAGGTTAGGTGATTATGTCTTTCATAGTTAAGAATTTACTAATATTCAATAACACAAGATATTTCAGTAAACATTCTATTTATAGAAATAACTTACCTGAAGGATGATCGGTTTGCTGTTTATTCCCAAATTAATTTTACTCTTACAGAGACTTGATCCACTTGTACATTTCATTATATCTAAAAAAGAACAATTCAGTGCATTTCTGTACATTTTTTATATTATTTATGATATGTTTTAAATTTAATGAAACAAACACCCTTGAAGTAACTTCTCAAAAACACTGACAATATTTTTGCCCGAAGCGTCTGTACTACCCCTTCTGGAATTATGGTCGTAAGTATGTTTTGATAAGTCCCATTTGTGAGAGTGTTCACAAGATAAAGAGTTTTGCGTCACATTGTAAACTTTGCGTTAGTGCCGTTTCAGGCGTTCCGGTAATCAAGTAACCGGCGCACAGTGGGCTGAAAATTGACTTCCATAGACTTAGGGACTTTAATTTTAGAATGCCGCTTTTTTTGTTGTAAACTGCTTCTACCAACCATTTCCATGCTCTAATATGCCAAAAAGTTAATTTAGCGTACAAGCGAATAAGTTATTTATTTTTTTCGAAAATTTTGTATGAAGCTCATATGAAAAATCCGATTTTCTTTGGATCTGCAAGAGTAACCGTTATATCCTCACAGGGGGTCTTAGTACTAATTATTTGTGATTTTTTGGCATACCACACATGACGGTCCCTGCTGCAGATTTTTTTTTAAAAATCAAAGAAATTTTAATATTTTTTTTCTTTTGAAGATGATTCATTTTATTCTTTAAATCAACGTACTAGGTACACACTAATTAGCTATTATTGTCTTCCTGGCTTAATTAAGTAAGGACTAGTATTCAACAACACAAATCATCAATTATTATCTTTTTCTAAAAAATTAGAAAGTAATTGGGATTATGAGTTCCAGTAAATACTTTATCGTCATTAGGGACTTTTGTCAGGAAAACTGATAAAAAAATCGTTATTGAGGGTAATTTAGAAAAATTTATTTACTAATCACCCACATTTTTAGTTTCGGAGACATATAAATAAACTATTTTTCACTTAATAGTTCAGTGTATTCCAAACTTTCGGGCTACTACCATTACTCCGCGACAGTAAAATACTTACAATGGAAAGTCTACGTACGAATTTAGACTTGTTTGTTATTCTAAGAGGTGAAGGTACTTCGTTTCGTCATGAAGTATTATTCAGAGCAGTGGTGGATCGCCTAGGTAATCAAATTACTGACGAAGATCGTGTAACACTAGACGAGTTTTGTCGAAGATTTACCCGAGCTGCTTCACAAAGATGGCAGAAGTCTCATCGTATCCTTGATGAATTTAGAAAACAGTACGAAAACTGGCTTCAGGCTGATGTCGATTGGCCGAATTGCGTGTCAAGAAATTTAGTTTTGCCACAATCAATTGAAGAAGACCAGGGACGTCGTCTACTGGTACTATGACAAAAAGACCTAGAAAAGCATTCGAGGATCTAGGAAGCAAACAAAAGAAGAGAAGATCTGACGATTACAGGAAAAAAGAGTCAACTGAAATGGCACATTCAGCTGCCTTACTTTTGAAAGAAGACGGCCGTGAAGATATAGCATCAGTCATCCAATATATGCTGAAAAATCCAGAAGCAGCTACGAAAATTATGGAAACTCTTAAGAAGCCAGTTAAGATTACTATCTTTACACCAGAAAAGGCGCTAGGTTTGCTCCTTTCACTAAAGCTTTCGAAGTGGCAATTCATCACGCTGCGAGAGACGGCAATTCGAGAAGGTGCAAAAGATGTTTACCCGTCTTATTACAAAGTGCAACAAGCAAAGGAACAATGTTATCCTTCGAAGCAATCATTGACTGTAACGGATTCATCAGCAAGAATTACGCTTCAAGCATTACTCGACATAACAGTGAACAGGATCCTTGAAAGTCTTCCGGAAAGTGTTCAAAATAAAGATTTGAAGCTCTTATCTAAGTATGGATTTGATGGTGCTTCCAACCAAAGCCGCTACAAACAGAAAATGGAGGGGCAGCAAGAGGATTCCAGTATATTCACGACGTCCTTGGTGCTATTACTTCTGACTGCAGGTGATGAAAATATATGGACGAATCCAAAACCATGCTCAGTGATGTATTGCCGTCCCGTGCAATTTACATTCGTAAAGGAGAGTGAAGAAGTGGTGGTCAGTCACAAAAGGCATATGGATGACGAAATTAAATCCCTTATCCCCACTGAGTGCAGCAGTAACAAGGTAACTCATGAACTGAAGATGACAATGATTGACGCTAAAATCTGCACGTACCTTTCTGAAGCGAAATCGAACGCAACCTGCTACCTGTGTTTATCTAAACCTACAGAAATGAACCGCTTGGATTGTGTATCTACATAGACTGTATCCAATAGTGCTTTAGAATTTGGATTGTTATCGTTACATGCCCGTATAAATACAATGGAATGCTTATTGCATATAGCATACAGACTGGATTTTAAGAAGTGGGCTGCAAGAGCAAATGAGCACAAGACCTTATTAGAAAATAGAAAAAAACTTATCCAAGACAAATTTAAAGATGAACTCAACCTTTTGATTGATATTGTAAAGCAAGGCTCAGGAACAACAAATGACGGGAATACAGCAAGAAGATTTTTCGAATCTCCCGACAAAACGGCAGCCATTACAGGGTTAGATGAAGAGCTTGTGAAGAGATTTGCTGTTATCCTGCAAGCAATAACATTCGGAGAGCAAATCGATGTTATCCGGTTTAAAGAATATGCCCACACAACAGCAGAAAAGTACGTGGAGTTATACGACTGGTACTATATGTCCTCTACCGTCCATAAGTTGCAGACATAATCGCGAATAATGATGTTGTTCCAATCGGAAGTCTCTCGGAAGAAGCCTCAGAAGCCCGCAACTAAGATTTTAGGAGGTTTCGGGAACACCATTCGCGCAAGAAGACCAGACAAGCTTCCAATGAAGATATTCTGAACAACCTTATTCTTTCGTCTGATCCTTTGATATCTGCACAAAGACCGATACTAGACGCTAAGAAAAAACAGAATTTCTTCGCTGAAACTTTAGATTTAATTAAGTCACCAGAAGCTCAGATTGAGTTATTAGATATGACTAATTTAGATCCTGACTCCGAACTTGAATCAGATGAGAGCGATATTGAATGATAGTTATTTTGTTATTGCATGTATAATAAGTTTAATTTATATTTAAGTTTTAAATTGTATATTATTATTGTATTCTATTAAGTAGATGTTAAGAAACAATGTTTTTGGAATTAGGTACATTTTTTGTATTTTTATTTATTAAATTTTCATTATTATGTGTGCCAAATAAATAAATTTCAATTGCAATCTACTATTATTACCATTATAATATAATTTACCCTTAATAACTAGCTGGGCAGGTAAAAGTCCCTTTAGATTTCACTGAAACTCATAAACTTTTAGAATAGGATGATTATGTTGTTGAAAACTAGTCCAAACTTAGGCCAGGAAGATAAAAGTAGTTCATTAGTATGTAGTATTTTGATTTATAGAATAAAATAAATCATTTCAAAAATAAAAATAAATATTAAAATATATTTGATTTTAAAAATATTCTGCAGCAGGGACCGTCATGTGTGGTATGCCAAAAAATCACAAATAATTAGTACTAAGACTCCCTGTGAGGATATAACGGTTACTCTTGCAGATCCAAAGAAAATCGGATTTTTCATATGAGCTTCATACAAAATTTTCGAAAAAAATAAATAACTTATTCGCTTGTACGCTAAATTAACTTTTTTGGCATATTAGAGCATGGAAATGGTTGGTAGAAGCAGTTTACAACAAAAAAAGCGGCATTCTAAAATTAAAGTCCCTAAGTCTATGA
This sequence comes from Bedellia somnulentella, assembly GCA_963576735.1. Taxonomy (NCBI): domain Eukaryota; kingdom Metazoa; phylum Arthropoda; class Insecta; order Lepidoptera; family Bedelliidae; genus Bedellia; species Bedellia somnulentella. The sequence continues at coordinate 6,210,632 of OY755175.1, read as the reverse complement.
AAGTCAATTTTCAGCCGACTGTGCGGCGCCGCGCCGGTTAACCGGGAAAAGTTAATAGACATGTAGGTACTTAAGTCATCACAGGTACCAGAGTCATATGAATAAACATGTCATTATAAGAGATAACTAAAAGGCATGTGGGATTATAGGTCTACTAATAATTCCTCCACTTACTCTAAATCTGAATACTTCCAACGGAAAATAATTGAAGCGTACGATTATCATAGGCTAATAGCCATCAAGTTAATGATGGGTAGGCACTTAGGTTGGAGAGCAATTACTAATAAATAAAGGATGAGTAAAAGAAAGAAAAATTTCGACACCGGCGCGGATCGAACCCGCGACCTCGGGTATATGCCCCCGTCGCTCTGCCGATTGAGCTACAGTGTCAATGGATTCCAGAGCGAAATTCTTCTATCCTTTGTTTTTTTACAGTTTTAAGTAGTACTTTACTTTATTTATTAGCGATAATCCCCACATGAGGGTTTCATAAACAAAAACATTCTAATTGAAGAGCAATTACTTTATTTTAGTCCTCTCAACGCTCAACTTTGAAGAGTAGCTGAGTAGTGGAATCGTCGTCTTTGGGAATATAGCCCTACGGAAGTGTAGAAATTAGTAGCTAGGTACATTCAGTGCTTCTGAAGCGTTCAGAGTATGTAATGAACATCTACAAGTAGACTACCTTCAATTCCGTTTAAAAACAAGAGTTGAAATACCTGTGATATTCTCAATATCTGCCATCGCTCTGGCGCAAAACGTGCACCCGTCGCCTTCCATCGCCATAGAGTTAATAAGCACTAGATAGTTTCCACGCACATTGAGCAGCTGCACTGGAGGAGATGATAACAACTTCTCATATCGATGAAGGTGCTCTGTTGTTATGCTGTATAAGAAATACGTTGTAAGGATTGAAATAGTTTTATAACGCTTTTATTAATTATTTTTTTTGGTTCCTTTGGCACTACAAATCGGAAAAATATGAGTTATAAGGTTGGGGCTATTGATGGGTCGCGTAAAAGTATCACCTCTAATCCCTCACAATGCCCCAGTAACCTTAGCTTCCTTCTTTCTACAGGTGCCATTATAGATATGCGATTGCTTAGTGCTAAAGTGCTCAATGCCGAGAGTAGACTTCAAGAATAAACTACATAGAAATAATCAGTTGGCAATTTCATGGGGAATATCAAAATGAATGCAACATTAAACAAACATCACTTAACGTTATTAATAATAAAACAGTCTTTTTAAAAGGCTAAATCAAGAGACCCATCACCAACCATCCTTTATTTTACTATCTTTTACCAACTGAACTTCCAAAAGCGACTGAAAGATTTCTAATTTTTAGCTCTGATTACTTCCTTTTGGGATTTCTAGCCGTGAGTAGAGATTCATTGAACATCGACTGTCTGTATATGAAAGTTTTTCACGAGCATCATATGCCTTATAAATTATATACTGCAACAACACACCTCCTCCAAAATATGGTTTATGGGTACATTTTGCATAATTTTAAAGCTGAATTTTTTATATATATATATATATATATATATACTACTAACTCTTATATATGTATATATATATATATATGTATATAAGAGTTAGTTAGAGACCACTTTCATACAACATTTTTCTAAATTGTGTGCTTTTAAACATGTGAAATAAAATTGATGACTATTTCTTGCCGCGATAATAACAAACATACAACAGATTTAGGATTGGGCAAGCCATAAACGGTACAAGCTGGAAAAAGCACAAAGACCATATTAAGTGGCGATTGATAGGTGTAAAGTGTACCCTCTTTTACATTCACGTTGTAGGCGGCAGGATTATAGCCGCTTTGTGCAAATATACTACCTACTATGACTAAGTACAAATCAGCCATGTGGGATGCCTATTAATGTTTTCCGTTACTGTTAACAACCTTGATAAATAAAACACACTTATGAATTTGGGAAGGTAAATACTATTGGGCAAGGCTCACGAAATTGTCAATTTTTTGTGTGACTTTTTTGCAGTTTTCTTCCCCTACAACTTGATGTTAAAATATTTTATGATTCTCATAAGAAAATATTGCATAAATGGCTTTCATTTGACACTTGAATGTCTTGCCCGTATGTCAATTGTTAATTGGTGCAAAAATACTTGTTATTTAGTTTTTCACTAGAAAGGTAAAGTTAAAAAACATAGTTTACTTTTGTGTGACTTTTTTTTTGTGTGACGCATTTTTACAACTTTTTCGGGGTTGTTGGCAAAAAAGTCCAAATTAACAGAAAGATAATGGCAACACTAACAACCATAGACAAAAAAAAAACAAATCGGCCATTTTGTTTGGTCACTAGATGGTGTCGAGTGTTCGCGACGTGTGCAGTGTTTTTCATCTGTAAATTGAATATATGTGTTTTATGAGGTAACTAACGTTTATTTTAATATAATTGAACTATGTTTGTTAGCGGCGATATAATAGGTATATTCTGAAGCATTTAAATCTTAATTATTCCAGTAAATACACGAGTTATAACCTAAAATAGTTTTACAAAAAACTCTTTTGTGTGACTTTCGTGTGACTTTTGTGTTATTTCTGAGTGACTTTTGTGTGACTTTTGTGTGACCATAACACAAAAGTCACACCAAAGTCACACAAAAGAATAATAAAGGCTTGTCCATAATGGTCTTTATATAAATTTGAATAAAAATGTAGGGTAAATTATTATTATAATAAAAGTCAATTCCATGTTGCCCCATTAGTAGAAAACTGCTGGACCTATTTTGTAGTGATGTTTTAAACTTATGTGAAGAATAATTTAAGTCGCATTTGATCATAATTAGTTGCATTTGAGCATAATTATTTTTATTTTTTTTAGAAAATGCCGCCGCTTACACACGCGGAACGGCAAAAAAGATACCGGGAGAAATTAAAGGCCACAAATCCTGAAAAACTTCGTGAACAGAAGAAGAGAAACAGTGAAAGGACTTCAGAGCAATATAAAAATAAAAAAGCAGGTTTCAGCGAGGAACAAAAAGAAGACTTACGAAAAAAATGGCGAGAGAACGAAAAGAAAAAAAGTAATGCACCGGGAATTTCTCAAAATTCTGCCACAGGAAAGACCAAAGAAAATACCACAGACACTAAAACTATTAAACAAAACCAAGTTGCACGAAAACATGAAAAACAAATTGTGACACTGAAAAACCAAATAAATGTAATGATGAAAGGGTATATAAGCCTTAACAAGAGAGTTCAAACACAACAAAAGCAAATTGAGGACATGAATAAAAAATACGAAAATATAATAAAGAAACTAGGAGCCAATACCGAGACAAAACCAAATAATGAAGTGGAGATAGGAATACATAAGAATATAACAGCAACAGATGAGACACCAATAAAAAGAGCAGCAGAGTTTATAAATCAGACGATTCCAAACATCGAAACACCGAAAAAAGAAGAGATTAAGAGAAAGCTGATTGAACATAATTTATTACAAGACTCTTTTAAAATCGAATACAAAAACTCAAACCAGACTGAAAGAAACGTTTTAAAACGAATAGTAAACAGTGAAATTCTAAAAAAATATAAACAAACAACGAAATTTAAACTTACCTTGGGTCTACAAAAATCATCTTATAAAACAGTTGGAGAGCATCAAAATAAAAGAACTCAGTTAAAGCAACAAATACCAGCATTCTATAAACGCGATGACGTCAGTCGGGCAACAGCGGGCAAGAAAGAGTATAAAACACACAAAAAAGTCAAATACCAAAAGAGATATTTATTAGACACACTGAAAAATTTACACAAAAAATATGTAGAAGAGATCGGACCAGTTAGCTTCAGCACTTTTAAAAAATACCGCCCAATTTATGTGGTATCTCCGAATATCAAAGACTGTGAGAGCTGCGCATGTGTAAAACATTGCAATATGCAATTCATGATAGACAGTTTAAAATCGTTTGGTTTGCTTAAAAGCAATATACTGAATGATGTAGTATCCGGGTTAGTCTGTGATTTAAAATCCAAACGCTGCATGTACGATGACTGTTCAGATTGTTCTGGAAGACGCATAGATAATGGTGAAACAGATATAAACATACAAGTGAAATGGTTTAAGTGGAGCTTACAAGAATATGAATATGGAAAAGAAGGTAATGTCAAAAAAGCAAAAAAAATGATGAAGACTGAAAAGGAAGGGACGCTCAAGGATTTACTAGAAACATTTAACAGAGAAATGACGACTTTCAAAAAACACGTATTCAACGTCTACTATCAATACAAGCAGTACAAACAATGTCAAAATAATCTGCAAGAACACGAAGCATTAATACACATAGATTTCTCAGAAAATTATGTTCTTAAATATCACCAAGCTACACATTTTGTGAAAGACCAAATCACACTGCACACGGGTGTTTTATATTTGAAAAACCAAGAACCGAAATCATTCTGTTCCATATCTCCTGACAACACGCACAATCCAGAATCCATATGGGGACATCTCGATCCAATCCTTAATTACGTGAAGAATGAGCACCCAAATATAAGTACCATTCATTTTTTTTCTGACGGGCCTGCCACCCAATACAGGCAAAAGAAGAATTTCTTTCTTTTTAGCCAGAAAATTTACGAATATGGATTTACTAACAGTTCCTGGTCATTTTTTGAAGCTGCGCACGGTAAAGGCGCCGCTGATGGAGTTGGAGGCGCTGTTAAAAGAACCCTAGATATGAAAACAGCACAAGGTTTAGACATTCCTGACGCCAAGACTGCATATAATGCATTGGTATCAACAGATACCAAAATAAAGATATTTTACGTACCAGCAGAGCTAATCAAACCCATGGAACCATTGATCGTTGAGAACCTCACGGCAATAGCTGGGACTATGAAAATACACCAGCTAATAACCTGCGAAAAATACAAAATAAAATATAGAGGCCTTAGTTGTTTCTGTAAAGATATAAGTGAAGCCTGTGAGTGCCATTCACCAAAACACCATGATTTTTCCACATTAAATACAATAAATAAGACCAAACAAAACAGGAAGCGCAATCATAGTAATGAAAATATAAAAATCTCTGAACAAAAATCGCTAAAGAACATAAAACGACCTCGTAATGTATCAATTTCAACATCAGAAGATGATACAGATATTGAAATCGAATATGCTGAAAGTGATGCGGACGATGAATTCTTGTCAGATGTCTCTGTGATCTCTGATTCTTTTGAAAAAGAAGAACCCGCCAAAGACCTTAACGAAAAATCTGGCAAAAATCCAAAGAACATCGACCCCAATAAAAGAATATCAATTTTATCATCCATAATTATAAAGCAGGCAAATCAAAATTCAAAAACCTCAAAATTCCAAGACCTAAATCAAGAACAAAAAACAAGAAAACACCAACAACTTGTTATAAATGGCGATAAAGAAAACTTTGATGAGAAAGAGACGTCCTCGAAAATGATGAAAGATGCAGAGAAAATAAACAAAACTGAGGTGATATACACAGATGATAACATAAATACTGAGATTCAAGATAGCTGTGAACTAAAGAAGAAACAAGAGAAAGAGACCGCAACTTTAGATACCTGTGAATCGAAAAACCAAGATGAAGAAGAAGGAAATGGAAGCGTTAGTTCAAATAGTTGCAGAGTGAAAAAAGATGAGACATTGGAAAACAATAAGACTGAAACATTTTGTAAAGATTCAGAGAATAGGGCTTTATTTGAAGATGAAGATAATAAAGACAAAAGAACCGATATTACAAATGATGGCAGGGAGAAGAAAGACGAGAATAATAAGACTGAGGAATTGGAGAAACATTGTGAATATAAGACTGAATCATTGAATGATTTAGAGAATAAGGCTGAAACATTCAATAAAGATAAAGAGACTAAGACTGAGAGTTCAAGGAATAACGAAGACAAAAAAGCTGCAACAATTGATGAAATTGAGGCTGAGATTGAAAAAAACGAAGATATATATGATGTTGGCAATAGTGTTATAATACGATACTATGAACGGAAAAAATGGAAATACTACGTTGGATTTATTACTGACATCATCAATAAAAACAATGACACGTTTTATAAAATACAGTTTCTAAAGACAATGACAAATCCCACGTTGAAATTTATGGTAACAAGAAAAATTGAAAGTGACATTGTGCCAAGTATTTTGGTAGTTAAAAGAATAAATTTAGTTCTGGAACTGGAAAAACAATACATCTTAAAAGATTATTTTGATGATGTTTACTTTATATAAATTATATAAAGACCTAGCTTAAATGGGTCTCCTCGTTGATTTTTTTCTATTATTTTAAGTTTGATTTTTAATCGATGTTTGTATTTAAACATTTGTTTCGAACAAGATCCTTAACGGCCGTAACGAAGTAGTACCGATGTTGACGCCCCCATTTCAATTAAATATTTTCAATGAATTTCAAAATATTTATTTCAAATGGGGGCGCCACTGTCAGTTATAGTACATCTTATCGGCCTTTATTTATCCCGGTCAGTTCAAACAAATTCAAAACGAACGGTTAAGACTCCTATAGCTCGAACAGTCACGCCGCCCGCGAAGAAAGTTAATTTCTCCTAAACTAAGACATAAATTGAAAACATGGCTAATAATACTTTTTCCTCTTATTCCAAAGTATTTTTAAGTACTCTAAAGTAGGTATAGATCTATCATTAGAGGAGATTAATCAGTTGATGCTAAAAGCCTCTTTTAGTATTAATTGATTGATCTTCTTAGAATCGAAATCGACACCTACTTTGGAGTACTTAAAATTTTTTTTGGATTACGAGGAAAAATTTTGATTAGCCATATTTTTAATTCATGCTTTACTTTTGGAGTAATAATCATTCTACTCGAGTGACGCTAGTTTCGCGACATTTGGCGCCTTAACTGCAAATATCAGTAGGTAAATACGTTTTGATTTCGCATGAACTGACAGTATTCAGTATTTTTTTTGTTTAGAACAAGTATTAAAATAACAATAAATGTGAATTTAGAATATATTTAATTTTGTACCTGAAAAAAACCAATACTTACCTATTATCTTACAAGACGATTTGAATAATGTTTAATTTTAGAACAGAGTTTTTAAAACTATTAAGCTTATGAGAGGATAACTAAGCTATTTTTTTTAAGTGATTTTTTAAGTTTTTTTTCCATTTTAAGGCTTAATTTAGATCTATCTATGGATAATAAAAAAATATATAATAAATGTGATTTAATCATACTATTTTTTTATTTATAAATTAAAAAAAGGGATGGGTAAACCAAAGACAAAAATTAAACATTATGGAACAAGCTTTACCCAAAATTTGTGTGACTTTTGTGTGACTTTCGCGTTACGATAACACAAAATGCTTTTGTGTGACTTTTATGTTACAATTGACAATTTCGTGAGCCTTGCCCTAATTATTTTATTACTTTTATTTTGTATTAAAGTCTTATTAATTATAAAGTTTTGTAATATAGTTAATCAAATTATGCCAAATCAAAATTGGTCCTCGCGATTCAGGCTTAGCCTTTTGCGAGGGCAAATGTAAATTGAAACTGTATATTAATTTATTTAATAAATAAAGTTTTTGTTTTTTTTTAAGAACTCAGGTAGCCGGAGCTTTAGATCTAGAAACTTCTTAGCCATATTTGGATGTTGATGGGAAACAAGATGGTTGCAATAAAGTATCGTTGGTTATGGTTCTCACAACCGCATCACACAAAAATCACATAAAAAGACCTCATACCCTTAGTCGCCTCTTACGACACCCATGGGTTGAAAGGGGTAGTGACATTCTAAGCCGGCTACACGACACGACAATTTTTATGTTTCGTGACAACATCCAGACGGCTAAGTTGTACTTAGACATGTGAGAGTATATTCATACAAAACGGCGATATGCCTGCCCCTATCACATGTATACATACATGCGTACATATACTCACGGCATTAAATCCCAAAAAAGTCAGAGCTTCAGAGCTAGAAACTCCTCAGCCACATTTGTAAGTTAATAGGGAAGATGACAGTAGAAATGAAGTATTCGCCATCGAACGCATCGCCCAAAAACAACTTAAAAAGCCCCATACCCTTAGTTGCCTCTTACAACCCATAGGTAGAAAAGGGGTAGTGACATTCTAAGCCGGCACTTCACGGCAAATCACATGTATGTAGGTATTTTACTTATTTAATTTGTTCCAATCCAAATACAAAGGTTGTCTGGAAGAGATCACTTTAGTAATAAGACCGCCAATTGTACTTTATAGTAAAACTATATTAGTTGGTGTAAATCCTATTAATATTATAAATGTGAAAGTTTAGATGTTTGTGTGTTTGAAACAAAAAGCTTCCTCAAGTAATGTATATAAATGAGATTTGGCAGAATGCTAGATAATGACCCAAATTATAACATAAGATACATATTTGGAAAAATTTCACAAATAACATATTCACGCCTGGTTGAACTAAGAGCACCGGAAAAAACGCATTAAGCTTTGTAAAAAGCAAATTCGACAGTACAAAGTCTGTAGGGTCGGTAGTTATTAGTCGGTCTAGTATTCAATATCTTAGTGAGCAATAAACAGATATTCTAAGCCATATTCGTTGTGTGCATGTGTATGTATAATGCTTATGAATCAATGTGTATGGTTCTTCAATTTCTTGGATTTTCTTCTGTATTTTAAATGAGAATATATGATTCTTCTTTCATTAATTTAATAATTTTTGGGGCTGGTGAGAGTTATTGTTGGTAAATAATCTAAATATTACATAGTAATAACCCTGTGCTTAGGGGAAAGAGTACCACCTCTAAAATGCTGAGCCTTGGCTCCAAATCTAGAGTCAGGTGTATACTAGTGTGGCTTTGGAATAGTCATATGTGTTGTCTATTGATCACCATTCTTAGTGGTAAAGGAAATTATTGTGATAAAACCCACATTGTGGAGTTGCACTTAGTCATCTTCCCTTTTCACTTCCCAATAAAGATGTAGAGAATATTTATAAATTTTGCCAATATCTAGCACTAATTAACAACAACAGCAAAAAATAATAATCAACATAAAACTACTAACACATTCTAACACCAACAACTTGTTTGCCATCTCATGTATCCTCGGCAAAAAATTACATCATGCATTTCATCATCATGCCTATAACAAACTTTATTTACACATTATGAGAACCAATGTCCTGGTTTCCAGCTATTATGTATAGTTTAACACTCTCAGGTAGATCAAATATTCTTTTAAATAATGCAACATGGTTATCAAACTCTGTATCTGACATAGAAGCCCCATCATATATGACATCACCTGTGGAAACAACAACCAAATTTTAAAAATAAATGGTAACAGAATAATACAGCTATATCACAAACATACATACCCAACATAAATACAATTTCAGGTTTGTGAATACTTATTGCTGCTTGAAAAGTACTTTGCATTTGCCATAATCTGTCTTTCCCGCCATACCAGAAACTACCAGTTTTATTTATATCAGATGCGCTTAGATAAATATCAGCTAATATGAGGGCAAATAATGGCGCAGTATGGATAGAAACATTGCTGAGGGGCGGCCACTGGCACTAAAACATTAGTTGAATTTTTATTTCCTCATGAGTCATAATAAAATGTACAGATTAATTTAAATAACGTCAGTACCTGTATTTGATTAACATAATACACACAATATGTTACGTATAAATGTATCACTAAAGCTCCAATAAAAAATCGCGGTAGTACGGCTTTCACCTTTTTCTTTAATTTATAAGCTAAAACAGGCATATTTATTATGTTTCAATGATGAAATTCATACGTCGGAATACATAGTATTACTCTGATAATAAGTCTTAGCTTTATAAGTATCATGCATATAAGTATTTTTTAAAGAAATAAACTTATTTTCTTATGTCTTTTGAACAACCGTTGTTTTGTATTGATTTTTCTCAAATTTTGTTGTCATGCGTTAGTTTGACACAAGTGACACTTACGATTACAAACGCGACAATCAGCTGTTCCTGTTCCTTTCGACTCAATGTTTATTTCAAGATCAATTGAAAATTAAAGGAAACTCAGTGCTACAGCAGATATACGCACAGCGGTTTATTCAGTTTATTTATAATATTTTATATTACACATTTTGCTGCGACCATTTTATATCTATCAACATACATAGACAACTATATAATTATGATAGATTGTACCATAGAGGTCATATACCTACTCCAATACGCACCCTCAATCTATCATAAGATAAGTCTACCCTAAATAACCTCGCACCCTTAAATAGTACAGGTATAACATTATCTAGAAAATATTAAATTACACAAAAACGAATACAAGGAAACAACTAAACAATACTACAATTAGACAATAATACATGTCGCCCCCTTAATTAAACATTTTCTAGACACATTTTAGTTAAAAAAGATTTAATTCTTGGCCCATGTAGGCACTTGGTCATTATGTCCGCAACCATAGTCTCAGTAGGCATATACCTAATCTCAACTCTATCATTGATGATCGCTTCGCGTATGAAGTGATATCGAATGTCAATATGCTTAGTTCGGTTATGGCTCATTTTGTTACTAGCAATCCTATGTGCCGATTGATTATCATTAAAAATGACAACTGACTTACGATCCAAAATGCCCCCTAACTCACAGATCAAGTTATTTAGGTAAATCGCTTCTTTTGAAGCATGACACAGTCCTACGTATTCTGCCTCAGTGGAAGATAAGGACACACACTGCTGTTTTTTGCTTTCCCACGAGATCATGTTTTTACCTAGCTTGAAAATAAAACCAGTAAATGATTTCCTGTCATAGGATCCACCCCAGTCAGCATCTACAAACCCACATAAATCTACTTGACCTGACTTTTTAAACGTTAGGCACAAGTTAGAAGTCCCTTTTATGTATCGCAACACTCGCTTCGCACAGTTAAAATGGATATCATTATAACAAGAGTTAAATTGAGATAAAATACTCACTACATGCGCAATATCGGGCCTAGTATTAACCGCTAAGTAGTTTAAACATCCTATCAAATTTTGAAAAGGTAAGTCGCACTTAGAGTCAACAGCTTTTTCTAATCTTAAGCCAACTTCCATCGGGGTGGCTGCTGGTTTGCAGTCATTCATTTGAAATTGATCTAATACGTTTTGAATGTACTGTTCCTGATCAAGATAGATTTTATGTTTCTCCCGCCTTAATCGCATTCCTAGGACATGCCGCGCGGGACCTAAGTCTTTAACCTTAAACTTGTCAAGCAACCCAGCCTTGAGCTTTTCTTTTTCGGTCTCGTTACAATAAAATACAAATATGTCATCAACGTAAATTACGACGACTATCCTACTCTTATCTTTAAACCGTTTTTGATACAGACATGGTTCTATCTTAGATTGACTAAATCCCAGCTTTAGCATCTCACTATCAAGTTCATTGAACCACGCATTAGAAGCTTGTTTTAGTCCATACAAAGATTTTTGTAATTTACATACCTCCTTTTCACGACCTTTACAAACTGCTCCACGCGGTTGCAACATATAAATATCCTCTTTGAGTTTACCGTACAAAAATGCAGTAGTTACGTCCCACTGATCAATTGACCAACCGTATTCAGCAGCTAACGAAAGCAACAAACGTAACGTGGAACTTCGCACTACCGGGGAGTATGTCTCATTATAGTCTATGCCACGTACCTGTGTAAACCCCTTTGCTACTAGTCTAGCCTTATATTTACTCACTCTACCATCGCTGTCCTTCTTTATTTTGAAAACCCATTTGCACTGTATAGGTTTCTTGTCAGATGGCAGCTCTACTAATGTCCACGTCCCGTTTTCTTTTAACGATTGCAGCTCGTCGTCTATTGCTTTCTGCCAAAGATCACAATCGGGCCTCGCCAATGCTTCTTCAATCGTCAAAGGGTCGCCATCTATGTCTGCTACAGCGTTACAGTAAGAGTAATTAATTGGTTGACGCTCTCGAAGATTGTATCTCCGCTCAGTATCTTGAACTTCTTCATTTACATTTGATGATGTTACCAAATCTTCCAAGTTACATAAAGGAGTTTCCATTGTCGGGTTAGGAATTTCCATCATCGGGTTATTATTCTCAACATCAAAGGACTCCTCGTTGTTTCTTGTTATAACATTGTTATCTAGCCGATCTGGCTCCTCTTGAACCTCATCAAGCGTTAAACGAACTATGGAGTTCGTTGACCTTCCGACATCACCCGGAAAAACATTTTCTAAAAATTTTACATCACGAGCAATAGTTACTTTTGCAGTAAGTGGGTTATATAAGCGATAACCTTTCGTGTTCGTTGGATAACCAATAAAAATTAAGGCTTCAGTCTTCATATCAAGCTTTTGTCGCTTCTGCTTTGGTTTAAGTGCATGAGCTAGACAGCCAAAAACTCTGAGGTGACTGATATCAACCTTCTTATTCAACCAAAGTTCTTCGGGTACTGCGTTTGGTACAGCTTTTGTAGGGCTTATATTTTTGAGATACACAACAGTTTGTACTGCCTCTGCCCAGTATTTTTTATGTAATTTAGCCTCAGATAGCATAGTTCTTACCTTTTCTATGATTGTCCGATTAGCTCTTTCAGCCACACCATTTTGTTCCGGCGTATATGGCACCGTCTTTTGGTGTTTAATACCTGAAGACTTTAGAAAATCATCAAACTTACGGTTACAGAACTCTGATCCATTATCAGATCTCAGGCATTTGATAGACATTCCCGTCTCTCTCTCTACTTCTGCCTTGTACTCACGAAACTTGCTTAAAGTCTCGTTTTTACTTCTAAGTAAATAAACGTGCGTCTTTCTAGTATAATCATCGATAAACAAAAGCATGTATCTCGATCCTGAAAATGACGGCTCTTCTATTGGACCACACAAATCAGTGTGTACAATCTCTAATTTTTCTGTTGCTCGCGTACCTCTGTTTTTAAAAGGACTCTTGCATGTTTTTCCTTGAATACACGGAAGACACGGCTCAGTGAAGTTAATTTCACAATTCATGCCTGTTGTCATTCTTTTCAATTCTTTCATATAATTTCTGTTTAAATGTGCCAATCTTTTATGCCAAATATTTGACAGACTTTCGTTTGATGATGTCAAGTAGGCAGTGTCAAGTGTCTGTTCTTTTAATTCATAGAGACCGCCAACTTTCGAACATGTTGCTACTTTTTGATTATTCTTCTCAATTTCACAACCTTCTTTATTTATTTTTATCGTATAATTATCGTCAGCTAATTTACTTGCAGAAATCAAATTCAATGATAATTTAGGAACATGCCATACATTATTCAGTGTTAGCTTCCCAGCTCCAGACACATTTAGATCAGCTTTACCTTGACCTTTTACTGGAAACTCTTCACCATTTGCCACTTTTATTTTCTTATTTGTTTTCTGAGTTGTATAGTTAGATAACTTTTCCTTTTTGAATGTCATGTGATTTGAACATCCACTGTCGAGGTACCAAGCTTTCTTATTAAATACGGTATCTCCAGCATTCATGGTCACATTGGCTTTCTTAGCATTCTTTTTGGTACTTTTAGACGAGTTTGTACAGTCAGACGCTTTATGTCCACTTAACTTGCATATCCAGCACTTCATGATAAAATTTGGCTTGCTTGGTTTCTCGTTATTGTGCTTAACCACCAACGCTTGTTCATCCATATTGTTTTGTTCCTTCTTTCTATGCGCTTCATGTATCAGCTTATTCTTAATGTTCTCCAAGCTAAGCTCTTGCCCACAGTTATCAACGCTCATAACCAACGGGTCATACGTCTCAGGTAAGCCACTCAACAGAATAGATATAATCCAGTCAGACTTAACTTCGGCTCCGATATCGGCCAACTGCTGTGTCAGAAACATAATGCGAGAAATATACTTCTCCATAGATTCGAAGTTGTCGAACTTGCATTGCCACAACTGTCGCTGTAATGTGATTCTTCTTCCCCAACCCCTGTTCTCAAAGGCACTAGCCAAATTGTTCCAAACCTCACGTGCAGTCTTAGCGTTGTATGCATAAGTAAAGCAGCTAGGTTCCAAGAGCAGATTTATTGTGGTTCTCGCCTGTCGATCAACATCTGCCATCGTGTCATCGAGTTTGTCAGTTTCGATGACTTTCCACCAATTTTTATTTTCTAAATAATTTCGTACCTGGAACTTCCAGTCAGCATATCCATCTGATCCCTGGAGTTTCTTAATTCCAAATACGCCATGGCTTTGGCCAGAGCTCGACGAGTTTTCATCAACCATGATGAAAAATCAACCACAATATTTCAAAGGAAAAAACAAAAAACACAAACTTCGAAAATTGTCATAAAATTATTTAAAAATAAACTCTTCGGGCAAAACCCATAACCTAAAGGAAACTCGGTGCTACAGCAGATATACGCACAGCGGTTTATTCAGTTTATTTATAATATTTTATATTACACATTTTGCTGCGACCATTTTATATCTAATACTAATATTAATAAATTTCTTCGCTTAATTCCGCTAAATAATACCTGCAGTCTTCATTCAGTCTTCATTCAGTCTTCTTCTTCATTCTTCAGGTACATATAGGCAGCTCGATAGTTTCGTTCAAATTTTAAATAGAATACATCCTAAAATTAAATTCAAGTTAGAGAAGGAACAGGACGGATCTCTCAATTTCCTCGATCTTAAAATAACAAGGTCAGGAAATAAGCATGTTTTTGAGATTTATAGAAAGCCTACACAGACTGATACAGTAATCCCCGCATCTTCTTGCCATCCTTGGCAAGACAAGCTTACAGCTTTTCATTGCTATGTACACCGTTTGCTAACAGTTCCATTATCACCTTCTAATTACAATAAAGAATTAAGTACTATTTACCAAATAGCTGTTGCAAACGGTTACACCAAGCAATTAATAGACAGACTAATTACAAGAAAACGGACCAACATGGTGAACAGACTCTTATATGTTATACCACCTGAAAAACTGGACCGCATGAAGTCCAGTCTCACCTATGTTGGTCCGATTTCTGAAAAGATTTCAAAGACGCTTAAAGGGTTTGGTATTAAAGTTGCGTTCAGAACAAACAATAGTTTGAAACGTTATTTATGTAATCAAAAAGAGAAATTAGATAAACACAGACAATCTGGTGTTTACAAAATTGTTTGTCCTGAATGCAACAGCGTCTATATTGGGCAAACTGGTAGAAGTTTTCTAACAAGATACGGGGAGCACGTGGCAGCATTCAGAAACGACCATCCAGAAAGGTCCCACTTTGCGAAACATCTATTGGATACTGGACACGTTCTCCCCGATAATCATAATCTGGAGATTTTACATACTTGTAATAAGGGATTAAGATTATGTCTTTTAGAGAAACTTGAAATCTCCAGATATGATAATGATAATTCCGTTGCACTGCTGAATGAACAGCTGGGCTACACCGTTTCCCCACTTTTGACAATTTTTTCCAATAATATAGTCACTCGTCATTGATGTTCTTTGGGTGGGGGAGTGGGGAGCCTGGCCTATAAATATAACCGCAAAATCGTATGACCGGCACTCGGTGGTCAGCTGCCGAACTGTCTACTAACTGCTCGTCAATGACTCGTGTTGAGTCGAAACGCGTCGCATGTTTGTGGTTGCCTGTGGTTTTCGCTTGCGGGTGTGTGTGTGGTGCATTGTCTGCTTTTCGATTTCTTGTAAGTGGAAGGGCGGGCGGTGCACAGTGCATGTTGCATGAAGACTGCAGGTATTATTTAGCGGAATTAAGCGAAGAAATTTATTAATATTAGTATTGCTATGGATTTCCGCAAAGTAACGCCTTTTTTTTTTTTTTTTTTTTTTTTTTTTTTTGTTTACCGGTGGGGAAATCCTCATGGATCCCCCGTCGCTCGAGAGAGCGACGGGGGTATGTCGGACTTTTACCGACTAAAACCCCACCGGTTCGGTGCTGCTGGCCCTGCGGCCTGTGCGGCGTCACCATGACTTGTGTGCCGGGCGGCTGAAGGCCGCCCTGGCGGCGAAAAGGAGTGTACCTAAGCTAAGTCGGATAGGAACTCAAAGTAACGCCTGATTCAATCCAACATTTTATATCTATCAACATACATAGACAACTATATAATTATGATAGATTGTACCATAGAGGTCATATACCTACTCCAATAAAAATTAATGTTTTCAAGTATTCATGGTTTTTGTACAGCTTTAGTTATTTAAATATTTTGTATTTCACACTAGTAACCACTTGACACTATGGCTCAATTGGCATTGCGACGGGGGTGTATACCCGAGGGTGTGGGTTCGATCCCCGCTAGTGTAAAAAATTTTCTTTGCTTTATTTATAGTAATATCCCAACATGAGGTTTTTATGAACAAAACATTGTAACTATTTTGTACGTGTTTAAATGATATCGTAAAATATACAAAGTCTATAGTTTATTTATATGATTAAATTAAACTTAAATGCCTATATAATAAAACGTTCCATTATGCCGAGTATTTCGATTTCATGTCAAATGAATGACATGGCAGTCAGTTAATCCAATCAATCATCATTCCGAGTTGATTGATTTGATTGCAAATGTTATGGTAGATTGTATTTATGATAAGAAAATTTCAATATTAATTAAATATTTATTCTGTATCGGTTGTTGGTGTCTTTACGTGTAATTGCAATTGTATTTAAAGCGCCGATAAAAATAACCCTAGCCACCTATAGAGTTAAAAAGCCTACACAAAATCAAAATATCTAGTTATTTCCGCCGCGGCTGATTCGACCGAAAAAAAATGAGAATCTTCTTTTGGCGGGAAGATCAGCTGTGATGTCAAGTTGACGTTTCCGCCAATGTTTGGCTATTGACACCGAAGATTGACGTGGATGGATGGATGGATATGAAATTAATGGATTGTTTTATAGTATTTTATTCAGTTTCTCGCTTATATGTAATTGACTCCAATATGGGATGATAATAATGTTGTGTTGGGAGAATTATTAGAATATTTAGATAGGTTGCAAAATAAAGAGTATAAAAAAGAAACCGTTTATTGTAAATTAAAATAAAATTTGAAGCTTCTTAAACTTAAGCTTCTTAGTTTATTTCCTAATTGTGCTTTGTTTAATACTTTTAGTAAAGCTTTGAGTCATTCGTAAGTTTACATAGAATTTCGGTTGGCTCAAAAGATCAAGAAACCAGGGCCGTAAAATCATTATTTATATTATCTGTGCCATTATATAAAAAAAGACTTTCGGTCAAAATAGCCTCGGCCAGTTATTTCCACCTAATTTTTAAGGTAGTTAGATGAACCTATAAAACCGACAAGACTAGCATAAGATGTCTGTACACTGGAGCTCGGAAAGTGCGAAATGGGAGTATCGCGAGATACAGGCCACTGCCATGACCGTTGACTATTCTGGAAACAACGTACTCCTTGCCGGTCGCAGGTGGTTGGCTATCAAACAAATCGACATAGACCAAGAACCGGGAGAAATAATCAAAAAATATCCACGACAAAGCAAGTATGATGCAGCAGGAGCTGAATGGTGTCAGACTTATCATGGACAAAGACTATGTGCTATTTCGGTACACTATTTTCTGATCTTTTAAGTTTTTGTTTAATTTAAATAAATAAATGACTACACTTGTGGCCCAATTGGTTCATTATCTGTATGTGAGAGCCCAGGTTGGCATTGTTTGTGGTGCCAATAGTGCCTTTCTTCTTGCTCCAATGTGGGTATTTTTGCCTGATCTAACAAACAATCCCCAATATGGGGGGAAAGCCCTTTTGTTGGGGCAATTGGGGATGAGAGTGTACTAAAGTGCTTACTAAAGTGCGCCTATCTTATATGCTATCTAGAGTCTAAAATTACACAATTGAAATGCATTCTGGGAGTCCAAGTCAAGGCTACTTCGTAAGTGAGTAAATATTGCAAAATACAAAGGTAATGGTTCGTAGAAGCTTTATTTTATGACTTTTTTTTATTAAATTGTAAGTTATAAGCCATAATTCAACACTGTGACCCGTTGTTTTTGAATGTGCTTTGCTGGAATGAATTAGTTTGCTCGCCAAATATCCAATATTCACTTGAGAAGACCACAGAATATGTGGTATTAAATGGCCAAAACATTATCAATTCCATCTGGACATAATGTTAGCTAAACCACTTGCAATTAAACCAATAAAAAATATCATTTTATTTCACCTGCAATGTTGTTTTGCAGAGTAACCAGCGAGTTGATGTGTACGAGTGGCGAAATGGCAATGATCTAAGCTGTATCTGCTCGCTCAAAGGTCACACAAGAGTGGTTAGTGACACCCATTTTCATAGACAAGACCACAACCTCATAGCTACCTGCTCCATCGACACTTTCACTCATTTGTGGGACTTGAGGGATGCTAGAAAACCAATGATCTCTCTATGTGCTGTTGGTAAGTAATTCCAATAATAAGACTGCTGTATAAACAGAGTACTACCACTATTGGCCAGATACTATGACAAAACTTTTTCAGATGTTTTATTATTGAAATATACACAATTCAAATGTTCATACTTTTGTCACCTAGTATTTAGAGTACCCATGTTCAGCTTGGAGGCACTGTCTATGTGTATCTTATGTGGGTGCATTCAGGTGATAGAGAGGCCTACCGCCATTATGTATTAAAACACTGTCACATTACGTATAACTCAGCCAGGTAGGTTACCTCACACACAATATTTCCCCTCAATATATTCATATAACCATACATAGTACCCATGAAAACGACCCATTTCAGTAGGCTTAACTCAAGATTTGAACTCACATCTCTTGCGCTCTTTTCCACTGAGCGATCAAGGTCATATTGAAATATCTTTAAAAATAGACACAGTTACCTACACAAAATTTTCTGTTTCAGCTGGTGCTTCACAAGTTCAATGGAACAAAGTCTCTCCATATTTGGTGGCCACAGCTCATGATGGAGACATTAAAATTTGGGACTATAGAAAGAACAATTCACCTATACATTACATATCTGCTCATTTGTGCAAAATCCATGGAGTGGATTGGAGTCCACACCATGAGTACCAGCTAGTCACTTCTAGTCATGATGGGAGTATCAAATATTTTGACATCAACAATGCAAGAAGGCCGGAGAATACTATAATGACTAATTTTCCAGTATGGAGAGCTATTTATACTCCATTTGGCAGTGGTTTATTGACTATAGGAGTTGGTTGGGGTGGTTTACCTCGTGTGGAGCAAGCGGGTGTTATTGGTATTTGGGTGAATGGCACTCTTACTCACAGACTGGTTGGACATACTGACACAGTGCAAACAATGGTGTGGAGACCAAATACCTCCCCAGATAATTACCAACTGGTCACTTGGGGCCGAGACCAAACATTGCGCGTATGGTCCATGCATACTTCCTTGCTTAAAATGTGTAACCATTATTTACCTGATGAAGAAGATGAGGATAGTAGTGATAGTATGTTATTGTTATCTTTTTGTGAGTTTAGGATTGTTGTAAACAATTTATTAATTCTTTTATTTTTTTACAGCAATTAGTTACGCTTCAACAAATGATTCGAATGATATTTCAAATAGTGACAACAGGGGACAATCTATTGAAATGGTACTATACAAAAATAAAATAAAACTAAATTTTTTTTTTACTAAATGTGTATTGTATTTAATCAATATGTTTTGTTTCCAGAATAAATTATCCCTATACAGCAACGCCACAGTTGAAGAAGAATTTGAATCTATTAACGAACTTTCCAATATCGAAATCACTGATATAAATAAAGAAACACAAACTTGTCAAATCCATACTGAGACAAATGGTTACACAGCTAACTTACAAATAAGATTCCTGAAAAATGTGACTGATCAGATTCCTAAGTTCTCATGGTTGTCTGACACAAACTTAGATTTCCAAACTACAATAAAAATACTGCAGTCTATTAACAAAACGGCTTATAAAGTGAAAAAGGAACATCAAAAATGTTTACTCCCATGTTTAAAAACACTAAATAGTTGCTTGGAAGAGGTATGTTATCATTTTTTTACAAACGCTTTCAAATAATATTCATATTTATTGTTCCTATATTCAGCTCCCTATTTCCCCCTGCCAAAAATGTGATAATAACACTTATAGTAGATGTAATATAAATATATAATGCTTTTTCTGTGTAACCAGTTCTCATACCAACTATCCTCAGTTTAAATAGAGTCCTTTAGAACTTTCCTTAAACTTTATAGATCCCAGCAAAATCCACAGAAGAATCCGACTCAATGAAATCGAGTCAAAGAAGCAACTCGACAAGCGAAAACGCAGGTGATGCATGCATCCCTTTCCCTCGCACGTGCGGCGCTAAGTGGTGCGGCGTCAACACTTTAGTGGTATTCCATCGACCACCGAACACTCGCCGTATGTCTGTGAAACATGAGTCAACGACTCCGAGGTCAATGTCCTCGTTATCTATGATTGCGGGGATGTATAGTAGTGGGTACAATACGTCTCCTCATGGTACCACTACTCCATCGCCGACAAGCTCACCCGGATTTACGCAGCTGCATCATCGACATCCGTCTAATTCGATTACTACGTTCTACTTTCAAGATCGTTGGGTAGGTATTTGTTTAAGTCGTTAATCAAAGTATTCTGTTCCGACATTAATCGGTACAAAGATAACCCATCTTATTCTTGATTCGTAAACTGTTTTTGATGAAATAAGCATACAATAAATATTTTTTAATTAATTGTGTTAATTTGACGTTAATATAATCGTTTCAGAAAAGCCAAAATCGCCGAGCTGGCAGTTTAAGAAACCGGGGAAGTATTTCGGGGGGAGTCAGCCCGAGAGTGGTGCTGTACGATGCTTCCAGTTTATTCCCTTTCACACGAACTCTGGCAGAGAAATATATTATTGATCCTGATAGACCAATAGGTAAGACAGTATTTTCAGAGTTCCACGATAACTGTCAAGATATACATACATATACTCACGCCGTTGGTTCCCATTGAGGCAGAGATTATCTATCACCTCTTTGTATAATCCTGTCATACCTCTCGAGTTTCATCTACATTCACGAATCTTTTTATACATGCTCATTTATTCTTCATACTTTGGACACCTAATTTATTAAGCACATTCTCTCAACATATGTTGAAGCAATGATGACCTATTAATTATGCAATTACGCGATGTCTAAAAGTTGGCCGGGCAATCCTTGAGACGTCAAATACCTTCTTCAAATTAAATTAGACGTTCTTTTTACCCTTTCAAAAATATTCGTGCTTAATTTATATTCTTGAGATTTTGGATTCATTTAAATGTATTTGGTATTAACATTTACATTTCATCACAAGTATTCTTTAAAAATAGGACCTACTTGCAGCGTGTCAAAAAAGTATAATTTAAAATCATTTCTTCATAAGATAACATAACATAACTTAAACGTTCACGCCGAATATCCCCGAAGGGGTTGGCAGAGGTACTAATACTTCTGAACATCACGTGACTTTGTCACCTGGTGTTCAGAGTACCCACGTTTTGCATGGACAGTGTACTCACGTGATAGGGGGCAGGCCTATCGCCGTTTTGTACGAATACACTGTCACATGACTAAGTACAACTCAGCCATGTGGGTTTCCTCACGATGTTTTCCCTCACCGTTAACAACCATGATAAATTAACCACACATATGTCTTTAGAAAAGACAAATTGGTGTAGGCCATCATTTCTTCATTTGTATGTATCCAGGCGCGTGCGTTTGGGGAAGGCCCATGCCCAGCAGTGGACGTCTATAGGCTGAGATGATGATGAAGGCGCGTTCATTCTTTTTCATTTATCTCCCAGCATCTTAGCGCAAAATAGATGTCTCATTGAAAAAGCCCGTCTAACAACAATACAAAAACTCCAAGCAGCTCATAAAACTATATTTCTTTCCCACAGAAATGTGCGACCACAACGCCAAAGTGGCGATAGAAGAAGGTGAACACGCTGTGGCTCGCGTGTGGAGGCTGGCGGGGCTGGCGGCGACGGCGGCGGCGGCGGGGCTGGGCGCCGACCACGTGACCTCCAGCGAGGAGACCATGGGCTGGCGGGGACATCCGCTGTGCTGTGATATGATTTGTTCTATGTACGTTGGTGCATGTCTGTTAAAGTAAAGTTTGGCTGGCTAATCGTCTGATGTACAGTCATATAAAGCCAGAATATGGGTTTTTCATATTGTTCGATTTTATTACCTAAACAATTATTAATTACTAGCTCAACCAACAGACTTCGTACTGTCAAATTGGCTTTAGACAAAGCTTAATGCGTTTTTTTGTGGTATTCTTAGTTCAATCAGGCGTGAATATTTTATTGGTTATTTTTTCCGGGATAAAATGTTTTAATTCGGGTTATTATCTAGTATTCTGCCGAATTTCATTCATATACATGATGTACTTCAGGAGCCTTTTTGCCTCAAACACACAAACATCTAAACTTTCACATTTATAATATTAACAGGATTCCGCTAAATAGTCTTCTCCTGCAGTCTTCATTACTAATAATAATACTGCAGAAATTTAGCCACTGACCTCCATTATACTATATAAAGTACGCTGGACTAATGATACGTATCAAAATGACAGCTATTTACTGTGCCAATTTGAAGCGCCCCCAATGAAGGAACGAGTAACTAAATATGACGTAAACTGCAAAATGGCCAGTGTCTTTTTTACCATAAAGCATAATATATCTATGGTTTTTAGAAAAAAATATAAATCAATAGTGCTGTAAAGTTTCGTTTCGATAAAACTTAGCCTTTTCTTTAAGCAGAAACATTGTATCGATATATTTTATCTTCCTGTCCCATCTCTTTTATTAGTTCCTTGTTCCTTCACTGCTGCCGTAAGCGCCAAATGGCGAAAATCAAATCGCCTCACTGTCACCCGGCCTATCATTAGTCCAGCGTACTTATATAGTATAATGGAGGTCAGTGAATTTAGCGGAATAAAGCGATGTAACTAATTAATATTTGTATTGCTATGGATTTTCGCAAAGTGCCGCCTGATTCAATCCAACGTTTTATTACCGTTAAAGCGTAATTGAAATTAGTTGACCATTTATAATGGTTTAAAATAACATAAACGTTCACGCCGAATATCCCCGAAGGGGTTGGCTGAGGTACTAATACTTCTGAACATCACGTGACTGTCGCCTGGCGTTCAGAGTACCCACGTTTTGCATGGACAGTGTACTCACGTGATAGGGGGCAGGCCCATCGCCGTTTTGTACGAATACACTGTCACATGACGAAGTACAACTCAGCCATGTGGGTTTCCTCACGATGATTTCCCTATGATAAATCAACCACACATATGTCTTTAGAAAAGACAAATTGGTGTAGGCCCGACCCGGGATTGGAACACTAGTCATTTGAACGATAACCGGTGTTCTACCCATTGAGCTATCACGTCGTCTAAAATGTATTGTTTAAAATGAATATGTTAAGTTCGTTCTTCTATTCCATAAAACCGAAAAGATTTTATCTATTTCCGCACCGGAAATACCAAATTGTAACATTTAAAAAAGCAGAATAAATAACTGTTAAGTAAAGTGAGGCCAAATGTCAACCATAACTAAAATGTTTTCAGAATAGCGCACTACGCGAAAGACGCGGACATCCAAACGGCTGCAATGATCGCGTGTGCGTTCTCGGCATTCAATGATCCGGGCGAGAAAAATAGCCCAACCCCACCTAATCCAACAACAACAACGGTAATTATAGTTACTAACTTATGATTTTACTTATATATCTACTTAGCATATATGACCGAAGAAGGCATTGTTAAAACTAGTCTAGGAAACTTTGCTGTGAGAAATATGTTATGGGGCAAAACTAATATGAAAGAGTTGTTTTCTACAAATTAACGCCCGATTTCTGAATTGAGTATTCAAGCTGAGAACGACTTAAGTATCGTTTTGTCTCATTCAGTTGTTAAGATTCCAATGCGACAGAACGATACTTAAGTTGTTCTCAGCTGGAATACTCAATTCAGAAATCAGTCGTAAGTGATTTATTATTGACACGAATGAGACACAAAATGGTGAAATTTGTAGTATACGATAAAATACATACATGTACTTTTGGGGTTTTATTACATTGAGAATAGTTCTAATCAGAAGGTTGTAATTAAATGAGAGAAAACACTGGTATTGGGAATAGTATTCGAATCCGTATTTCGTCCAAAAACACAAAGTTAAATATTACCGTCGTATATTGTCAATATATATATGAAAACATCATGTATGTAAGAAAAAAATTGAAAGCATTTTCCAAAAACTGTGACAGACATACTAGAAGTCTTAGAGATAATAATAAAATTTCAATTCAGAAGTACAGATTGTCAAAAATAAATACATCTTTTATGGGTTTATGTGTAAAATTTTATAATAAAATACCTGATGACATTTTGAATCTAACAGAAAAGAAATTCAAAGTAATTATAAAACGCAGTCTTCATTTAAAAGCTTATTACAGTTTAAATGATTATATGATAGATGAAACTGCTTGGTGTCACCAGGGCTCTATTCAGGATATTTCCAGACATACACCAATATTGTAATATGACTAAGAAAAGATGTGTGTTGCTGAGTTTCTTACGGGTTCTTTTCGCAACAATACACCTTCCGAATCCGAAGTAGAGTCAGTAGAGTAAGATTTAACTTATACGTAAGTTTGTGACGTTCAAAAAATAGAGAACAATTCTTTTTATTTTGAAATAAATATTTTTTATCTTATCTTTTCTTTTATCATTGAGTGTGGCGAAGGCGGAGTGTCGTGGGGTACTGGCGTGTGGTACACGTGACTCCGCTACGGAACGATAAATTGCTCACACGCACTTTGCAACATAGTCGCCACATACTCACGGCCATAAGTCCCAAAAAGGGGTAGCCAGAGCTTCAGAGCTGGAAACTCCTCAGCCACATTTGGAAGCTGATAGGGGACAAGATGTTAGAAATAAAGTATCATTGTTGATGGGTTTCCATCCGCATCGCACAAAAAACACTTAAAAAGCCCCATACCCTTAGTCGCCTCTTACGACACACGTGGGTAAAAAGGTGTAGTGACATTCTAAGCCGGCACTTCACGGCACAATAAAATTAATTCTCACTATTCCATACATACAAATAGTATCTACTCAAATATACTTAAATAGAACATTAATTCCAGAATCAGACCGAAGCATCATCCCCATACAACATGACCTCCCAAATCAGCGAAATCAGCGCAGATGGATGGACACTTCCCATCATCAGAACCAACTCTTGCTCGGAGGCCGAGAGCTACCACACCAACCATGGCCTCAGCATCGACTCAGTTAACACTTGCGTTTTGGACGAGAAGACGCGCCATCTTTACCATTGCTTCAAACGGGCTTATGCTGACATACTTAATCGGTGGCAACTTATATTTGTGAGGACTGAAGTTAGTTCGCTCTTTATATATATATATATATATATATATATATATATATATAGTAATTTAAATTTAATATATTCAATCACGCGTTGTATACACATTAACAAGACGGTAGACCTGGGTATATACTTGATTTTATTACTTAGGTAGACGAATGTTTTGTTCGAATGGGTTGCAACAAATACAACCGAATCGACTATGCCGGCTCACTTAAGTGTACTGAATAGGCTTCAAGTATGACTCCAAAATAAGATAGAGCCAACTCCAACCTATATCCATAAAAGTAAAGTCACAGCCGAGGTGAATTCTAAGATCGCAACGAAGGCGAAAGCTGTAAGGAGCAGACCGAGTGAAGTAATTACAAATTGCTTACG